>QNUK01000179.1:1000000-1344980 GCA_013621035.1 Clarias magur
ATCAGAAATCAAATAAAATGTATCTCCCCAAGCTTTTATGCACATATGCTGGATGACAGTTGTCAGATACTGTACATATTGTACTATGTGTGAAACCAATGTGTGTGCCTTTATTTATTTTCTACAGTATGTATATTGTAGGTGGGATTCAACCACATGTAGCATGCATTAAGAGTTTTTAGAGGATATATTTAGTATGGAATGAGACAGAATATGTGAGTGTGTTTGCGGTGGGTTAAAATCCACCAAATAACATAATCATTGGTAAGTAAATAATATAATATGATAAAAAATAATATGAATTAGTTTCCAGTATATTCCAATTATAAACAGTGGAAATAAAATTGCAGAAAATGTAGCAACATTACTAGGTAACTAACTTCATCAACTTGGATATTTTTTGCTCATAAAACTATAAATGCATTACATATGCATTACATGTAGTCCATATGGAGCTGTCTGCTTACAGCACATCACTACTGTTTAAAAAAAAAAATCCATATCTATTTGTATATGTTGTACTATATGATAATACATACATTTATGTACATAAAATTATCCTGTGCTATATTCTTAACACATCTTCACCACTGCACATTGTTTGTACATTATACAGTAATGTGTAAAAGTCTTGAGCCACCCTCATTTCTTTATATTTTTCTTCCAAAAGGAAATACCTTCATGCATTTTTTAAAATGTACGTAGTTTTCGATGAATAGTTCTCATTTTTGGCAAGTGTTTGTCACTCATTTTTAGTCCTGTAAACCAGTCCCTGAACCTGACCATTAACCTTTAAATCACTCAAGCATAAAAAACATTTACCTTAAGGCACGAACTAGTGAGAAACAGATGCAGATGTTGACAGATGATGTCCATTAGTGTACAGTTGATTCTGATTGCTGAGTGGTTGGAACAGAGGAGAGGGGAAATAAGGTTGCTACTGAGACGGCTCCATAAACAACCATTTAAAACCATTTAAAATTGAATTTAATATGAAAAAAAATTAGTCTCTTGCACAGTACTGTATATTTCCCACAAATATCACATTTCTAATACCTACTGCACTTCCCGTATATATGACGCCCAAAACTTTATATCTGCACTCATTATCTATTGTAAATAGGACACTTATGCACTTATGGTTAGATACTAACTTGATTTCATTGGCTTTTTACATGTACCTTGCACAAATACAATAAACTTGTATTAATGTAATCTAATCTAATTTTAACAGCTTTCCACTACAGTTGGAGGCACCCTAAAGCTGATAGGAGATGCTTCTCTTCTCTTCTGCTTGGGTGAGTGGATTTCTTTAGACATTTCTAGTACATTTGTGGAGATTACAAAAGAACTCAATTCAGCCTCTTAGTTTTGAGCTCTGGGAGGTTTTTCCAAGTCTCATAATGACACTGCAGTTGAACTCTCTCCTCACTATCTGAAAACAGCATCAGTGATCACGTGCACCACTGACACACTCTAAACTTACTGCTATAGCCACCTTCAAAATGGCATTGGCCTGAGTGGAACTAGATAGTGATATGCAACCTACGGCAACGAATGCTGTCCATAAAGAAGGCATGAGACTGAAATTAGACACAGTGAAATTATTAATTAATTACAGTATGAACTGTTGCATTTCATAATTCCCATAATGCATTCCCATAATATTCCTAGACAGGGAGAGTCACCTTCTCAAGCTTCTAGCAGGTGCTTAAGCACCCTCACCACCAATATGACATCCCACAGAGTATGCCCATGAGGAGCTGGGGTGAGGTTGGACAATTAGGTAAAAACATTGGGAGGTGATTAGAGCAGATCGTGTGTCAATAGCTAATGGCAACTTCATGTAGTAGCCATTGCAATGTGTCACTGCACTGTGAATGGCATTTCTTACTTATTATAACTTATTATGGTCTGCCTGATCATTCCATCCATCACAATTCCCACAAAAACCCATCGCTGGACATTATTTATGTATGTACAATACCTTTAAAAAAAGTATTTATACCCCGTAAACGTTTGCACTTTCACAGAAGCTCTCCATCCAATCTAACAAAGCTTGAGCCATTATACATATATTAGGATGTATAAGAATATACCCCAAAAGACTTGGAGCTATAATTGCTGTGAAAGATGGTTCTACAAAGTATTGACTCAGTGCGGCTGAATACAAATGCATGCCACACTTTCCAGATTTTTATTTGAAAACCGATTTATCATTTTCCTTCCACTTCACCATTATGTGCCACTTGGTGTTGTGGTTATCACTTAAAACCCATATGAAATACATTTACATTTGTGCTTGCAACGTGACAAAATGTGTAAAAGTTGAAGGGGTGTGAATACTTTTGCATGGCACTGTAACTGATTCCATAAATCCTGGATAACAAGCAGGGAATCTAGTCATTCAGAATCAGAACTGACCAGGCAAGATCCTCTCAAGTGGCTTTGTGAGAGTTTAACTTGACGGTGAAGCAATTTGCTTTGTCAAATCACTACACTGTATAGAATTTTCTATGTGCGTCCCATGTCCACCTAAGTTTCCTGCTTGCATGCATGGTGCGTATTAATGATCTGGAATCTCTTTCAGAATATGTCTGCGATTTCTGCGATTGTCTCTGGATCCAATGCAACCCTGATCATTATTGACAAAGCAATACTAGGGATGAATAAACGACAGACTTTATATATCATATGTCACGGTGCGACATGTGTGTACATTTCCAGCTTCTTTCTATTGCTCTAGTATTTATCTGGGGTTCACTGAACCACTGTTACATACTGTAGGCATTCAGTGTTATTGACTGCTGGGATCAACTAAGGCAGCAAGCTACAATAACCTGGAGTGTGTATTGTAGAGAAATGATTTCAAAGCTACTTGTGTACATACAGTATATCAGTACACGTAGGAATTCAAAGGTATTTCAGTGTAGTTGTTATAGACTTCAATTTAATCTTATTACCATAAGTACTTGGAAAAAAAAATAATGAGGCTTTTTTTCTTTTTGTGTAGCATTACTCATTAAAACCATGTTCCTCAGCTGTACATATCAGACGGTGCCATCCGCTGGGGCCCACGCACGTTCTTTAGAGTGATGAAACCACTTGCATTCAGCCCCTTGTCCTCGTTAATTTCCCAGAGAGATCAGAAAGCCTTATGGAGGCACATTTGCAAAATACAGAATCGGATGCATTCATCCAGCTTCAACTGACAGCCCTGATTCAGTGCTCGAATTAATCACCACCGACTAAACACTTAGATGTCACTGGAATTGGATAGTTTAAATAAGAGAATATATTTTTTTGAAGAATAGGAGCTGGATTGGCCGAAAGAGGAACGAGTAATTCCATAGTCTTTAGATGGCTGCTACAGAACAATACTTAAGTTTACAATAAACATGATTCTGGCCCAGACTTGGTAACAGCTGGCAGACACAGGAGTACAGTAAGCCATAAACTGGGCATAAAAGACCATTGTGGTGCTTTAGCTGCTAGTGATGGGAAAGATGATTCATGCCAGCAGAGATGATTGGAGCTTAGGGAATGAGTCTGAAGTGGTGTAATAATCAGTGTGCCATTCAGGACTTCTTGTGGTGGAGCAGAAAATCCATCTTTGAGATCCTTGGCTGTGTGTGGGGAGCATTCAGAAGGGGAGGACATTCATTCCCCCTCCGCTACGGCTATTTTATGAGGTTCATTTGTGCTAAAGTCACTATGCTGCTCAGTAAATTGAGGATATTTTTGTAGCCGTCTGGAATTGGAATTGCTAGCAAATACCTGCTGTAAAACATGTCCAGTTAGATAGGAACCCTACTCAGACAAGGACGGCTTGAACCTAAACTCTTCTTTAATCTGTCTTACTCTTAGTGTTGAGTTGAAAAATTCCTAGTGAAATACACCCTCTGTGAAATACCGGTTTAAATCAGTATATTGATTTTGATTTTATTTTATTTATATATTTATTTATTTATTTGGGAAGCATAACCCTTTTTGGATTCAGGCTTTCCTTTCAATTTAACCTTACCCAGGAACCTGTTCCGCACAAAGATCTGGTTGTCAGATTGCACCGATTGCTCATTTACCATAGTCAGGAAGAAAAGCGGGGTCTTAACTTCAGGTAATAAATGTGAAGAAATATCAGGTACCATCAGATTGCTGAGTTTTGTGTCAAACTCAAAGGGCATCCTGAGTAATGTACTCCACTGTAATTCCTGTGGAGGTTATTTATTGATGTCACTGCAAAATGTAAGTTCCTCTAGTGCCACTATCAACTAAAAGATGCATGAATATTGCCTAATTAATCATGAGCTCAGCTACGCTTGGAGATGTTACTAAATCGAACGAGCTGTCTTTTTAGTCAACACCTGCTGTGACCTGGTATTAAAAATAATATAATAATGTAATAATTCACAGACATGGTGTATAGACAAGGTTTAGCTTCTTTTCTCTCTCCTCGAAGTGGACAGGTCGGGTTGGTTTGTGTCTACATTTTCTCCTTATTAATAAAAAAAATAGGGTTGTTTTGATGTCTTTACACCCTGTTTTTGCCCTTGTCTGATGTTTTGCTTTCTAGGATTTCTAATTACCAAAGGACACTTTTATGATGTCTAAAACTTTTCATGTTAAATGAGGCACTTTTTGAGTCACGTACCTGCGTATTAGGCTAGCTTGCTTGATAACATGAATAATAGTTTAGAAAGTACAGATTGTTAAAGCAATATATGAGGGACGTTCAAGTCAAACTGGGACTTCATGTCATCTCAAGAGTCAAAGAAGAAGAGATCTGAGCGTCATGATGACGAGTGTCTTCTGATACCGCATGGTGGCGCTAATGTGTCGGGCCATGCAAATTGCATGTTAAGTAAAATTGCATGCATCCATATTAACGCAAGAATGGAACAACATGCTTGTTAAATTTCTTGTGAACGACAGTGTTAAACTGTTTGACATTTACAGAAGACTTTACAGAAGCACAGTACAGTGATGAGACTCTTAGCTGCAGTAAATGTTCAAAATGGTACTAACGTGTGGAAGAAACACATCTGTATGCAATTCTGGAACATTAGTGCATGTTGGGTATTGCGAGAGCGTCCACCTGTTTAGCCCTTTAAAGGAGGTCATGGGAGGCCAACATTTCAGCAATGAATCAGGCAGACTGATCATGGATCCATTGTATTGAGAAAACCTTATACCTTAATGCTATTCAAGCACTGTGAATTTCCATCCATATTTACTCTGTATATGTTTCTTACAAACATCCATATACCGTATGTACATATGTATATTGTGTTGAGCATGTTCTCTTCTTAACATGACTTCTTTACTGTACAATATTTGCCAAGTTATACGTATATTACCATATATACCATACATATCCTTATTACCTCCTGCACTCTCTCTACATACCTCCTGTACTTATGCACTCATACCCTCATTTACCACATTGTTATTTGTGGTAAGTAGGCCACTTATACACATCTAGTTAGATGCCTACTGCATTTTATTGGCTCTGTACATGTACTTTGCACAATGGCAATAAAGTTGAATCTAATCTAATCTAATCTAATCTAATCCAATCTTTAAGTATGTCCTGTTATTCTACATATTCCTCTAACTCTGGGTGAGTGGAAACAAAAAGAAAGCTTGACTTATTTATCCTGCAGGCATTTGGAAAGAATACAGTTATTCACATTTGCCCTTTCATTTTTCCATCTATGGGAAATTATTCAAATGTACGAACTATTAATTAACCATATGTTGCTGTTACCTATGGTGAAACACAATATAGTTACATAGTAGGAACAAGCAATGTGAGTAAACCAGGATATCTAAAAAATTCAAGCTTTTTCACAACAATGCATACCGTATACTGTAGATAATAGTACTGGGAATTGTGCTGAGTTGGGAAATAGGGCCAACAGTTTATATTCATGCATCTCTGCATTTATATGAAAGTGAAGATGTAGACTTGACTTAGGCAATATTTTTAAAAACCAGATAGGAACAAAAAAGGACAACAAATAAATTATTCTTATAATTCTTGTTCTTCTTCTTCTCTGGAGCAGTAGTTGAAGTAGCATTACTGCATGCACACACACACACACACAAACACACACACACACACACACACACACACACACACACACACACACACACACACACACACACACACCCAGCACTCTCCTCTGACCATCAATGGTCTCACACACACACACACACACACACACACACACACACACACACACACACACACACACACACACACACACACACACACACACACACACACAGAGGCAGACATAAACCAAAGTGTGTGCATAAGTAGAAGCATCTCTTCCTCTCTAAATGGTGTGCCAGTGGTGTTCCATTATAATACAATCAAATCTACTCGTGAATGTTGCCAGTGTTCTCTGATTACTGCTGAGCCTTTTCCATTTTCTCACTGATTACCGTCTTGGCATTCATTCTCGAATGAAGACAATTCACAAAGTTTTCCTTTTGGCCTATTGCTCATATGCTAATATGTTTTTGTATTATCTACAATTTCAAATTAGGACTCTTTGCCTTGAATACAGAATAGGGTATAAATGGAGAATCTTACTACCAAACACAACGGTTAACAAAACTGCAATAATAAAAAAATAAACCAGGACTGAACATTGTAGAGAGGTGAATTCTACATGGAAAAGGTTCGTCTCTTTTTTTATAGAACGTTGTATATGTATATAAATGAATAACTTAAATGAGCAATAGTTCATGCAAAGGAATGTTTCTTGCCAATGAGTACATCGTTAAAAAGATTGGAGAACAAATACTGCCAGGCTGAGATTGTCATCTTCATAAGTAGCTGAAGAATACTGAATCATCTGCTGTAGAAATATCCACATGTTCCTCAGATAGTTGTTACGCCTTGCTTTACATCTGCAAACACTGTATTGCACAAATAAACTATGCACATACAGTATATTGTTGATCTTTATATACATTTTGTACATTGTTGCCTGTATTTAATCTGTATTGCACTCCTATGCTGTGCATTGTGTGCTGTCTGTAAATAGTACAGTATGTGCATTGACTGGATGGTGACTTCAGATTGTGATTCTGACAATTGGCCCTTAAAAAAACGCTGAAGTCATTTTAAAGCTTTTCCCGCTGCACTGAGAACGAAACACAGTATACTACCTTTATTTCTCGGAGTATGGAATGTCATTTCTGTTCTACCTCAGCAAAATCAGGATTATCCTATACCCCGGGTAATACACAACCATAACTAAGTAAATAAATTGTGTTCAGCTATTGCCTCGCTATAGCCTAGCCCGGGACACTGTGTAATTGTTGCTGTCTGCTGGGTAGGTCAAGTGGACATGGCTCTTGGTTATTAGTGACAGGCTCAAGTCTGAAAGGCTACAGGAAGCTTAAATGTCCCTCTGCCATTCTTTTCTGTTCCTGTAAGAGAAACTCTCTTGCTCTATTTGAGTCCTGCCAAGCAGGCCATAAACTAATCTAACCAATTCTAGACACCACTGACAGGTGAGGTAAGGCCAGTACCAATCTTCTGCTCTACTTAATAGACTGTGTGTGTGTGTGTGTGTGTGTGTGTGTGTGTGTGTGTGTGTGTGTGTGTGTGTGTGTGTGTGTTTTGGACATTTGCTGTGGGAGTTGCGCCACACAATAATTCCATATCCTTCTCCGTCTGACAGGAAAACAATAACGTCAAGGTTATTCTTGACTTCCATGTTGTTAAACCTGTGTTATCGAATTCTTATAAGCTGTAAACAATCCTCCTTTGGGGGACCCCAGAAAGTATGTACATCTGCTATACCTGTGTGTCAGTGGGGTGGAGGTATGTGTGTGTATGTGTGTGTGGGGGGGGGGGGGGGGGTCTTTTGTTTTCCTCTTTTAGATTGTTGCTCAAGGGAATCCTGCTGTTACAATCTCAGTGTGCGAGTGACAGCTCTAAAGCAGGCGGGACAGGACTCCCTCAACCATGCCACAACCAGCTGCTCTCCACTGCTCTGCAGGTTTCGCTCAAAGCTGTTCAGCTGGCTGGTCAGACTCGCGCATTCCTCACAGTTCACCTGCCACTCTGAGGCAAGTGAGAGACTCAGGGAGAACTTTTAGCCCCGACTGCATTTTCACTCTTTACTCAGGGGAAGACAAATATATTGCCTCGTAAACTGGAACAGCTGAATCAGACTGCGTTGTAAAAGGTACTAGAATGCTGTAAGAAGGATATCGACTGTATAAAGATAGACTGTATGCAATACCAGTGATTCACTTACCTGGAAGCAATTTCTAAATATTATTATAAATATAGTATGAACAATAGAACAGATAGCACAGAATATTATTATTATTATTATTATAGTACATAGTGATTCTTTCATCACTATGTTTTATCACTAAAAATAATATGATGCATGTAATAATGGTGTTTCTTAGTGTGTATTCTATATTGTTTTGTCTTTTGCAAAGTAGACTAAAGTGGCATGATGGCCCAGTGTCTCAACAACATAACATGGGTTATGGTTCGGATCTCACCCCAGGGTGAGGAGCTTGTACTGTATGTTCTGCCCATGCTTGCTGGGTTTTCTCCAGGTACTCCAGTTTTCCCCCCACAGTCCAAAGACATGCTCTGTAGGCCAAGTAGCATTTCCAAATGGCCTGTAGTGTATGATGACTGTGTTTATGTGCTTGTGTTCATATTGTAGCCTGCTTTGAACCCTGAGTTGCCTGTGATAGGTTCCAGCACCCACCACAACATTATACAGGAAACACAGTCAAGTCAAGTCAAGTCAAGTTGGCTTTTATTGTCGCTTCAACTCAACCATATACAGTTTAGTACACAGTGAAACGAAACAACATTCTTCCATGACCAAGGTGCTACGTACAATAGAAATTAACAATATAAATAATAATAATAAGAATAATAATAATAATAAACTAAGTAGCTAATTTAAAGACCTAATTAAGTTTTTTTTTATACACACAGTAAGGAAATGGACAACAATGATAACAATATGAAGTATGGTTTCCAAGAAAAAATTAAATAAAGCACAGACTATCACAATAAAATGGGAAGAGGTTAAAAGGGGGAGAAATATATTTATGATTAATTTCTAAATCAGTGTGATGTTGCCAAAAATGCACTTTAATGGGGCATAATTAGTAAAGATTAAACAGAATTTAACATTTTATCGAAGAAAGAATAAATAATATAATGCATTAGATTTGAAGTTTTGAAATTATTCTGAATAAATTACATCAATGCTTGATAATGCAAGCATTGATGTAATTTATTCTGAATAATTTCAAACCTCATCATTTCTTTCAGATCTTATGCCTAACATAACATATAAATATATCATATTAACTATGATTTACAGCACAAGAAGGAGGTAAAAATTGAGACATTGTTGTAGGAAAAATATTGAAGATCATTTTAAATTGCAGCAGAATTCTGCTAAAGGTGAACAGTTATTCATTCACTCACTCATCGTCTATACCGCTTTATCCTGTATTCAGGGTCACGGAGGGCCTGGAGCCTAGGAGACTTAAAGCACATGGATGGGTACACTCGGACAGAGTGCCAATCCATCACAGTGCACACACTACGGGGCAATTTGGGAACGCCAATTAGCCTTATTGAACACCTTTCTCTGGCCGAGGTATAGCCAGTGTTCATGGCGAATCCTGCTCCTTTTTACATGGAGAATTGAGCCAAAGCCATCTGGGCTGGCAGGCCTCTCTAATACCATGGTTCCATGCGGTTCCACATGCTATAACACGGCACGTTCTAAAATCTATACCACGTACTGACCTCTTTCCATGCACTTGGCTAAGACAGTCTGATGCAGATGCCTGCAAGAGTGTACAGTACACTCTTTATTTGATGGTAAGGATAATGATATAGTCACATGTGAGTGTAAATGTTTAATGCTCAAAAGAAGTGTTTTTATAAGGTAAATCAATTATATTAAATATAATATAAGTAAATATAAGGGAAAAAAGCGCTGGAATAAATGTTATTACTATACTTCGAAATGATCATCATCATCTTCTTTCCTACTGATAATCATTATTGCTAATGGTGCATTTTTTTTTCTAATTCATGCCTAAAATTCACAAAGAAACAATGTAATTTAATACAGGGTTTGGTGTGTGTCTGAAAGATTAATTTGAGCTCCCACCCACTTGAAAAGATCTTTAATAAGCTTCTGTCTCAGAGTCTCCTGCACCCACACATGTATTAACATCCACTGCTATTTCTCCTAAGAACAACGCTGTTGTGTTCCAAAAATATGCCGAGGTTGTACCGTTTGAAAGCTACTTTGCTGCCATGTTTCCTAGCAACTGCATTGAAGTATTTTTTTTTTCCTTTTGTTGATGTCTCATTTACTTTCACAGCACTCGTATTTGAAACATATCAGCCCGGCCGGCTCTAATGGAAGTGGGAACACATGTCCTACCTCTTGCCTGGACTGCGGTTATTCAAGCTTCTGTTAAGATGAAGAAAAAATGATGTTAAAAATCTAGTGTTTTTTTTTTTTTTAAACAGTGCCCTCCTTTTTCTTGTTCTATTTCTTATTAACTCTGCTACCGTCATGTGAAGCTTAGCTCCTCAAACAAGAAAATCCCTTCTTTCTACTGTTACCAAGGAAACTATTTACAGCCTGTTTTTGGCACTCAGAAAATTCAACTGAAATGAGAAACTTTAGGCCAATGCATCCCTGTCCACATACACGCATCGAAACTGAACCAGTGCTTTTTCTTCTTTAAAAAAAAAAATAAATAAATCTCCATCTGTTTATGTTAGCCTTAGATTCATGTTTATAATGTGATCCTCTTCTGCCGTTGTAGCACATCCACCTCAAGATTCAACGTTTTGTATATAGTAAGATACTTTTATTCTTACAGATGTAAAGAATGATTATGTGATTTCTGATATCCTTCCTGACAGCTTAAAGAAGTCTGGCAATTTAACAATGACCCTTTCTTAACAACAAGATATTTTCTTTGAAAATCCCAGGATGTCAGCAGTTTCTGAAACACTCAACCTTGCCCTTTTGGTGGCACCACCAACCATGTCATGGTTAAAGAAGTCACAGAAGCTTTTGATCTGTATATGCAATCTGCACTTTTTTCTGTTTTCCAATATGTCAGGTCGTTATGGAAGTTATAGTTACTTTTATAAAATGTAAGTTTTACCACTACCAGAATATGGGAATGAGATTGAAAATATGTACAGTGGAACCTTGGATTACGAGCATAATTTGTTCAGGAAGTGGGTCCATGTTCCAAAACACTCATAAACCAAATCATCATTTCCCATAAGAAATAATGAAAACTCAAATTTTTCGTTCCACAGCCCCAAAAAATAAATACATAAAAATAATTAATACAATCTATAAAATGAAAATAAAACAAATTAATCTGCACTTTACCTTTAAAAAAAAAAAAAATTAATCCTGACAGATAAGTGTTTCCATTGGTGCGCGCAGGTGCCGTGTGTGTGTGTGTGTGTGTGTGTGTGTGTGTGTGTGTGTGTGTGTGTGTGTGTGTGTGTGTGTGTGTGGGTGGAATTAGCCCCTTCCCTTGCCTTGTTTTACACAGTAACACTCCTCCTCCCTCTCCCCACCTCGCTTTTAAGTTTCACAACAAACACACACACACACACACACACACACACACACACACACACACACACACACACACACACACACACACACACACACACACACACAACAGAAATAATAGTAACGCTCTGTGTCAGAATAAGAGGCGTATGTGTGATACATGATACTCGGCGCTCGTAAACTAATACTCTTTCGGTTTCCTATTAAAAATTTATTAGAAATCTTTGCTCGGTTTGCGGAACACTCGTAAACCATGTTACTCGCAATCCGAGGTTCCACTGTACTACCTTTAAAACTAAGTGTATTATTATTATTTGTTTGGTCATAGTAACAACCAAAACCAACCATAAAAACATGTAATCAAGGATTACTGTGCTATTTCTGTGCTATATGATAAATTTGTTTAAATTCTTTTGTAAAAAAAAAAAAAATGTAGTGGTAGATGTTGTATAGGTGGTAAGAATGAACTAAAATTCAGTTCAACATATTGCCTATTTTTTTGCTCTGAGTTTTAAGGGCTACTTGGACTGTTAGGGTAGGTAATGAGTCAGTGTAAAAACCAGTGCCTGTGTTTTTAGTTCATGAAAGTACTTAACTCAGACTCTGTTTAAAGACAAACAAAGTCACAGCATCATTATGTTTTAATAAATGGTTGTACATAGGGCCATCATCGGCTTATTCATCATTTGACAAATAACCTAGTTTCATAATGAAATAATTAAAAATGTCATTAATGAGCATGCACAATTTATGGGCTTATGTAGGTCATTATTCAAGTATAGGGAAATGGGTCAGCATAAATGGGAAAAGAAAAAAACATGATAGAAGACAAATAATTTAGGGTTTCAATATCTACAAGGACACACCTATGATTGCATACGATTTATTTATAACCCACCAGTATAATTATATTATATTATAATACAGCTCGCATGAATTTATAAACAAAATTACTCAGTTAAAAAGCATTTACTGTATATAGTAATTAAAGTTGGTAGTTTTGTAGATATAAAAACGACTCAGCGGATGAACAACTTTAATTTAGGGCTGTTGGTGTCTTGAAAGTGGTTAAATGGATTTTGCTAATTTGATAAGTTTTCATCAAATAATTCACAACGCACCCAGCTTGAAATAAGAGGTTACTACAAATTGTTTAGTTAATGACGCTTTCCTCAAATTTATTCAGTTAATGAGCTAAAGTGGATTTACACTGCTATTCACTTTAATTTCATGTCTAATGTAAGTATAAGTAAAATTGAACCAATGTCTGTGTATCTGCCTCAGTGTGCCGTGTGTTTCTGTGTTTTTATATCTAGGGGATTTTGTGTGTACGGTATGTGTGTGTGCTTGTGTGTCTTAGACACTCTCTGTTAGAAGTAGACATGCTCAGCGATGTGGACTGGGAAGTGAAAAAGGGCACAAGAATGCCACAATCCCCCACTGTTTTATCCTGCCCCTCATGACATGCCTAACATCTGCTCCTCTACACCACATGTCCAAATGGCCTCTCAACCCATCAGCTATTGCAGGACTGTGAACAACCTTTACTGGCTCCTCATGTTACCTTAGAACAAGCATTCAGCTAGCAAGTATATATCTGTAAATTCGTTTGGATTTAGAGGTAATGATTGGATGTCGACTGAAATATAATCTTGAAACAATTTAATTGGTTTTACTCTGATCTCAAAACATGTCTCAGACAGATCTGTTAGCCCTAGACTATTTATGCAGGCTTAATGAAACGAGTCTGGCTTGTATGGTTATAAAGCAGCCCTTGAGTGTTAGAAAGTAAATTCAATGAAAAGAACATTTCTACATACAGTATGCCACCTTGTCATATACATGCTAATTAGGTGGTCTGATCCTTTGTTTAGCCCCCTTTCCTATACCACCTCATATATAAAAACTGGGTACAACTTTAATGTCATAGTACAGGTACTCGGCAACAAAATGCAATTTAGCATCTACCAAAAGTGCATGTTAGTTCATATACATAACTCTACTTATTTAACCCATACCGTATAATTTGCATGGAAAGTATAACTTGGAATACACTTGAGCTCACACTCATACCGTCAGTCCATATGAGGCCGCCACATATATAGTAAATGCAGTAAAACTGTAGATATTGTGCAACATGACTATGCAGTAGATACTGTATATGCAGTAACTCCACAGTAGGTAATACTATATTATGATGTTGAAAAAGAGGATATAAGATATAAGCAAAAATTAAATAAGTGATGTCCATAACAGTTGGCAGGATATATATAAATCAGGATTTTCAATAACAATAATAATAATAGTAATAATAATTCACTTCAATTGACTGTGTTAGTTTTACCAACAAAGATGATAACAGACTTTACGGTGGCTGTACATGGTAAGGAGTTATGGAGAACCACGACTTGCAGTCACACAGTGAAAGCAGAGATCATTAAGTTTTCCTCAAGAAGATGATAGGAGACAGAGCTGAAGCAGGTAAGCTGGAAACACTTTATGCCTGCTCTCTGCTGCTTTTGTGATGCAGAACTGCGAGAGCTTGAGGAAAAGCGCACAGGCAGATGGAGGGGGCGGATCTGAATGATGGCACGAATATGAAAGCAGTTTTGAACACTTCAGGGCATTGAGCTGGAATACACTCGAGCTCACACTCACACTCATACTGTCGGTCCATATGAGGCCGCCATGCACACCTGGCTATCATGCAGAGACAGGCAAAATGCTTTTTAATACATAAAACCAATTTTGCCAGAAAGTAACTGAAATATAGTATAAATAAAAATTAAATATAGCATTTTCACATTTGTATATGTAGATAAACGCTAACATTTATGTATCACTGATGACAAATTTACAAATACACAGATAAAAACATTCAATACATGAGTCACAATAATCCACAAGGGGTGTTCAAGTCAAACAGGAAAAATAAATAAATAAAATTCCAAAAAAAAAAAAAAAAATTCAACTGTGGTGGCTAAGAGCAAACTACAATAATTCCCATGAAATAACCCAAGTATCCCATCAAGTGGAACAATCTCAGGGGAAAAAACGGCCTGGTTTCATTACAGATGACTTTCTGTTTTCGCAGGATAATGCACAACCTCATACAGCACACTACAGGAACTGGGCTGGGAGTTATTGTCACATCCTCCGTACAGTCCTGACCTCTCTCCATGATTTCCATCTTTTTGGGCCATTAAATGGGTTCTTGGGAGACTGGTATTTCAGCAGTGACAGTGATGTGAGGCAGTCTGATCATGGCTCCAGCGTACTGAGAAATGTTTCTACCTTAATGGTTTTCAAGCACTAGTGAAATGCTGGGATAAGTGCGTTACTGTAGCAGGGGACTATATCAAGAAATAAAGGTAGTTTTAACTCTAATAACTGTGTTCTGCACAATCAGAATCACTTGGGTTGACTTGGATGCTTAAGATTTTTCATTTTACCTTGAAATACGATCATTACATCATTCAACTGACACATGCAAAACTGCCCGTTGGAATTCTTACGTTATTGCCAAATATATAGGCATACATAAACTATTATGCCAAAAATAAGTATTCAGAATGCCAAAAAAGAAAAACGAACACATACTGTAAGATCTAAGCAGACGTGGAGACTAGACAAACTAGGAGACTAAACAGACTAAGATACAAACTAATAACACATTTCACAAAGACAGCTCCACAAAACATATGCCAACTTAAAACAAACACATACTAAAACAGAACATAACCAAAACAAAAGCCCACTTAACGTGACAGAATGCTCGACTGTACAAGGGCATAGCAGAGGGGCCCCCCGGGAGGCTGGGACTGTTAACGCCGGGGCAAGCAGGCTGAGGGTAGTCGGCTTGCCCTACTAGAGAACAGTGAAGGTCCCAGTGCGTCGCGGAGCCTCAGTGCGGGCTCAGTTGGTTAATAAGTTGTGAGGGTTCACCACTAGATGGCATTGTTTTGAGTTGGTTTGTTTTGTAGTTTTTGTTTGTAGACTCAGTTTCCCAGAAGGCGCCTCGGTCAGGTGATGAGTGTGCTCACCTGAACCAAGGTAGCTCCTTAGACATTCTATAAATAGCTGTTTGTTCTGGGAAACTGGGTCGAGCATTTGTTATGTTAAGTGGGCTTTTGTTTTGTTTATGTTCTGTTTTAGTTTGTGTTTAAGTTGGCATATGTTTTGTGGAGCTATCTTTGTGAAATGTGTTATTAGTTTGTATCTTAGTCTGTTTGGTTTTCCCTTGTGTAAGTACCACTGTAGAATGTTTAGTTAGTCTGTCTTGCTACTAACATGATACTAACCTGCCTAGCTCTTAGTCTGTTTAGTCTCCTAGTTTGTCTAATCTCCACGTCTGCTTGGATCTTAGTCTGTTTAGTTATTAACCTGCTTAGCCACTAACCTGCTTAGTCCTTAGTCTGTCCTCTACCTAGTCTGCTGTGTACCCAGTCTGTTCACCCCTTAGACCTTTGCTACTAGTCTGTTAACAACTAGTCTGATTAGCTATCATCCAGCTTAGCAGCTAGTGTGCGTAACAGCTAGTAGGCTAGGTCTCTTAGGTTTAGTTAGTTCTCTTGTCTGTCTTGTATATTAGTCTTTCCATGTTATTTGGTTATTGTTGTTGTTGTGTCATGCTCCAAGTAGTTAGCCAACATCCTTTGTTTAAAGTTCATGATCTGTTTTGTTTAAATAAAAAGGACTCTTTGTGTTTCAAACCCCCCTTCTGCATCTACGCCTGCCCCTCTTAGCCCACGGCTATCACCATGAGCCATCACCAGCAGTACGTGAAATAAATACAGTAGATACCAGCAGTAGTAAATAAAATATATACAACTGTGGGTGAGTAGTATGCATACTAGAAGTGCAGAAAGTAGTATGCAAAAAGGATGCATGTGCACACAATCTTTTGAATTTGCTTCTGAAATCATATATTTTTGGTTTTTTGTGACTTACTTTACACTGTAAGTATATATAGGTCATATATAAGTTTCACATATCTTTCACAACAATTCCACAAGACACATGCTCAATAGGAAGCTGAGTCATCTGACAACAAAAGGAAGAAGAATGTAAATGTTCTCACTCTTAACTGACATGAGTCACAAGTCTTGAACCACCCCTAATCTCGTCATATTTTGAAAGCCAGATATTTTATGCAGTCTTTGGGCTCCAGGCTTCTTAAAGGAATCTCGTTTTCAGTCCAGTCCCTGGGAAATTTATTTATTTATTTATTTATTTAATAAGCCATACAGTGACCTATGAATCTTTCAAGCATAAAAAACATCGAACATAAGGCATGAACCAGTGAGAAATAGGTACAGATGATGACCGATAATCAGTCATCAGCAGTGATTAGTATACTGCTGATGCTGAGTAGTTGTAACATACTGTACAGTACGAGAGGGGAAATGAGGTTACTTCTGATGTTTTTGCATAAACAACCAATTTTTAAAAAGTACCTTTAGACACACTGCAACCTGTCGTGAAAAATTTATTAAATGATTGATTTCAAAATTTTATTTAGGTACCTGATTTTGTGATTATATGATCTATATATAAAATCTTGTTTTGTAACCAAATTTTTACATTGCACCAAGAAACAAAGATTGTTGATGAAGATGATTTCATGCATGTTTTGTTAGATTAGTTTTTTGAAAAATGATTTCATTTGTATATTTAAAAAACACCCTGTACTGTTTGACAGGCTAACTTATTACTCCTTTCGTTTTTAAAATATTCAAATTCAAATTCAAATTCAAATTTTATTTGTCACATACACAGTCATACACAGTACGATATGCAGTGAAATGCTTATACGACCGCTCCGTGACCTTAAATAATTTTTACAAAAGGAACCTATAAAACAGATTCCAACAAAGTTACAAAATATATATATATACATAAAATCTGGAGTATGAAAAAAAAAAATGTGCTCTTGTCAGAAGTGGGATGTGATGTAATATATTGCGACTATAGTCTGTGAAAACTTGAGGTAGTTTTTTAATGAGATGAGGGGGGTGTGAAAAGAAGTCCTTGAAGTGTGCAAAATGTGCATATGTGCATATATGTGCAATGTGCATTGACATAATTGTCCGTTCTGTTGTGTGCAATTACTGTTTCACAAATGTATACCAAGCTCTAAATACAACAACATTGTAACAGCTGTCATGGACCTGGATAAAAACGAGCCAGTCGGCATGCTGCAACCTTTCCATTTCCTCCTTGATGAGTGCAGGCTGGTCATGAACTGTTCTCTGATAGAATATTCTTCCTGTCATATGTCTTTAGTGCTGTTGAGAATTTATAGGTGCATAGCAGCCTCTGATGCAGAGATCATACACATATTTTATATCATAGATATATGTCTGTTTTATTACCACCATAAATCACAAATTACAATATAGTGATTCGTGTTTTGGATAGATATGTGAGAAATAGCACAAATCATGTCTTCTGTGGATTTTAAAATCTGTTAGGCCCCATTTGTCCATTTACAGATCCTGACTGTCAGATAGAAATGAAAATACTCAGGAGACAAATGAATACCGTATTCACAATAGGCACTTTGATTACAGATGTTATGTATTCATAAGCCTAATATTGTGTAGGTTCCTTCAAGTGTGTTGTGGTACAATATCTGGCACCAGCAGATCCTTTAAGTTCTGTAAGAACCTGAAAGGTGGAACCTCCATGGATCAGACTTGTTTGTCCAGCGCATGCCATGTGTGCTCAATCAGATTGAGATCTGAGGAAATTGTATTTCTGGATCAACAGCCTTAAACTACTCGCCTGATTGATAATTAAACCATGTACAGTGGAGCCTTGGATTGCGAGTAAAAATTTCCATAAATTTTGACTTGTAAAACGAGTAGGTCTTGGTTTACGAATACCGAGTATTATGTCTCACGCATGCGCTTCTTGGTTTGGTGCCGAGCAACACATGATCACAACTGAGCCGATGGTTTTTCTCTCCCTTGCGCTGCGGAATTGTGGGTAATTGTCTCCCCTGCTCAGCTTAGTCTCACGTCTCTCACTGGTATAATCAACATCCATGTGCATGTGTACTACAACACTGTGGTCACGTGTGTGCGCATAAAACATCTTTTATTCTGTGTTTATATGTGTGTCCGTGCAGGTCTCATTAGAGAGGTTAAAGATCCATTTGCTCTCTCTCTCTCTGTGTCAGCCGGCACTGCACTTTGTGTGTATGCACAAGCGCGTCATTGGACAGCATGCTCCCTAACCCCCTCCTCTCGTCTTCACACCCACCTCGCTTCCTCTCGCCTTCACATAAACACACACACACTTAACAGAAACACTTCTTTGTCGCGATTCTTTTCAAAGGTAAAGTGCAGATTAATTTGTTTTATTTTTACTTTATTGCAGTGATTCTGTTAGTGTGCACTCACCCGAGTGTCATTAGCAATGTTCCTTGTTAATTTTCCCAATAAAACAGTCTCTGTTAATGTGTATGTGTGAAACTCAAATAAAAGAGGAGGAAGGGTTACTGTGTAAGACAACAAGAAAGAGAGGGGAGGGTCTCATTCCTTCACACACACACACACACACACACACACACACACACACACACACACACACACACACACACACACACACACACCCAGCGCTTGCGCACACAAACACAAAGTTACACAGCACCTGTGCGTACAAACACACACAGACACACACACAGCACAAACACTAACGGAAACACTTAGTTGTCTGGATTTTTTTTAAGGTAAAGTGCAGGATAATTCATTTTATTTTTACTTTATATATTTATGGATTTATTTTTTGGGGCTATGATATACGAGCCCGCTTCCGGAACAAATTATGTTCGCAATCCAAAGTTCGCAATATACAGCAAGCTGTGATGAACAGAGTGTTCTGATACCTTTCTGTTATATCCACCATTAACTGTTTTCATCAAGCAGCTACATTGCTTTTTCTGTAGGATCAGATCAGACGCCTTGGGCGCCCCTATCCTGTCACCAGTTTACTGGTATATTTTCTTAAGTTGTTTTTTGATGTTATTCAATATTGTGCCTGATCAGTGCAAGCACATGGGAATGAATACATCAAACATGGTCACACACACTGCAAGCAAACTAGAGCTCTATCAATGATATGAAAGCTTCAGTGGATAGCACTGGATAAATCTGATAAGATATGTAACAGATTTTCACAAAATTTTGTGAAGCTTCTCTCGAACACATCCTTAGCTCAGGGCCAGAACTCTCTCCAATCAATATTTTTTAACTTCTTCCTTTTTTCAAACGAAGGATTTCGAAAGGAAATACAGTATCAGGTTTTCTTTTTTGTGTGTATTTGAGTGTGTATTCAAGTGTCCCTTGAATATTAGAATTTCACACTGATACTGAAACATCTTTCTCAGTCAGTAATTTCTTCTGATGCGCACATTAGAAGACTTCATTAGAACATGGAAACACTATGAGAAATACAATGCATGACAAATAAGATGTGTTTGAATAAATCAAGTCGGTACCTTAAGAGCACTCTGGCCTCAAGAATGCATCGGGGGTGTGTGACTAAAAAAGAATGTAATGGCAAACACTAATAGCCCGACATACAACATTAACCTTCTTACTACGCACAGATCCTACAAGAACTCTCTTTATCATTGCAGACTAATGGGCTCACATTTGCACTCTGGGAACCTAAATTGTGCGCTTAGCTGTGGTGATACACCTGAGATGCTCACGGAAGCCCGACAGCACAGCAGACAGCATGTACAAGATGAATTACTGTCAAGCAGATGTGCCCCGAATTAGCAGTGTTAAGGATGCAGGCGATTTTTATTACTGGTTAGGTGGGTATATTCAAGGAATAGTACTGGGGAGACAATTCCAGGTGCTTTTAGGATACACCGCAAAATCAAACACCACTTGGATCTGTTTGCTTGCGCACTAACACTCAGACATCATAAAAATATGACATGAAGCATTATCAGAGCATTATCATATTAATAATGAAAGAGAAAGAGAGAGAGAGAGAGAGAGAGCTATGGAATTGGATGAGATAAAGTAACAATGAGGAGACAGGCTCTGGCAGTAAAGAAAAAGTCAATTTCCTGTCAGAGCTAAGCTAGGAGAAGGATCTCGTCAGAGCAAAAGCTGATGTCACATTTGCGGATTACATGCCTAAGAGCCTGTCAGTTTTGGAACCTGACACTTTCTCGTCTGCAATATACTACCGCAGAAGATATTAGTGAGAATGGGACAACTTACCGTGCCATCAGTCAGGCTAAAATTACAGGGCTCAGATGGATAGGCATTTCTCATCAGGACCCAGTGCGATTGTTTCCACTGAAAACAAATCTCAATTCTCTCCGAGCCAAATAATATACATCAACTCCCTATACTCATGGATCAAAGTGACAGAACAGCTTTCCCTTCAATGGTATGACTCATTTTGAAAATGAAAGCAATTTTTGATAAAATTCCAGTATGCAAACAGAATTGCTATCACATGTGGCAAACCCAACACTGTTACAAAATGCTCTTAGGATGATAGTTTGGTGTGAAGCGAAGCGAGCCTTGTTTACTTTCATTTTGCCAGCCAAGAGCCTTTAAGCTGGTTTTTGTCTCTTTGGAATTATCAAAATATGGAAATGAGATGGCTAGCAAACAGATACGTTTAGTATCATTTACCTTTCACCTGTTTTTATTTATTTATTTTTATATATCTGAATCTCCTGATGTGGACTGCCAAATAAAAGTGAATGCTACCCATCATGTGGGAATTGTCCCAGCGGATGATGGCTGTGTACACAGATATAGTCTGAAGGATGCTGAATTAAAATCGGAAACGCTTGAGAGCCATCAGCTCACAGTGTCTGATGATTTCAGGCCAATTTTTCGACCTCCCTTTCCCCGTCACTATCACTTTCCATTACGCAGACTGAGTAAACAAGCCAACCAAATGTCAGTCTCGGTAGGAGAGGCCCTGTAACTTCGCAGCACCTGCCATGCCTCTAAATTCATACTCAGTTCATTATAATTCCATCGCTTCCTTCCAGAAGGACACAGTGGCCTCTTATATGGTGTGAGATGTTAAACATATGCAGTAAGGCGTTAGGGCTAAATATTTGATTATAACTATACATTACATGCAGCTGCATACAGTATAAAATACATCTAGTGAGTGCTTGTATTTATTCCTATAGTGATATTTCAGCTAGCAGTATGTGTGAATATGAAAAATCTCTGGGAGAGCTTTGCTTGTACATTCATGAAGAAACACTCTTAGACACAGATCCCCGGACACCTGGTACATAGTGTGAACTCTCCATGCTGTTCCAGGCATGGATCAGTGTACCCCTTAAATAGGTGGTCTTGAGCATGGTACCTCATATTTGGGCTCGAATCAAATTTGAAAGCCAACAGGACCTGAACATGGAAAGCCAACAGGACCTGAACATGGAAAGCCAACAGGACCTGAACATGTTTAGAATTTGACATCTTCAACACTGTCACCTCCAATATCTCTGTGAGTGCACAACACATGCTTTAACTGTAAAAGTGTCAGTCTTGACTGTTTTTTTTTTCCAAAATCATAATAAAAAAAATATCTCTGTGTTTATTGCTGTCTCACTAACCAACTAAGTGCATACTGCCACCTGCTGTATCAGAGGGTGTAAATACGCAAGTGTACTTGGGTACAGAAGAATATTACTAATGTGAAAGCTGGCCACTGGGGAGTGGCAAGGAAGGAACGATCGTACACAGGCACGGGGGAAAAAATATTGTGCCTAGTGAGAAAGCAGCCTAAAATACCCCTCAAAGAAAAACCTTCTGCTGTTTTACATACCAAATTTTAGGTTTACTGGTGTTTTTTTATGTCCCCAATGTGCCTGTGCTACCCATATATTTTTATCAACCAATCACAAGGATACTGTCACTGATTCTCACTGTTTCTTACCAGTAAGATTACATTTTGCTACTGTTTCTCTCTCTCTCTCTCTCTCTCTCTGAATCATGACCCAGATTTGACATGACTCATATGGATGATTTGCATGGAAATGATCTGTCATTTTGAATATTTTATTTCTTGCCTGTGAAATGGCAAGTCTTTGTTAAAATTTCAATGCTGTGAAAATAATTTGGAGAGATGAAACAAGAATAACGATTCTGCCAGAGCAAGAACTCTATCTCATACATAAAATTGTGTGAGTGTGTAGTGTGTGTGGAGGGCGTGGGTGAAGGCAAAAAGATTAATGTCTTCAAGTTTATGTGTAGGAATTCTAATAATCTCATCAAGATGAAACATCAAAATTGTTATAGACTAAAATAACAAACTTAATTTTTTTATTTTGAGAAATTGGACTGTTGTGGATTTTGAACTGTTGATGTATTAACTGTAATGCATTAAATAAGTGTATGAGATAATAGACCAGAATTTTAGTCTTTTAGCTGCTCCCATTGAGGGGTGGCCATAGCAGACCAACTGATCCACACAACAGCGGATGTCCTTTCTGATGCAGCCCTCATGTTTTATCTGGGCAGTTTGGACACTGACTGGGAATTGAACCCAGGCCTTCTGCATGGTAGGCAAGAAACCTGCCACTGTATAGCTAATACTTTAGCTATCCCTTGGTTATATTTTTCCTATTTTATGGTATTTAAAATATTCTTCTCACACAAATTCATACAGTATACATTTCATATAAAATGTCCAGGAACATATTGCTATATATACTGTATATTCTATGTTTGTACATATTACATAATTACGTAATTATACATATTATATTATAATTATACATATTATTATGCTGATATTTGGGACTCATTGCTGAGCTAAAAAACATTTTTCACGCACATATTTTATTTTCCCCCTCTTAAAGGGATAGTCTGGATTTTTTCAAGTTTGTCTTAAATTAAGATTGAGGTGCTTATACTGTAAGTTGCTATAGATTTTCCTGCTCTCATAGCAGTGAGAACTGATGTCTCTATTGGGGCCATGCATACAGCCTCTGTTTTAGACAGGGATCCATGCTGCCTAGCTGTAGATGGTTTCTCGTTAGCTTATTGTGGCGTCCTAACTGCGTGGCTTATTCTTTGACAAGCTGGTAGAGAGGAATCGAAAGAATAGGCAGAGGCTGCAGAGGGGGCTATGGCTGCTTTCTGAATAACGAGGCACCACTTGACGCTGTTACAATCCGGTCTCCATCATGGGGCTTGGGACTGCCTTTGGAAACTGACTGTGGATCCTTCAGCCATGTTTTCCCCAATGCATTGAAGCTGTTTCAGCAGGTACACAAACGCTGACAACATTAACCTGACAACTGGCAAATACATCAACACCCAAACCAGTGCTTGTGGTTCTGGGCTCGGGTCCAGGGGATCTGAGACCTCAGCTGTAGGCATTGTTCAAATGCTGTGGCTGGCAACCGAGCAAGAAGCATCTGACCTCTTCCAATGGCCTTGGGTACCAGCAAGCAGACGTGGCTTGCTCTAGGGGCAAAAACGTGAGTTGTATTCACCATAACCCATGGGTACTGGCTGCAGTTTCTTTAGCGAACTTCCCTTAATGAGGTCCACAGTGTTTACATTGGTGACTGACCCTCAGTGTAACGTACATCATGCATTTGTGTCCCCTCTCTTTTACACAAGGGAGCCTTTTGGCAAGCGGCAGTTGTAGACAAGGGGTGGATCTTTTCTCAGACTACTTTCTAGTCCCCAAGAAAGACAGGAGTGGTTTCCTGCCACTCACCCTAGAGTGGCATCAGATCTTTTTAACTACCTATGGCCTTTCCAACTGTGCATGCTCAGTTTAGCTGACCCTGCATTTGCCTTTTGGGCATCATGACAGCCATCAGCAGGTGTGTCCCCTCAATTTGTCCGTACAGGCCACATCATGCCCTACTCACAGACTCCAGCATACTTCACACAGCCACCAGTGGTGGCAGAATCTTTTCCATATATGTCAAAGGAGCTCTCTGGGGAAGTGACTTACCACCAGCAAGAATTCACCGATGCATCATCAGTAGGCTGGGCCACGTTCCATGATGGCTGTGACATGGCTCTCCCATAAATGTGCTAGAACTGAATACGCTAGAACAAGCCATACACCTTGGTCTCTTGCCTCTTGGTTTACCAGTACCGATTGTGGCTACCCTGCATGAAGCAATGCACCATACACCAGGACAGCTTATGCTTACTCTTGGGTTTGCAGCATGGTGTGGATCCCTCAACCTAGATTCCCATATGGCTATTATCCTCAAAGTCTTGTCATGCCACCAACTTCATCTGGGGATGAAGTCACCCTTCAGTGACTTGTGGCAGCTATCAAGGCACTCTACATAGTCAAAGCTTTAGTCAGGGAAGACCACTGTGCTTTGATACCCCACTTTTCCAAGGGGGCTCAACGGCACACTGCTCACAGGCAGAGACCATCAGGTCCCACACTGGGACAGGGGATTAATTACAACAACTAATATCACTTTCCCTCAAGATAGCCTGCAGACTATTTCTTATACTATTTCTTAGTGTATCATGATGTATTTCTTAGACTAGTTGCATGCCCTATTATGTTCTTGCCGGGTGATTCCAGTGTGAACCTCATGCTCTATGCTCCCTGCTCAAGGAAGTACACAGCCACAGTTTGTATTATGTGCTTTGGACCAGGGTGAAAGGACCAGTGCCTGTTTAAATCTGTTGCACTGTTTCATGAAGCTTTCCTTGTTAGCATACACAATGCTGCAACATGACTATCCAAGTCCATGTTTATAAGGTTCTATCTCCTCTATGTAGCACAGACTCCATCTTTCAGCAAGTGGGTGTTGGGTGTAATACCATGTGACTATCACCAGGTGATAGAGTCCTTGCATTTTGAAGTCCAGTCACCTTGGCAGCATAGTTTCATGGTTGGCACTTACATCTTACTTTTCCCCATATACTCCTAGGGCCTAATCTTATTTGTTATTAGTTCATTTGTGACTGCTTTGCTCGACTTTGCTGGCACTGTCTCCTGATTGGGTGATAAGAGTACCCCATACGTATGGAATATGTAACAAAGTGGAGAGATTCTTGAGCGATAGAGAGGTCCAAGGTTATGTTGTAACCATAGTTCTCTACGTGAAGAGACTGTATCTCCACTTACATACTGCTGCAGTGTGCAGTTGTAAAAATACATTCCAAAGTTCAGCTGAGCTAAATTGTTAATTTGGTATTACTTGGTATAGGTTGTACCTTTTGGTTGTAGATAAGATGTAATTAGTAAAAATTAAACAAACTATTTTCTTTCCCGAGGAATTAAGAGTATGGATAACTGAAACTAGCCGTATAGCTAACTGGAGGAAAGAAAAGGGTTGTGGAATGTAGCCCGATTACATAAACTGTACTCGTGTTACAGGTGAGACACTTCATGGTTTGTATGGGGAGCAGGAAAATTTATAACAACCAACTTTTGTAATGTACATACAATGTACATCATTTACTCACCAAACAGTTGTTTAATCTCACTGTCAATCTCATAACATCTTATGATGTTATATAATAAATGGAAATCAAAATGATTTTTCGCTGATCTGAAAAATTATTAGATTTCAAAAACCATGAATTTGAATTGTGAATTTTGTGATCTGTTCACCCCTTTGCTATAAGATATTTTGGTATTAGCACATTAAAATAACCAGGCTGGCTGAAAACCTTCTGGGATATGATAAGATACTGTTCCTTCCGATTTTAGTGGAACGGCAGAGTTAATTCTGTTGTTCTTAATATATATTTAAGATGTGTATGAGGTCAAAAGATGAATAGGAGATTAAAGATTATAATTTCAGCTCCCCCCTAATATTTGTATCTAGATGTGTGTGCAGTACAAGCAAACTGTCTTGTTCTTGTCATTGCTACTTTTTGTGAATACGAAAGTGAGCTATTTCATACTCTGCTGGACCTGTGTCTAAGTATAATGAAAAATGCAATGAATAAAACTAAGATGAATTAAACTGAATGCACTGAAGTGATGATTGGAACACTGAGAACTGGCGTTTCAGTGAGAATTAAACTGGATCCAATTTGTTCATTTGAATTGGTAATTACATTTTAATGTTTATTCTATTTAATTTGTTTGAAATTGCCTTAGCCTAAGTCAGTCAAAATGTGTTAACAAAGATTAGCATGGATGCTTACAAGTTTCCATTTCTGATTCAGTTAGCATAATTTGGAATCGATGAATACTCATTTAATTTTAGATGACATCATCATTTATTAAGCAAATGCTCAGAGTAAATACAATAGCATACAGATTGACATTTGGATCTTTTGGCCTATCAATAAACTGTGGCACATTAATCTGGCAGCTTTTTGTTAATCATAGAGCAACAGCCAATAACTGCAGTTTCCATTAAAACAGCTATCCAATAAATCAGCAAATTCATGAAGGATTTTAGCAAACTTTGTATCCAGCAGGAGGAAATTTTATAGTGGTCATTTGAACACTTTTCCACCTCATTCCTATGTGAAAATGTAATTACCCCCCATCCTCCCTTGCTAAATCATGATTAACCACAAAAGCTCAGTTACTGCAAATTTCACTTGCCACGCCCATACCTGATTACTGCCAGACCTGTTTGATCAAGAAATCACTAAAATAGAACCTGTTTGGAAAAATGAAGCATGCTAAAGGAAACAGCACATTATACCGCATTTTAAAGAAATTAGGTCAGAGCAGGTGAGAAATAAATTAATTGACATGGATCAATCTGGAAAGGGTTATAAAGTAATTTGTGAGAGCCATAATCCAAAATAGTCAAAACCTGGAACAGTGATGAACCTTCCCGGGAGTGGCCGACCTACCAAAATGACTCCAAGAAAACAATGACAAAAATTTTTGGACAAGACTTATTCTGTGACCTGATGAGACAAAATTTTTACTTTTTTGGAAGGTGTGCATCCCATTATGTCTGGCATGAAATTAACACAGCATCTTATGAAATATATATCATACCAACAGCCAAACATGGTGGTGGTAGTGTGATGGTCTGGGGCTTCAGGATGTGGGTGACCTGCTATAATTGATGGAAACATGAATTCTGCGCTACCAAAAAAACGCTGAAGAAGAATGTCCAGTCATCAGTGACCTCAAGTTCAAGTGCAGCAGGACAATGATTTAAAACACAACCTCTGAATGGCTAAAAAAAAAGCAAAACAAAAAAGGTTTTGGAGTGGCCTAGTCAAAGTGCGGACTTAGTCCGATTGATCGATGACCTTAAACTGGTTAAACCCTCCAATGTGGTTGAATAAAAACAATTCTGCAAAGAAGACTGGACAAAAAAATCCTTCACAGTGATGTGAAAGACTCACTGGCAGTTATCACGAATGCTTGATTGCAGTTGTTGCTTGCTAAGGGTGGCACAATCAATTACAATTTCGTTACAGACTGATTTTTTTTTTTCATATAAGGCCTTGCAGGTTTCGACAGCTTTTTCCCTTAATGAATGAAATCATCATTTCAAAACTGCATTTTGTATTTACTTGGGCTATCTTTGTGTAATATTAAAATTTGTTTGATGATCTGAATTATTGAAAAAACAAAAACAGGAAAGGGGCAATTACTTTACCACATAACAGAGGGATATAAATAATATAGATAAACTTCATCCTCAGATAAAAACGACTTGCTGATGGGAAAGTTTGAGTTGCTTTTTAAGCCAGACAGTCTGTTATACTGGTGTCATCTTAGGCACTTAGCATCTTGGCATCCATCAAACACATGGAAATAAATTCCCTAATTTTCTGGCACCAGCTACTGCTCTGTTTATTGGTGGCCCACTGTGGGCTAATGCTCATCCCACGCTCAGCCTCCGCTGTGCCTACTCACTGCCATAATAAGGCAGAGTTTGTAGTAAATTGGGACCGCACTATGTACTTTGTCAAACCTCAGGTAAATTGTTGTAAAAATAGTGCACTTCCATCTATATCTGCTGACATTTGTGCAGGGAAAGGACATTCCACTTAGCATGCAAATAGACCTAGTCAAATGCAGGACTTTCTGATATATATGACTTTATGCTTGTAATTGGTAACCTTTTTAATAATTGATCTGTGGTGTTGGCAGGTTAAATACCTGCAAGTCAAATGTTGTAATTTAATGCTAAGGTTAAAGCAAGATCATTTGTGATTTATTGAGATCATGAACATGTTTTGGAGATACATGCGGGTAAGAGCCCAATAAATACTCAAGAGAAAAAAAATATAGACAGCTAATGTCAATGTCAGACTCTCCTTATTTAATTAATGCTTTAATGAAGAAGTTATAAACAGAACATAAAAACAACAACAACAATGACCTTGTGTGGTGTTCTCTTTAAGCAGTGGTCAGTACCTACCAAAATTGGTCCAAGGAACAACACCTGATGTACAAGAGAAAGGGTCATAAGTATCTAAGACACAGTGATGCATGTGGGAAGGGAAAGCTAGCCCATCTGGTCTGGGTGGCCTGGTTTGATGAAGTGTGTTTACATTTACATCAAACCACAAAAATGGTTCAGGAATATTTTGAGAAACAATGCAGAGAGTTAAAGGAGTTTCCCAGATCTCAATCTGACCAAGGATCTGTGTGATGTACTGGACAAACAAGTCAGATCCATGGAGGACTCACATAACAACTGAAATGATGTGCTTATCGTCTTGGTGTGTGTCTACGGTATATATACAGTAGAAAAACACATATAATGTATAAGACCAAAAGCTTCAAATAAATAAATAAATAAATAAATAAATAAATAAATATAACATGAATAAATTCATAACATGAAGTGAACCATATTTGTTTCTGTGTCATTCTATTTCAGGCTCCTTTGACAAGTGCCAGGTCTCAAGATGACCAACATGGCGTCTGGTTTTGTTTCAGTGTCACTGTTGAAACATTTTCCCCTGTGGCTTTGTTTTGATTTTACATCGATGAGAGACATTGACAGATCTGAAATTCATTTCTTGGTTTTAAAAGGGAAGACTCCATAGCTTGGGGTGCGTTTCTTCTTTCCTAAAAATCAAACCCACACCAGCACATTGCTCCTGTTAAGAAAATTGACAAATATGAAATATGAGCAACAGTACAATAAATTTAAGAAAGTCACAACTTTTCTAAAGTCAAATCATTTTGTTTACAAGACAAAAAAGACTGTATGATATGATACTACTACTATGCCTGTCCTTGTGTAAATGCTGACTAAAGCTTATTTTTAATTTCTGTCCAATTTCTCTAGTCTCTGGTGTTTTTGAGAGGAGCGAAACAAGACGTTGTATGGTGTAAAGTATCTAGATATGTGTTCTGTCACCTGCTTCTGTCTCTGAATGATGGAGATGTCCTTCTGCACATAATGACCTATCCATCCCCTGCCATTTTTAGAGCTCCATTTTTGGGATCCCACTTTAATCAGAGAGCTCCATCACAGATATGTCAGTGTCAGAGTGGCCTGACACACCACCAGCTCATCAGAACGAGGAGGTTTTTCCACACCTCTGTCACCAGGAGTTACAGGCTACTGCAAGATGGGCATACAACAAACAGGCTGTTGTATTTGCCAGTGAAAAACGTATGTTATGAAATACGTAGGTATGCATATAAGTAGGTAAGTCTTTATTCTAGTTTGAGTTATTCAATTGAAAACTTTCTAACACTTCTGACTGACAAAACAATTCTTAAATAAATTATGGTGCAAGTTTAGGATTTTACACTTTATTTTGTATGAGCACAGTGGTGCAGTGGGTATTAATGCCTCACATCTTCAGAGTGTTACTGCAAGTTCACTTCTGACCCAGGATTTTGTCTGTGAGATACACAAGTTCTCCATATTTTTCTGAAGCTTTCCTGAGGCTAGCTTGTGGAGCAAGTGTGTTGCGTGCCCTGGATGAACTGTTCTTCAAAAAAATCTAATTTTTTTTTTTCTAAACTGGGCAACTAATGGCTTTGACCTTTTCTTATTTATTTATTTATTTATTTATTTATTTATTTATTTATTTGTTCAACAAGCTTCAGGACATTACCCACCCCAATTAAGATTTCACCTTGCAGTATGCACATTGATTATAAATTAATCTGAATGATTTTGCACAAAACAGAACAATAGAAAGAATGAAATACAGTGGAACCTCGAATTGCGAGTAAAGATTTTTAAAATAAATTTTGACTTGAAAAACAAGTATGTCTTGGTTTACGAGTGCCGAGTTTTTTGACACCGACACACACACACACACGGACACACACACACACTCTCTCGCATTTACGGACACAACACACACGCTCTGCTCTACACAGAAACTCTGCTCTGTCGAGATTCTTTTCAAAAGGTAAGGTGTTGGTTTATTTGTTGTTGTTTTTTTAATTTACAGCAGTGATTCTGTTAGACTGCGCTCACGTGAGTGTCATTAGAGGGATTTCTTTTTTTCCCGTTAAAACAGTGTTTCCGTTGTGTGTGTGTTTGTTGTGAAAGCCAGGTGGGGGGAGGGAGGAGGAGTTTTACTGTCTAAGACAAGGCGAGGGAAGGAGCTAATTCACACACACACACACACACACACACACACACACACACACACACACACACACACACACACACACACACACACACACACACACACACACGCCTGCGCGCACAAATGGAAACACTTATCTGTTGGGATTTATTTAAACTTTTTTTAAAGGTAAAGTGCAGGTTCATTTGTTTTATTTTTACTTTATATATTGTATTAATTATTTTTCTGTATTTATTTTTTGGGGCTGTGGAACGAATAATTTGAGTTTTCATTATTTCTTATGGGAATAAAATCTTATCTTATTTTATTATCTTAAAATATCTTATTATCTTATTTGATTAGGTTTACGAGTGTTTTGGAATCCGAGCTCATAATCCAAGGTTGCATTGTATGCTTGTCTAAAGCGTTTATCAGGAGCAAGCCAGAACACAAACACAGGGAACACTAGGGTAAGGAAATAAGTGATATTTTATTTATAAAATACACAGGAAAATTTGCAAGGATTCAGTCAAATCCCTCATTGAGGAGTGGTTGAGAAGTCTGGAACCCTTTGATAATAGCAGCAGCAAGTCTTGAGCAGTTGACATGCTGGGCAGGAGAAGGGAACAAGACTGAGGCACAGTCCCCTTTGCACCAGATTGAAAGATTGTTCCCAGAGCTGTGCGTCTTGGCAGGAACACATTATCTTTTGAGTGGTTGGATATGGGAATCTTAACATAGGGTCTCCGTGTGTTATTAACTTTCAGGAGCACCTCTCCTATACTCAGATGTCTTAAAGCAACATTATCTTCAACGAGTTCATACAGAACTAGGGGGTCAGAGATGTCAAAGTTTTGAGGTACCCTGCACCATACTTGAACCGCTTTCCCAGCTGGGACAGTAACATTATCTTTTCCCACCCTCACTGTCATTGAAGTACAGTCTGTCTGTCTCGGCACCTGTATGAAATTGACCATGGCCGCCACTTGCTCCTCGTCGATTCCAAAAGCTCTGCGTAGAAGGCTATACAGTACAGCACTAGCATCCTTGTCTGATTGTTGTCTTTGGATGATGACCCCCAGCACATTTGCTCCAACTAAGGGTTGAGGAAGTGGCAACTGACTGACTAGAAATGGAGCAATTACAGTAAGGTTGGGGTCTCCGTGACCAGCGAGCATAACAGTGAGTTCAACCCACCCATCATACGGGACTGCTTGGCCATTAACTGCATAAACCTCAAGTTCATTATCTAGCAATTCTCTTAGAGGCCTCGCAGGGTGGTTGGTGATGTACTTCTTAACCCACTGCCTGTCCACTATGCTTACTTGAGAACCAGAGTCAAATAATACTGTTACAGGGTAGCCACTAATCAAACATTTAAAAGTACTCTTCTTACCTACTAGGGGAACTTGGCATGTTGTAGTGCTTTGACAGGAGTACGTGCGGAGCTCCTTCTTAAGATATCTAAGCCGCTGGTTCTGATGTCTGGTACGTTGTTTTGCGGGCTGTGTTGGAGCAGGCTTTACAGGCTGGGACTGGGGGTCAGCGCTGTTCTCTGGCTGTCCCTCAACAGAAACCTGTTCCCATTTCCCTGAGACTTTGTCCGCTTCAGACAACCAACTGCTCGATGTCCAGACTCTCCACACACAAAGCAATGGCTACAGTCCTGGAGGTTTAGTTCAGTGCACTTTTGACAAAGGGACGTTTTCTTTAAGGGAGCTATGTGTTGGTTGGTGGGGGGTTGGGAAAGACGGCTGTACTGTGGTTGGAGAAAGGAATGTGGGTTGGGGTAAGGAGAAGCCTGAGTGGCTGGGGATGGGCAAAAGTGATGTTGATTCGCCGGTTTCAGTTCCATTAAACTGGTTACCATATCAGTTAAAGTTTGTACCTGGGCTGCGAGATGTTGAATTGTTTGGGCAGTGTTCTGTTCCTTGGCAGTGGTTGCTTCCCTTGTTTCCAGTACAGCACTCTGGGCTTGTGACGGCTTTTAACGAATTACCTGACTTAACCTGCACTGATTTTCATTCTCGTCGCTGATTATTTTAGTGACTTCTCGTAGTATTTCTTCATCAGCGACATTGTTATTTAAAGTAAGTGGTCTTAGTCTTTGCCTCAAGTCTGCTTACCTAACGCCCAAACCTTGGTAGATCATGTGAAGGAAGACTTCTTGTATAGTCTATGGGTCATATGAAATGTCTGTGTTGGCCTGTTTGGACTGAAAGAGGAGTTTTTGCTTAAGTCCGATCATGCGGTACAGAAACTGCTGGGGTGACTCCTGATCGGCTTGCCTCGCACACATTAACTTCTGGAACATCTCAGTTACTGCTTTTTCTCCAAGGTGGGACCTCAGGAAGCACTGAAGTTCGAAAATTGACAGTTCATCTTTTAGCATCAGCATGTCTCTAAAGGTGCCAGGTTTGACAATTCTCAGTACGCCCCTAACAATCTCCGCTTCTGCAAATCCATCTCTTAGGCCCTCATTGATCTGCTTAGTGAGACTGTTGTAACTAATATCCGAACTGTTGTCTCCAATCTGTCCTCCGAATAATTTCAATTCTCTCCGAGGAAGATAGGAAAGGTCTTTTATAGTGACTGGTCTCTCCTGAGTGAAGTGTGTCCTGGAACTTACTTGTGGTTGGCTTGGCAGGCTGGGTGTGATAGCAGGTTGGGGCCCTGTGGCTTCATGCTGCTTCAGCTTCTCCATCAGTTCCTCATACACTCTTTTTAACTCTGCTATTGATTGTGTTTCTGTGTCTCCTCTTCCATTCATGACTAAAGTATTATCAGATGATGGTGGTGAGTCTGATATCATGTTCGACAGATAGGGACTGGGCGTGGCGAGTGTCTCCTCTTCAGCTACTTCACTGACTGGTAACTCGGCAGGGTAACTCTTATTAATAAGCTGGTCTATTCCATCATTCAGCATCAGAAGCTGACTCAACCCCTCGTCCTCTAGTTGTAGCAGTGTCAGACTGAATGTAGACAGTGACATAGTCCATACAGCTTTCTTCAACGGTCAGGGGTAGCGCAGTGGTTAAGGCATTGGACTATGGTTTGGAAGGTCCCAGGTTCAAGTACCACTACCACCAAGTTGTCCCTGTTAGGCCCTTGAGCAAGGCCCTTAACCCCAACTGCTCAGATGTATATTGAGATAAAAATGTAAGTCGCTCTGGATAAGGGCGTCTGCCAAATGCGTAGATGTTTAAACCGGACTGGGTCTCCATTGTCTGTAGCAATATCCGTGGCTAGCTCAAAGAGCTGTATGTTAGAGAGTGCACATAAGTGCCTCCAAATGCTCCATGCCAGCTTCTTTTGCTCTGTAGACATTCTGCTGGTTTAACTTCAGTTATTTCTACTATTTCTATCGTGATGAGTGCACACTATTCCGTCTCTACAGCAGTCTGGTTCCCTTTTGTGGCAACGATACCTCTTCCATTGATCGTCGTCTCTCCTTGGACACCCACTGGCTGGCTGAGCTGAAATAGTGGCCCACTCATTGTCACGGTTCTAGTATCACTGGATCTGCCCCTCGACGATTGAAGAGGAGAGATCCCGGACGAGCCCCCAAAGTTTGTTACGGCCCCAAGCATGGTGACCACAATAACAAAAAGAATTGCGATTTCTGTGAAATGAATGAGAAGACTGAGACGAAAGGAACACAGGACCATGCGATTCTTTCTCCAGTTTACGTCTGTTAAATCACTTAAACTCAAGTACATGTTTCACAATCAATACATTCTCTGTCCAGTATATTTAACTCATATAAAACATAAATAAAGTGCATTTGCATCAATTAAATTTATCAGTTGGATGTACAACAACTTCCAGTTGCACATTTACTCAACTCTGAGCAGAAACCTTACTAGTTACAAATAACAATACAATATTACATCGGTTTCCCTGTGTAACAAGGACGGACTCACACACAAGATGGTAAGTTATAAAGATGAGCAATCGTTTATTTGCAAGGAGTGCGGAAATGGCAGCTTAATGAGATGTAGTGAAGGCTATGGCAGTTCTTTATTGAAACGTTACTTTTCCTGGAGCAAAGGGAGTTGATGACTGGCGATTCTGAGACGGAGAGCACACACCATGGAGCAGAAGACATACACGTCTTATGAGTGATCTCGGAGATTCGGTCCACTTTCGTTAAACGAGCCTGGACACTGAGTGCAGCGCGGTGTGTGCTTTTATGGGCGTGTGTTGATTAACCTCAGGTGATACTGATTAGTACTCCGGTGATAAAGGGCGCTGTGTTTGGCTGGTGGTGTCGGAGCCTGGCCCAACTGTGACACCCTGAGACATAGTGCTATCACATATTTTAATTATTCATAAGCATTATATAACACTTGAAATGCTCTGCATGTGCTAGAAATTAGCTTTATCAAGCTGGGACTTTGCTTATAAAAGTGTACAGTAACCTTATCAGATGTGACATCATACTCAAGAAATAAAGCTATCAATATTGATATTATTATTAAACTGTAAACAAAATAATACATGAGAAACTCTCAGCAGTTTTCTTAACACTCAATCATGAACTTACTCTGTTTAAAATAGCTTATTGACATGTAAACACATATTAGTAAACTTGAAGTATCAATTGGAGCAGTATATGTCTCTTCAAGGCAAAAGAAAATGTTTAAATCTGGTTTGCAGTGCAAACAGAATGAACGGCTGCGGGAGAACGAACTCTCGCGATAATAGCTCGAGTCATCGTGAGATTACCCGCGGCTCGGTTTTAACTTATTCAAAAGTTGCTCAAAACTTCACTATCCAGTTTCCACTAAATACATTTGTTTCACAAAGTCTAAAACTTTATCCTTGGGTGGTTTAAACGCAGTACTGACCTGTGAAATGAATGAGAAGACTGAGACGAAAGGAACACAGGACCATGTGATTCTTTCTCCAGTTTACATCTAACCGGAAACCAGAGGTCCCATCAGTATACGCACCCAGGAACAAATAACCACATTAAAGGTTCCGGTCCCCCCACTATGTTGTTTTATTCATTATTCCTCACCTTTCACTTTCATCACAGGATCACGATGTCTTGCTAAATAACAAATAATAATTCGCTGAATTACAAAATATGTTAGTCCTCATTTAAAGAAATAAACGTTTTACTATTCATAGATGTATACATCACCAAATGTGGTTGCACCAATTTGGGTGTACCACACAAAGAAAAAGAACCATGAGTCTTGTATCCAGCATATTCTGCTCACACAGCTGGTGTTGGTTCATCCCTTTTTCGGGTGCTGTTAACACCAGGATGGTAGGTGCTGTTCTGCTATTGCTTTTGAATTGAGGTGCTCCACCACTTCTGTGCATGACGTGGAGCTGACCATGGTGCTGAATACACGCTAGGTTTTCCTCTGCTGCTTTGAGTACGAGGGTGGCAGATAGAAAGAGGTGATGGCTGTAGGCCCACCATCAAACTATACAGTACATTATGGTACTCACAGTTTCCACATGTATAGTATTTACAGTATTATATATTATATACTGTATAATACTATATATTATATAGTATTCACAGAACTGTGGTTTATTCTGTGGCATTTCGTAGTGTGATATTCATAGTATTTTAGGCTCTCCCCACAATTGGGCTTCCAGTTGGGTGATGTCCACTTAACCACCTCACTTCCCATCTCACCCATCTGAGGAGGAGAGCATCTTGTTCCATTCTAGTGATGGGAATTCTGGGTCTTTTCAGAGAGCTAGATCATTTGGCTAAGCTCAACAATAAGAGCCGACCATTTTGGCTCCCAAACGACTCTTTTAGTACTATTTCAGGCTTTTATATTTCAGCTACTTTAGCAGTGTTTTTATCTATGATTGGTACTGTATGTGTGCAGCTATAAATAATCATTAAAAATCAGCAAATTATTTCATGTCATTATACTAAACCATCATTATTTTAGGTTATGCTTGGTATAAAATCATTAATTTACATGTGCATATTAATGTATATGTGTAATGAATGTTTTAGTTATACTTTTATATAAAACATTTATTTATACTTGTCTTTGTAAGTTAGCATTTTGCTAAACAATTTGCTTACATTTTTTTTTACTTTTACCTTGATGGTATGATTCTTTTCTCTCGACAGCCCAGATTGATCACAGAGAAAAATCTTTAGTGACAACATTTAGTCAGCAACAAAAAAAAAAAAAAGGAAGAAAAAAGTACATTCTAGTCCAGTCCCATGCCTCACTCACAAACTAGAATTAGGGTGCTAAAAAGGTTAATTGATCCATGTAGTAATGTGACAAAATGTGAAATGTAAACGAGTAATAGAAAACTGATCATGCAAATGTTATAAAATCCGCCTCTACTCCTACCCCAAGAAACATTGCTAGAGTTGGACTGATTATATTAAAATTGTCCCTATGTATCAATGGGTTTGTGAATGTGTGTGAAATAAGAAACCTTTATGTATCAAATATATATTACAACACAGTGAAATAATTTTGTTCTCATATCCCAGCCTCTTAGCGAGTGGGGATCAGAGAACAGTTTTAGCCACTATGATACAGCAATCCAGGAAAGGAACGGGCTATGGCCTTGTTCCAGACCGAAACAGTGTGTCAGTGAACCCCTGACTGCCTGATCAAAGCTTCAGACGTTCTGTGTGCTTGGTGCCCTGCAGTGGATAAGGGGTCTCATTCAGAGTGTATTCCTGCTTCATTTCCATGGAGCAGCTCAGGAACCAAGACCCTGCTAAAGCCATTACTAATGAAGTATTCCTAAAATCAGGAAAAATTGGAAACTACTGTATGTAAACAGTTAAATGTAATGAAGCATTCATGTCCTGAGTTCATCATGGCATGATGTCATGTTTGTCAATGTATTTCCCCATTGACAGTAAACAATATACAATAAAATGTCCCACAAGTTCAACCACAAAGTACATTGTGTGTAGTACATCGACTCAAAATCAGCTTATCACATTATAATGAATGTGATTTAAGTAGCAATTGACTAAATTGTAACACACATATCTCTATAGCCCTGACACTTTTGTGTCCCTCACTTCCTTGCAGTTCTCACAGCTCATCTACCATCAGCACGACCTGCCATTTAGAGTGTTGAAGTCAGCTGTCATATTACTGGTGATTTTGTAATAATTAACACCATTCCCTCCTGTGAGTTGGATAAATGACTCTTACTTTATTTATGACTCATTAGGCCTTATTCCTAAAATTGCGATTTTGCATGTGTGTCATATACTCTAGCTGTGTATTTACCTATTTGTTGTACATTATAGTGATAGCAAGACATTTGTAAAAATGGTTTAATTGAATGACAAATTGTGGTAAGGAAAATAAGTCAGACAAACCACAAAGCATATTCTTTTTTTATTCAGGAAGAAGCTTCTGAAAGAGGAACAAGAACGAAGGAGCAAATATCACTATTTAGAGCAGACTGCAAAACCCAGCAGCAGTTGGTTAAAAAATGATTTGGTCACCTGACAACTTTCCAGATTGATTGGGCATTATATTGATTTAAAAAGCAAAAACAAAGAAACAAACAAAGAAAAGAAAAAAACACCAACAACATGTGCTGCATATGTCAGCAAAAATGGACACTAAATTCACTGGTCAAAATAAAATTACTGTATAATCATAATATCACATTACAGAAATTCATTTTCTACACAGCAAATTTAGCAGAATTTAACAAACAAAACAAAACAAAACAGTTTCTATCTGTACCATTGTTTCTTGTCTCCAAAAGAACATCAGTCTAATAGCCAGTAAATAAATGTGTACTTTCCATATCTGACAGTACTGAATATTACAACATTATCTACAAGTTGATGAAACACTTAAATGGGTCCTTTACAAAGCATTATTACATTCCATATCTATGCAGCTGAAACCGCCATTAATTTTTTTTTATTGCTCCAACATCTTTCTGTATAACCACAATACACAATCTGTTCACACAATTAAAGCTACTTAAAAAACTTAAACGAAGTGCTTGATATGATGATTTTGTTTGCAGTTGAAATCCCAGGTATAAATAAATAAACAAATAAATACTGATAGACAGATAAAAAGCTATAAACAGACAGACAGATAGATAGATAAATAAATAAATAACATCATCTACTGAAAGAAGATGAATAAGGTATGATCACATGCAAAATTTTAGATGTACCATTTCAGCCATTTGGTCTCATAGCCAAGACAATACTGTAGCATGCTTTGTATATGCAATTACTTCTTTCCATGACTGTAATGTCAGAAATAAAATCACACGGATACAGATACAATTATCTATGCTCATGATAAATCCTACACAGGGGACCAACCTCATAGTCCAGCATATTTCAGAAATAAATAAAGATATATAAAAATATTAAGCTTCATTTTAGCAGGTAAACATGCATTACTTGAAGCACTTGAAGGTGTTTGGTCCACATTATGCCACCAAAATAAAACAGAATTACAAATAATAAAATAAATAAATAAATAATAAATAAATAAATTAATAAAAAGAAATAAATAAGTAAATAAACAAACATATTGTATATGTAGGGAGTGGTGCTGTTAACAAGTTCCTACCACTTCCTTTCCTGAAACATTTGTTCAGAATAAATACTTTGAGACATCATTTTTTTTCACAAAAATATTTGCATGATATTAATTTTAGAACAATAATAAAACTAACTTAAAGCTAATATTTAATATTTAACAGAATACTGATTTGAACAGTATTTACTGTTTTGATCTTGATGTACTGATATAAATAAAATTTACAATATGTTTAAAATATGTTTTTTTTTTTATGCACAGATGAGACTAACATATAGATGATAATATGTTTCTTTCTGTTTTTTCCCCCCTCTATGGTCTGACTGTTCCTCACATGATCTCTTACTTATCTTGGTAACGGTTTACAAGCACCATTACAAATAGGTAAAATAATAAATATTAAAAAAAGAACTTTATCATATACAGTACACTACAATATGCTAGAGTAGATCACAGAAAAAGGTCTGTTTTCAGAGAATCCACAAACACTCACAGAACAGCAAAATATAAACACAGTAAACCCAATGGGAACAGCCATGTTAGGGGAAACCATACAAGGCATAGAGTTTTATGCATAAATACATATTTACATTTTGAAAAGCACGGCAGAAAAACGGTAGAAAAAAGAGACAAGAGAGGAGACGCAATCAACAGTCCGTGACTCGGTGGCTGGATATCAAGACACTTCTTACATGAGCAAATGAGTGTATGAAGTCCCTGGATGGTTTTTGGCTTTTCTCTTTAGTCCTGGATCTTCAGCGCTACTAAAGAGCATCATTGGTTAGACGGGACCATGTCCTTGATAACGGGTTCTCTGTTTAAATAGGTGGCCCAGTAAACCAGGTTGAAGCTTCCGAAGAGCACGGGGAACATGATGCGGGACATGCGGTCGATCTTACTCACGCTGTTGAAGGTTTTCTTGTTCTCCACAGGTTTGCTCTCGGTTTTGGCCTTGCCTGCTTCTGCAACTCCACCTTTAGCGATGGTGGGCAGGACAGAGTCCTTGGTGATATTAGGAGCATAGTTCGCAACAGCCACAGCGTATGCATTGTTCTTTTTAATGACAGAAGCTTTCTCCTTCTTCTGTGAAAGGAAAACAACAACAACGAGATAAAGGGAATGATTTTAACTCTTGAAAAAGTGATGGAGCTCTAAATACATCACACTAAATATGGATTAAGATGTGTGGGTGTTTTTTGAATGACAAAGAACATGAAAAAATAACCTCTGTAAATGATGTTTTTCTTTCAGAAGCTGTAATTTGTAAGTGCTTTCAAGGTTTCATGATTCAAATTTGTGCTAACTTTAAATACATATATGGACAAGCTAGAACAGAATGGCATTTCTATTTGACATTTACTTATTATTGCCTGATTAGGGAAAAGACATGGTCATGAATAAGCAATGAGCCTAAATACCTAAATTCTCAGTGAGACTGACAGGAAAGCGTTTGAAAGGTCTGATGTAAATTGATTTCAGAGGGGGAAAAGCCTCCTGTTAGGATCTCAATTAGAGTTGTGGAATTTAAAGAGACATGACTGACAGCATGCCAGGAGAAAAGCACTTTCCTGAGCTGAGCCCTCTGGACTGCATTACAAGCTGTATTAGAGGTTATTTCATGCTAGAAACCGAAGTCAAACAGTGGTGCACTATGAGTCTACTTAAATCTTTAAGTCAAAATGGTGTCGTATGAACTAGATTTATCAATAAATATTTTTATTGTGTACATCTTTCAGTCTCATTTTTTGTTTTTGTAAACTGAAGAGTTTGTAAACGGTAAGCCTTGACCTGATTTTATCCATGATCATTGAAACTAAAGCTTACAATTATTAGAACTCTCTCTTATACACAACGTATATCAACTGGCAAATGTCACTCATTTTCTACGTACTGTACAGTGTCATTTATCAAGCCTTTACTTAATTTAATTATCATTGATTTTCCCCCCAAAATTATTGCTAAAACGACGGTTATGGGTTGCACTTTGGAAATTACTGCAAAATGGCCAACCCTAAAACCAGCTAACCCATCAACAAAAGACAAACCTATTTATTAATCAATTACTCAATTGTTTATTCCACACATTTCCATATTCTGAAATTCATTGGAGGAAAATATTATACAGCCTTGAAAACCTCAAGATGTCTTAATGTACTGTATATAAACAATATGAATTGCATTTTGATCATATAACCTCTCCTCCTATACCGACATGGAAATACGTTGAATCATATTGTAATATTTCTTGTAGTCGGCAGAATTGTTCATCTATGCTTCACGATAAGAAACTTCTAATTGGATAACATCAAGCATTTATTTAGCTTACAAGGTGTTCCTTGTTCTTTTACATGTAGCTTAGGTCAGCACTCAAAGCCCAAGGTACCACAAAGTAATATCCTGTGCCCAGACATTTAGTGATTTTTTCACTTCTCAGAAACTATTTAAGGGCATAGTGTCCAGATTTGATCAAATCTTGGTGGAGGAAGCATATTCTATACCAGCGGAGATGTGACTGCTCAAGTTTATACTCTGGCTTTAGCTGGAACGATGTGTGGTCTATTATTCATGACCTTATCACAAGCAAATTTACCAGAAAATTCTATTTAATTATGTTCATAGGACTTATTTAAGCCATCTTAATCTCCACTGAATTAACAGCTTAAGTGATCCCTTATGCAAATTCTGTCAGATAAAGATATCAGGTATGTTTCTTTAACTCAATAAGTGAGTTGTACTTGCTGCCCTCACAGGAGATAAGAAAAAATGGTCACAGTTTGGTGGAAACTGCCCCAGTCTCATTCAACTTAATAATGGATTCTCACCTTTTCAGATGTCAACTACATAGAGCTCTCAACAGCTTGAAGTAATTTGGATTAGTGCTGTTGACCAATTAAAGAGTCTTTTCTAGTGATTTAAATTATGTGTACCTCCATATCCATTCTCAGAGTTATTTAGTATGAATCTAAGTTGCAATGACGTCACAAACACTGCAGTAGGAGTATTAAGTAGGTTCAGAAATGCTTTGCTCTCTCACCTACCTATACACCCTTCCTAATGCTTTTTACCCAAATGTCCCTTATAATAATCAAATTGAGCAACTCATAAATAAATCATTTTATGTTGACCATAATCAGATCAAAATAGAACCCTTCACATAATACTTATAAACACATTTTATTTTACCTTATCATTGACTACGCTCTTGCCGTCCCAGGCCCAGCCACGCTTGGTGAAATAGTTGACTGTAGCAAATTCAATAAGAGCTGAGAAGACGAATGCATAGCAAACAGCGATGAACCAGTCCATGGCGGTAGCATAGGCCACTTTAGGCAGTGAGTTACGGGCACTAATACTCAGAGTTGTCATGGTCAGTACAGTCGTCACACCTGAAAAACATGAGAGATGAGAGGAACTAAGTAAAAAAAAAATCTTGATTATGCAGTCTAGCCAAGTCGTTCAAAGTAATTTAATAATTGTAATGTGTAAAAGAATGGGTGAATCACATGGTTCAAAGACAATGTTGTACTCTGCTAGGCCTCTAATGTAAATTAGAGGTTCAGCAAACTGCAATATTCTTGGAGACAAAACAGAAAATATTGTCTGCCCTTAGTCTATTGTCTATTGTTTCAGGCTCCTTTGAAAATGGCTACAGCATCCTGTGATGCCTCACTGAACCTAATTTTCTCTTCCCTCTAATTTCTCTGTCTCTGTCCCACTATTTAGTACTACAGTGTATTTTTAGATTGTTCCTAGAAAATTACACAAAGGCCCCCTTTGAATTCCTTTTTTAAGCAATAAATAGAAATAATTAGTTATCAGAATTACAAATTGCAATAAATCTAGCTTACGGACTAAACAGCATGTTTCATAAAGATCTTCTTGCATTCATCCCTTCCAGCATACAAATCAGAGGGCTCGTGACCACACAAGAAGATTCCTAAACCAAAAGACCTTTTTACAGTTTTCTTTTTCATGCATTTATATATCAGGCTTATACAGTATGTAGGTAGAATTGATCCACATAAGACACATTTTTTTCACCCAAAATCAAGCCACCTTTCATGCACATTTAAACCAGATCTCTCAAATCACTTCAGGACGTCTCAGACATGTAAAAGCATGTTTCTTCGTTCATCTCACAGCCATCTTTAGAAAAATAAAAAAGAGGCTAAAAACAAGATAATGTAGGAAGGAAACAAGCATATGTAATGAGCTACTCTGCATATTCATGCATAACACAGCAATCAGAATTCAGGTTTGATTACAAGTGTAAATGCATTAAAATCTTATCAGAATGCCATCTAGATATAAAATGCATGAAATGATCAGGTGTAAATGCAGTCGTTATGTTGGACAGTTACGCCTCTGTCTCTAACTAGAAGAGATGACAGAGCGGTTGCCACATACAAGGTACTTTCTAATTCTAATGAGCACATAAACACATTCCTCTAATTCCATTTGTGAATACTATTGAGACAGAGGAAAATATGCCGTGTGTTGGAAAGCCTCATCATTATGAGGGCCTAAAATGGATTATGTTATTCGGATCATGGTAATACTCAATGCTAATAGATGGAAAACAAAATATAAAGGCAATAAAGCAGCCCAGTAAGAAATGATTTGGGATGAGAAGAGACTGTAAATCACAGGGAGCAGAAATGTTATAATGGGATTACACAGACATCAGGTGACTTGTTTGCTGAAGCAACCAAATCAGAATCACCTCATCTTATAGTGCTGGCGAACGAAGCATAGTTAAGAATTATTGTTACAGTATCACTTACTGTAAGAGAACAAGCCAAAATAGCATTACGGTAATGAACTCTAACATGTATTCAAATTAGCACCAACATGGATGCAGAAAAACAGGGTCAATGAAAAACAATTACTTTTTTTTGGCTAAGTCCTGGGATTTGACACCTAAAAAAATTAATAAATAAAAGTATATATATATATATATATATATATATATATATATATATATATATATATACATACACAGCATGGCTCAGCACTCAAGGTAAGGCTTCAATAAATGTCATGTGTATAGTGATAGATTTCATATGCATGTTGAGGGCATATAAAAAATACAGTTTATCCACGGATTGGCTTTTTCTTTAAATAGTAATTCGGCTCTAGCTTTAGGTTATGTAACTGAATGAAGACACATAAAATCTAAATGTCTCACACCCCTGGTTGCAAGGGAGTTATGCTGTTAATGAAGTGTGTACTGATGCTTAAAATAATTCATACAAATATTACATGTTCAATAGGCCTAGTTGTTGCAACATGTCAATGAAAAACATAATGATGTATCTTAGCCGAACAAATGTTGTGCTTTTATCTCCTGCCTTCTTGTTCTCTTCCAGAAAACATTGACTTATCTTTTAACCAATTATAAAAACAATAGTTCACAGTAGGAAACAGTCCTAGGCAATTAGAAATAATTTATAAAAAAATTATGTATGAACAAAAAATGCAAAGTTATATTACAGTATATTCTACAAGCCTTTCTGGCAATATTGGGCAGAATCTTTCTTTAAATTTGTGAACAAATTCAAATTCAAATTCAAATTTTATTTGTCACATACACAGTCATACACAGTACGATATGCAGTGAAATGCTTATACGACCGCTCCGTGACCTTAAATATTTTTACAAAAGGAACCTATAAAACAGATTCCAACAAAGTTACAAAATATATATATATACATAAAATCTGAAGTATGAAAGAATGTGCTCTTGTCAGAAGTGGGATGTGATGTAATATATTACGACTATAGTCTGTGAAAAACTTGAGGTAGTTTTTTAATGAGATGAGGGGGGTGTGAAAAGAAGTCCTTGAAGTGTGCAAAATGTGCATATGTACAGTACACTACTGCTCAAAAGTTCAGTGGTAAATTTCTTTGTTTTCCAAAGAAAAATAATTTTTTTGCAAATCCCTAACAATTTTATCCATTTCACAAACAATAAAAGTTAGCCGAAATTGTTACTGCAATGGATTGGTCAACACAATCTCAGGATCTGAACCCTACTGAGCTGTTGTGGGAGCAGCTTGACCGTATGGTACGGACAAAGACTCCATCAAGCTTATCCATCTTGTGAGAGATGCTCCAGGATGCATGGGGTGCAATCTCATCAGATTATCTTGAAGAATTGACAGCTAGAATGCCTATGGGCTGCCAGGCTGTAATTACTGCAAAAAAATATTTTTTTTGATAAAGGCAAATTTTGAAATAATTTTCATCAAAATGATTACTTCTAACTCTGACAATGTCAGCATGTCTTGTTCTTTTGCTATAATTTCTATTCAGACTATCATGTGTGTTTCCTTGGAAAATGATAAAATTTTCTTTAAAATTATTCCAAACTGAGCGGTAATGTATGTAAGATGTGCTGCTTGCTTTGGTTTGGATCAACGATCAGAATGTCAACCATAATGAAGGACATATTATTCTTAAATGCATCAAAAAGAGACAAGCACTTTAAATTTGCTTCCGCAAATGAACACTAAGCGACACAAGCTAAGGCTAAATTGATTCTTGTCATTAAGTTAGTCTCTTTTTACTGACAAACAACAATAATTAAATCATTACCTTCTGCCAATTTGTGCCTTTTCCCTCCACAGTAAAACTGATTAAATTGCATTTGATTAAAATTCTGAATTATTTGCCCCCTACAACTTTACCTTAAAAAATCTGACAGATAGGTATTTACAACATATTACTGTACAATGCATTTATACAGACAATACAGTTTGAGCCGTTCCTGTTCTCTTTGTATATTAATCTAAATGGACTCAATCCAGCATTCTGTAATTTAAAAAAAAAATAAATAAATAAATATATAAAGAGAAAAAAGCAGTACTCATTATATTAGTCATAATCTTAGTCACAGTGAACCACTGGTCTCATTTGAATCATCCTGAACGGACAAGGTGTTTCTCTCTTGAAGTTCATATTGCCATACTGACTCACTCATCTAAGAGGTCGATTTCACAAAGAAAAATATACCAGAATAAACCAGCACTACAAATGTTGCCATAGAAAAAACGACAATAACAAGCACATCATTAAAGTGCAAATTTCTTTGTGTTCTTATACATAAGAACATACTGTAAGAACACTCATACATAAATTAAAAGAGGATGTACAGTACAAATACAGGCTGTATATTGTGATTATAAGAACAAAAAATGCTTGTTCATTCATGCATACCAATCAGCCGTAACATTAAAATTACTGAAAGGTGATTTATTGTTATGATTGGTACATGTGGGCACATGTGTGTGTGTGTGTGTGTGTGTGTGTGTGTGTGTGTGTGTGTGTGTATCTAGCATGAGTGCTGACAAAGTAAATTATTGCAAACACATTCATCTTAGTAAATGTCTTAAAACTGATGCAAACAATTACAAAAAGACAAAATCTGAGTAATAGGTTTGCGGATGTAAATTACTTCTGGAGCCCAAGGTGAGGTTCTAACTCTGAAGCTAACTGACAGCATGAGGAGAAAAAGAGATTATTACTTGGTGAGAAGAACAAACCACATGCAATCTCCATGGTAACAAGACAGAGTTCTTTAATTCTGGGTAAAACTATTATTAACCCTGTACATTCCTCACGCTTGTATAACACATGATTTTTACAGTTTAAATGTGGTTAATGATTAGTTGCAACTTTTTAAAAACAAATTTACTTAAAAAAAAAAAAAAAAACAGTCCTTGAGATTTGACAGCTGACCTGTATCCTGTGATGTCAACTGCGCAGGGGAATAAAAATCATGGACTTTAAAGGGATGATGTTGTGACTCAACCAACAATGTCAAATTTTTCTATTTATTATTTGCCTTAAACGAAAATATATAAAAAATATACATTTCAGAATGATATTAAACCATCAATTGGCATGGTGATGGACTTAACACTCCTTACTTGAGTGGATACTGCACAAGTATAAGGTTCAAGGTCAAAATTGTGACTTGGTCCATGTATACTACTCATGCAAAGTCTAAATAGAGCTCAAGTCCATAGGTCTGTTTAAGGTCTAAATAACGGTGTGTGCAATTATGCTATTAAATCCTCACTGCATAACTCAACTCTGAATATGGTTCCAGTGACCTCATGATGTGCAAAAAAAAAATTGTTCTCAGATCTTGAATTTTCTGTTAGACCACAGTTAATTCCATGTTATTCAAACATCTAGAATGAGACTTGTAAACATCAAGAATCAAATTTCTTGGCTTCTTGCTCTGCTTATCAGTCATCATTCAGCATGGACACATAAGTGGTGCTCCTCTTTCATCTTCCAAGAGACATAGACACTGGTTGCATTAGGACAAGTCTTTAAACACGGCTTAGATCACAACTCAGAGCCAATATTGTGTACACCAAACTATGTGGCTTAGGAGCTAACCTGAAAAGAAGTGTGTGATATGGTGATAAAAACCAATCAAACATCTTAGCAGGATGCAGTCATGGGCCTCCTAGTCTTTTGGGAGCATGGAAAAAAAAACAGAGGTAATGCCACTCTATTAGGAGGTTCCTCATGGGCATTAGCTGTGCTCCAGTAATTCTAAGCTGTTACTCAGAGTGGAGGTAGTACAACGATAGCATTTATACTTTTAATACTACATCATGTCTCACAACCTGAGAAGCATGTGCCTCAGAAACATGTGCCTCAGAAGGTATCATGATGATTCACCAACAACAGCAATTATCTGGCCACAGTTACATATAAACAGTTTGACAGCAAAATGCAACAAATGTCATTTTCTGACTTATTTTGGCTAATTACTTGTCTTTGACACACAAAGTTGTCTATACTAAAACGTAACTTGAAAACCACCAAATATCTTTATTTTAGATGTTTTAACCTTCCACATTTTAGACATAGCCTGACACATAGAAGCTGCATTTCAGATAAAGAGGTAAACACGCTATGACAAACCATTTGCATAGTTTTTTTCCTGCCACAGGATCAGTGAAGAAAAACTATGAGTGGTGCAAAACAATGGCGGAGAGCGAACAAAGTGCATTTAACAAATTGTGGAGATGGCTGAAGCCAAGAAATATGTCCTTTACACTATGTTACTGCCATTGCAGTATTAATTAGTGGAGTTCAGGTATGCATCATTTAATGTATGTGATATGCTCTGTGAAACAGGACATGATCAAATTTGGATGTTGTATGTATATATACAGTGGAACCTCGGTTAACAAATGCGCCAGAGTATGACCAATCGGTTTATAACCAAAAGAATTTGCCTAAAATATGTCTCCATTGACAAACTCCTCCTTGGAACATGACCTATCAGCTGAACTTAGACACGAGCGCTTTGCCCAGCAGCAGTTTTGCTCAGTCTGCGGATTGAGTGCATGATAAAATAATTTTGTGCAAAGTGGAGTGACATCTGTGCCTTTGCTCTGAAGGATCATCCGAACAAAACTGTGTAAAGTACTACGACTTATGAACAACAACATGGTGTCCTTTTTGTGCAGCGCAGTTGCGCAAGTGTTCAGCATGGAAGAAACAAATTACTTTGGGTAGATTTTTAGTGAAACCAGCTGCCACGTATGAACCTTAGGCCAAGAAACAAAAAAGAGAAAAAAAAAACGCTGAAGGAGAATGTTATTATGTTCCATAATGAATTATTATGGAAGGGGACTCTCCTTCCAAGCACTAACCTCCTCCCCACCCATCATCCTCAGATCCATTCCTTCACGTCATGGAGTCTCCCTTAAAAAGCTGTGTGAACAGTACATGTAAGAAATAAACTTAAAATAAATTTCTTACATTTCTTCTGTACAGTTAATAGTTATATTTAGTGCTGTATTATTTTTTTATAATGAAGGCTTTTTCATACTTTGTATTATATTTTGTGATATAAACAAAATACATCAAAAGTTAAATATAGTTCATAGTGACAGAGAATGGTTAATTCTATTTACATGTATTTCTACAGAAAAAACTGAATCGGTCTACGACCAAACTGGGTTACGACCAGAACTTAGGAACAAATTAAGTCTGTGAACCGAGGTTCCACTGTATACTGTACGCACACACACATATATATACACACAAAACTATCTAAGCTATGTGGGAAGTGTAAGCACTGTGAGTTGTTAGTTTGTAGAGTAACCTTAGGTTTCAGTTCTCTTTTTTTCCTCTTGCTACTACTATTGCATTGGTTTCATGCACAACCTTTGTGTATAAGAGGCATGAGATGCACGCAATGTGTGGGAAGCTGTTGTGTTTTCTGCATCTGCTTATGTCCGCTATTTTTGTTCTGGGATTTTTTTAACTACACCACCAGTCAAAGGTTTGGACACACCTTCCAATTACATGGTCTTTCCATATTTTTATTTCTTCTACATTATAAAACACTGCTAACTGCCACATTGACAAAATATGCAAGTTAAACAGTTGATATTGAGATGTGTCTGTCCCTTAAAGCCTTCATAAGGGCTCTAATCTGAGGTGCTCTTAACTGGTGGGGGACTGGAGGCTATCCCAGGAGACTTAGGGCACAAGACGGGGTACACCCCGAACAGGGTGACAAAAGAACACAGACATACCCACACTCATTCACACACTACAGCAATTTGGGAACGCCAATTAGCATGCCTTTGGACTGTGGAGGGAAACCGGAGTACCCAAAGCAAACCTACAAAGCACAAGGAGAACATGCAAGTTCCATACAGAGGCAGGAATCTAACCTGGCTGGGAATTAAACCCAGACCCTAGAGACAGTTCTAGTTACTAAGCCACAGTTTCGCCGCTGATGTTAATTGAAATTTTATATTGCTTCTGATGTTTATGATCTTTAGCATTAATTTAATATATTTATATGACTCAACACTTGCCTTTGATATAATTTCATATATAAACCATAATGAACATTTTATTGATAATACATTTTATTGATAATACATTTTTAATTCTCACAAACACAACTGCACGCTGATTTAGCCATCATGAGAGATGAAATTATAGCTTCTTCAGAATCACACAAAATGTACATTTATATAACCAAAACAATTTTGATATACTATTTCACCATTTACCTGTACGCTTTTTAACAACCTCATGACTGAAAGCAAACGTGCAATAAATATAATTAAAATATAATCAATTTGCAACACTACTTTTGTTTATTGAAAAAAAAAACTTGTTTTTCTCAAAACTGCACAAGTGCATCTCAAATTATTCATAAAATAATCATATTATCATAATAATCATAATATAAAATAGTTTATATTCTCAAATATTTACAAAAAAAAAAAAAAATTATTTTGCAATAAAATGTAAAGCTAAGGAAACTGGATTACCTTACACAGGAATTCCGGAACGATATCTTTGTCCCCCAAATATTCTAATCTACATTCCTGTTGAGCCAAGCCAGCTAACCTATTCTTCCCACTAAAGTGTCACAGCAGATTAATTATCCTGGATCTCTGTCATAAGCAGGAATCACAGGGCAGTAGTGCAAAATAACCTGCAGCTATAAAATCCCATCACAAATCATAAATAAGCTGTGACAGGTTTATCTATGGCACATAGCCTTTCTTGACAGGTGATTTAGTGATGTGGCTTAAGGACACCCTTCGCACATTTCCATGCTACCAATTCACTGAATGGAGTGGGTGTTGTGGTGTGACCAGGAGAGCATGCCAAAGCATCATGAACCCGTGTCTTAGAGAAGTTCAATTCAATTCAATTTTATTTGTATATTGCGCTTTTAACAATTGTCATTGTCACAAAGCAGCTTTACACAATCAAATTAATTATGGAAGTTTTTTATGAAATATGAATGTGAAATGAATGATGATGAAATTGATCAAATTGTCCCTGATGAGCAAGCAAAGGGCGGTGGCAAGAAAAAACTCCCTGAGATGGTAATAGGAAGAAACCTTGAGAAGAACCAGACTCAACAGGGAACCCATCCTCATTTGGGTGCGAACGTATAGCAGGGATTGATCTGCAGTCATACTGTCTGTTAGGAAGCTGGACGTTTAGTATAACAGGAGATGTGTTTAAGTTAATATGGAATCCAGTTTGTTATTGGAGACTCAGATAGACTAGGAAATTCCAGTCCTGAACTATCGAGTGACTGCAGTCGCGAGTCCTCCGAGAACAGCTGTCAGTATCAGCCGAGGTCAGGACCGTCTTGGACAAGGACAAGTGACTGTAAAGGTCAGTGTAAAGGTCTCATTGTTTTTTAAATTAACATAACATGGTAGGTATTCTCATTAACAAAAATGATGTTTTTGATACCAAAGTAATAATAATAATAATAATAATAATAATAATAATAATAATAATAATTGAGCCACATGGTGACTGGTTGCATGATGCTTACACTATCTGAGTACACTCACAGACACTACAATATGCCCAGATACAGCCACTGAACCAAACACCTGAGGGAAGTACCTGACAAGTACTATGAGCATGTCCCTGACAAAGTCATCAGTGACAAGACAGCATTCATGTGGAATGTGCCTATCCTCACTGACCAGTTGATTCTAGTCAACCATCTGTAAATGAGGAGATGGCTGCTGACATACATTGACATTTTAGATGAAGCGAACATCAGGCTCAAGGAGACTGGAAAAACACTGCAAATACAAAAATCTGGATGTTGAGATCAGTAAAATGGAGCAGTATGACCACTCAAAAAGGGCTTTCACAACAGCCCTTAGGTCCTTCCAGGTCAACTGTCAGCCAATGAAATGTAGAAGATGATGCCACCATTGTATAATCTCTTTGTGCTCTCTCTAAAACAGTTATAAAATATTTACAAGAAATAGATATTTGTTCTGTATTGTATTTTATTCCACTGGATTAACCTAATACTATATTCTCCATACATCCCATCACCACATGTCCAAATGTATCATGTCACTAGAATGGACAGGAAGATTACTCATTACAATACTCACCAAACACAGTTCTGGCAGGCACGGACTCACGATTGAGCCAAAAGGAGACCTGTGAGAGGATGACCGTCATGATGCACGGGAGGTATGTTTGAATCACAAAATATCCAATCTTTCTCTTAAGATGAAAGTGAGCTGTCATCACTGTGTACTCGCCTGCAAATAGGAAAAAGAAAGTGTGAGAGAAGTAATGCATCATATTAATATACTGCGTGGTTTAAGCCTATTTAAACACCATACTAGATGTCTAAAGGAAAGGACTAGAGTTTTGACCAGATGTTTAATGGTCAGGTTTAATGCTTTCTTCCATGATTGCCAATCTATCTACTGTATAATCAAATAATGATCTGTTTCACACTGTCTAGGGTTTGACTGTATATTGTTATATCCAAAGAGACTAATTAGTATTCAGAGCTACAGACACATGGCAGGTTACCAGCCTTGGAAAAGAGGATCCCTCATGGAAAACTGTCAACAAAACTGACTGAGAGAAAGAGAGAGAGAGAGAGAGAGAGAGAGAGAGAGAGAGAGAGAGAGATGTGTGTGTTGCCCATGGCAACAGAATGGCGAAAGCTATCTAGCTTCTGGACGTGATGGAGGATACCTTGATTCTGTCACCCATCAATGAGGGAACTCCTTCTGAGAGTCCGCAGAGAGATTTTACCATACACTATTTTTTCTTCTTTTGTCAGCATCCTTCCTCTACATTTCCTTCTTTACTCTACACTGAAGAGTTTAACCCAAATAAAATCCTTTAGTCTCCATGCACTGTGTTACTGTCTGTGATTTAAATAAAATTTACAGTGTCTCTCCCAATATTGTTTTAAAAGGAGTACAAACTGCTTCTTATACATAAGTAATCACATGAGTGTGTTTTCAAAATGGCACACTTTATACTGTATATTCATATGTATACTGTATGTGCATTTTGTTGTGGTTCCTGGGGTATATGTTGGGGTTCAATTTTAAGTTAGGTGTAAAATATTTTCCAGACCAACCTACAACCAGTATACAGTGCACGGATCTTAAGAGGCTATGAGGGTTTTAAAAATACACAAACCAGCTAGCAGAGTGTTTTTCATGGGTTCTCCCGCCCCCTCTCACTAACGAAAACATCTCGCTCTCTTTCCGTCTAATGAGCTAATGCTTAATTAGCCATTTAAAAATTCTGTTTCATTCTAATATACAGATAAATCTGTAGAATCTGAATGGATCACAAGCAGTGAGATTATAATGCTTCTGTGATTGTCTTTTACAATATTGAATGCTTTAATTAATTGGAAATGGAAACCTAAGACAAATAAATATAGTGCTTATTTTTGTTATTTTATGCATCATTTTAAGGAATCAACATAAAGCATGTGTGTCTATCTGTAGAGACCAGCTGAAAGTATTAAATCTGACTGGCATGACGGTTGCATTTATGGTACAGGAATAAAATTTGTTTTGCACATGGTCACAGATGACAGCAGTATGTATGAGGGATGTGAAACGGTGTATGTATTTTAACCATGATGAAGTCGTGAAGAACCGCCACTTTCCACACCACTAGACATCTATAACTGCACATGGGGAGGGGAGAATAAGCCTGAAACAGAAGAGTTCATGTGGTAACAGATTTGTATGCGCCAGAGACAGCAGCATCTAGGCCTCCTTGTATGCAAATTTTCTCCCTCCTTCCCTCTGTTTATCATTCCTATCTGTCATGTTCACTCCTTGAGTGTTTTTCAATGTGAACCTAGGACATTATTGGCCTGCATTTACTGTAAATGCTTTGTATAATTCATTCTTGTCTTATGTGTCCATGTTGTATGCACAAAAAGGACTACAAAACAAAATAATGGATGTGACTGAATTTACATTTCAAAGAGTTGCACATGAATTTCACCTGCATCTTTTCTTTATTTGTGGCACTTTACTGTGACTGTGACATCAATTTAAAATAATTTTCATTCTCTGCATGAATGCCCAACTGCTTCTTCTTTTCAAATCATTTCAAATTTCAGACATTTTCTCCTGTCTCTCAAGTCATTTCCACAGTCCGTGTGCTCATAGTTTTTCCATTTAACTTTCACTTATGATGTACACAAGAACACATATCTGCCTTCCTAATTGCTACTAATGAGCACATTCATCCCTCTCCCCCACCCCCCACCTTGCAAGATGCCATCACCATGGCAATCAATGATTGAAATGCAGATGTCTCATCATTGAATGGGGTGGCACTGTGACAATAAGGAGAGGATTTTTCATAAAACTATGATACAATTTTTAGATTCTTTTGATATAATCATGAGCTACCAAAAACAATTACTATATCTGACAATGGGAAGACAAAGATAAATGGGATAGGGGAAACACAGAACACACACGTGACTTACAGCAGGCATGCATTTTTTATGGTTGCTGTAGTCATCTTTCCAGGCCAGAGCAATTATCTAAGTGGAAGCTGTTCTGAGTACTCTAGTACATAGTGCCAAAGCTGATTAGCTCAGTTTGCTCAAACTGTTCTTACAGAATTACTTTGCTAATTCAACTGTCTGTACTTATTTGTATTTTGAGTTTATTTGATCTTGGTGTGAGGAAAATCAGCCAATTTAGTTTTACTTAAATTTAATCTTGCCAGTCTTCAAATACCTCAATAAATGTTTATCACTTTTCTTTATGAATGTTATTCAGCATAGAGTTATTGAGTTTCTCAGACAGTCGCACACATAATGCACTGGTACAACAGCAATAACTCATCATTGATAGTAGAAGCTTAGAAAGCATTTGTTAGTATTGCACAGGTATTGCACAGGACTTTCTTGTTATCTTTTTTTATCTTTTTGGATCATTTTTCATTAAATGGATATAAACATACTAGATAATTTGGTAATCGCTGTCATCAGGTAATGTAACAGAATCTCAGGTGTTCAAGGCATACCATCAATACCACCTTATTTTTATATACTGAAAATGAACTCATTGAAACTTCATTAATCAGTTCATAATCTGATTAGCAATTACAGCAACGTGAATGGCCACTCCATCAACAGGACAAATTCCGACTAAAGGCATGCCCCTAACACAATTCAACTGTGGGACTTGCCTTTTAGCTGTGCAAAACAATCCATGAAATATTTTAAAAACCTGAACCTGCATTTTAGCACACTTAAATAAACTATAGAAATAAAATTATATTTCCCTGTCAGAACTGAAAACAAATTTGAAGATCTGGAATAACTGACCCTTTCACTTACAGTTTCCCTCAGTCACTTTGGTTCATTTCTCAAATCAGAACTAGAATTCTCAGAAACAAACAATACACATCATCTAGGCACATCATAAAAGTAATTTTTCATTCTTATGAACAAATTGTAGATGCACTCATGCATTCATGCATGATTATATACAACTGCGTGCTATTTCCTATATTATCAGTTAAATATGTTGAGTTGATCAAAATCTTTTGTACCGCTTATCTTATAAACTTATAAAGTCTCACCCCAAAAAATCAAAGCATTAGTTCATTGTACAATTGTATTGTATTCATGCCATTGAATGAAAAATGGTTGAACTAGCATTCTGTCAATCTGTCAATTTTTCTAGGCATTTCTGTTAGACTTTTTATTTCTATGAATCTGTCCTCAATTGATGAGCTGCTCACACATCACCAGTGGGGGGAAACATTTAAAGCATTAGATCAACGAATGATTTCAACCAGTTCTCTAAAATACTTGGCTGCCAGGGATGGATGTAAGGACATCAGATGTCTGCAGGGGATGAATAACATGCTCAGAGAATCCTTTCAGTGCTGTATTGTGATGTGTAAGAGAATCTGTGGCACAGCAAACAGGAACATCAGTAGATACACATCATGGGAGAAAGACAACGTCTCTACTAACCTGTAGAGGGTCACCGGAGGCTTGGAGCCTATCCTGGGGGTGATTGCTCAGTTTTGCACATGTTAAGGATGATTTGAGAGATGCTCCAACGCGACTGAGAAAAACTGTACTATCCACAGTCAAAATTTCATGACTCTTGTTACTCCATTCTTTGGTTCCTTCTCCTTTCTGGACACCAAATTTTATTGAAAAAAACATAAAAGCATACAGTAGTGAAGAACTAGGGGATCTAATTTCTTTTTACTATTACTTTCTATTAAAACAATGAGTTTATATTCAGGACAGGCTAAACAACACAACCATGGCTAGAAATTGAGGACATTTTAATTATAGAACTGGCCATCAAAAGCATTCTGTCTACAGACCAAACAATCATAATAAAAAAGGATAAGTGTCATAATTATAAGACTATTATTGCTCCGATAACTGCCTGGTGGAAAACTCCCTGATCACAGTTTTTCTCCATGTGATATTACCACATAGTGGAATAATCCCATACCTGTATTAACACTTAACCTTTTAAGCTTCAGAAATTTTTAAGTGTCAGAAATGAGGAAACAGCCTGGGACAGTCATTCAGTTATTCAACACATTAAACCATATTACTATCAGCTTCTGTATAACCAACTGAAACAAGCTAAAAAGATAGATATCATTATCAGAAACCTCCATAAATACCTTTCTACCAAATTTACACTCCCTCAAACAAAAATTACAATTTACAGGGTGGGCCATTTATATGGATACACCTTAATAAAATGGGAATGGTTGGTGATATTAACGTCCTGTTTGTGGCACATTAGTATATGTGAGGGGGCAAACCTTTCAAGATGGTTGGTGACCATGGTGGCCATTTAGAAGTCGGCCATCTTGGATCCAACTTTTGTTTTTTCAATAGGAAGAGGGTCATTTGACACATCAAACTTATTGGGAATTTCACAAGAAAAACAATGGTGTGCTTATTTCTAACGTAACTTTATTGTTTCATGAGTTATTTACAAGTTTCTGACCACTTATAAAATGTGTTCAATGTGCTGCCCATTGTGATGGATTGTCAATGCAACCCTCTTCTCCCACTCTTCACACACTGATAGCAACACCGCAGGAGAAATGCCAGCACAGGCTTCCAGTATCCGTAGTTTCAGGTGCTGCACATCTCGTATCTTCACACCATAAACAATTGCCTTCAGATGACCCCAAAGATAAACGTCTAAGGGGGTCAGATCGGCTGGCCCACGACGACCAATCCACTTTTCAGGAAACTGTTCATCTAGGAATGCTCGAACCTGACACCCATAATGTGGTGGTGCACCATCTTGCTGGAAAAACTCAGGGAACGTGCCAGCTTCAGTGCATAAAGAGGGAAACGCATCATCATGTAGCAATTTCAAATATCCAGTGGCCTTGAGGTTTCCATTGATGAAGAATGGCCCCACTATCTTTGTACCCCATATACCACACCATACCATCACTTTTTTTGTTCCAACAGTCTTGGAGGGATCTATCCAATGTGGGTTAGTGTCAGACCAATAGCAGTGGTTTATTTGTTAACTTCACCATTCACATAAAAGTTTGCCTCATCACTGAACAAAATCTTCTGCGTGAACTGAGGGTCCTGTTCCAATTTTTGTTTTGCCCATTCTGCAAATTGTGTGCGCCGATCTGGGTCATCCTCGTTGAGATGCTGCAGTAGCTGGAGTTTGTAAGGGTGCCATTTGTGAGTAGCTAATATCCTCCGAAGGGATGTTCGACTAATGCCACTCTCCAGTGACATGCGGCGAGTGCTACGCTGTGGGCTCTTGCTGAATGAAGCTAGGACAGCCACTGATGTTTGTTCAGTTTTCATGTGTCCACATTTTGGCAAATCCAACACTGAACCAGTTTCACGAAACTTAGCAAGCAGTTTGCTAACTGTAGCATGGGAGATGGGTGGTCTCGTAGGGTGTCTTGATTGAAATCTGCTGCAATGACCCAGTTACTGCGTTCACCAGATATCAACACAATTTCGATCCGCTCATCATGTGTTAACCTCTTTGAAATGTCAATTGCTGTGAACAAAGAGAAACTTGTAAATAACTCATGAACGAATAATGTTACGTTAAAACCAAGCACACCATTGTTTTTCTTGTGAAATTCCCAATAAGGTTGATGTGTTACATGACCCTCTTCCAATTGAAAAAACAAAAGTTGGATCCAAGATGGCCGACTTCTAAATGGCCACCATGGTCCAACCATCTTGAAAAGTTTGCCCCCTCACATATACTAATGTGCCACAAACAGGACGTTACTATCACCAACCATTCCCATTTTATTAAGGTGTATCCATATAAATGGCCCACCCTGTATATTATGTACAAGCTATACAATACACATATCACTGCCAATAGATGAACTGCTGATATAAATGACCACCTGTCTGGCTGGCAATACTGTATATGTGATAGCATCTTCTCCATTTCCTCTAATTCATAGCTAATATAATATGAGGTTTTTCACACAACTCACATTACCCAATACTGCAATGGTGCAATTTAAATACATGAGCCACAGTAAAACACGCAAACCGAAAGCGTCCACAGACGATTATTTTCATTCTGTCTGGCTCTGTTCTTTCACACAGTAATTCCGGATACTTAGCATCAGAAGCCCTTTATGACCCACTTTATCTACACTTTTGCAATACCTGAACAAGTCTGAACATGTGAAACTTTTTATATAACTAACTATCAATCAATAGTTTTCCCAAAAAACACTTTTCTTATGTGAATTAAAGTCCAGGAACCATGACTTGACATTTCTCTCTGAAATGTATGTTTTGGGCAACAACAACAAAAAAAAACCTTAAAGAAGTGCCTTACGTAATTATTCAACCCCCAACATTGTACACATTCTGCATTGTAAGAATCTGGAACTGAAATACCGATACATCCATTTTTTAAAAAGATGAAGCCAGTAAATGTATATTTGACAATCCTATTTAACATTATAAAATGTTATCTATAATATGAAACCTTTTTTTTGTCGAAAGACCAAAATGATAGACAGCCGTTCTCCTCTACTGCCTCTGCCTGCCAAGCATGAGAGTACTGATTCAATTGGGGTTGCATTCAATAACAAGAACGCTTGTGAACATAAAACATTTGATCAGATTTTTCAACTGTCATGCAGTCATGAATGTTACACAGTTAGTCTTGTTTTTGAACACAGCCCTTCTGTACTATAGTGTGCACTCCAATACTCTTGTGCTCTGTCCACAGTGAATTTACATTACAAGAGTTCATCTGGTTACGTTATGAAAAGGACTACATTTTGTCCCCTACAAATTGGATTTGGGTCTTAAATAAATGCTTAATTTCATAAATTTATCCTAAAACAGACTGACTACACCAAGCAGACATGCTACATGAGTAGATAATTAGCATGTACACAGGTTGACTGAATAGCAATTATAAAAGCATGCACGCCTTAAGAAGAGGTTTGATATAAAAAATGCTCTTAATGATTCAACAACATGATGCATTTTAAAGGTCATCTTCTGAAAAGAAAAGAAAAAAGCCAGTTAAATAATTGCTCAGCATCTTACAGAGTAGTCTGGCAATAAATGTTGAGCTGTGAGAAGTGCTCTTCAATGGTGTTCTAGGGCACAATATTGCTGAGCAAGCGATTTTGTAGACAGGCAAAGCAAAATAGATACTCTCATTAACCAAAGGCCATAAAGCATAGAGTGGCAACCAGAGATAACAAATTACATGGGATGATGAATCAAGATTTTTCATTAAATAAATTGAGAAAGTAATATGTCAAAGAAAAAAAAACAATGATGTCTGTCTGCAGATTTTTGTAAATCCTGTGGCTTTCAACATGATAACAGATCCCCAAAAACACTGAGAACAAGTGCGAGGAGAAATCTAAAGCAACCCGAAGCACTAAAGCGACAATCTGAAGCAGTATAACTGATGCATGGGATCACTTAGGCCAGGGTAAAAGCAGTCAGATCTGTCATAACATTGTGCATTTTAAGGAAGACATTAAATAATAATAAAGAAAGTGTCTTCTTTATTTAAGCATACAGTAATTGAAATGATATAGAGTATAATTTCAAGCAAATATAAACATTCATGAATAAACTGCCATTAAAGAAGACTTTTAGACTTTATGCTAATGCTGTTATAATAAATTATTACTTTAACACTATGCAATCAGGAGATTACCCGTCTTACCCGCAGAGAGAGCCTTAGACCAACACTGCATTTATGTTCTTTTTTCCTAAGTCTTATATTCATGTGCTGTAATAATGTGTGTGCATATTCTGGCTGCTCACAGCATGCCTTTTTTTCTAAATGAATAGTCTTTAAAGAAACTGTCCCTTGAGGACGTTTGAGCAGTGCTGCTGGAAATTTTGTCCATTGAGTGGCTTTACTCATCTTCAACACAACAGCTTGACTAACTGAATTCGCACAGTGTAGAGCTGGACGATCAGATAATAATAAAAGGGACTGAATGTAGGAGCAGGATGACCTTTATATGACCTTGTCTAGCTGGAGGCAAACACGTGATGCATTTTAGAAGAAGATGTCTGTAATTGAGTGTGTGTTTGGGAGCACCAGGAGGCTCCAGGGTGACTACAGAGTAAGGTTCAGTCAGTGTCAGGATCGATTTGCCACCGCTAGACACATAAGACACAAGCTTATGCAGTGTTTCTGTTTCTAAATCACTTAAAGCATTTGTTCATGGTGTTGCACAGTTTATTTAAATGAGAGGGTAATTGATTTATGACGCTTTCAGATTTACACTGCAACGTAGATGAATAAACCTCATAAGCTTAGCAAAGCAGTGTTATTGCTAAGATGGATCTCTTGTATTTAATATACTATATTGCCATTTTAGAAGCACTCACAAAGGAAGCACATTTCTGCTTTTAGTTTCATTGCATGCAATCCCGTTGCATGGGATGAATCCTGTTTGTTTTCCTCCAGCCTGTTTTTCATACCCTCACAATTTAACAGACTCCATCAGTGGCAGACAGATATAGACAGGTGTAGGCGTTTCCCTCCCTGATGTCTATACAGTTGCTGGCTCAGATGAAGTGAAGTAGAGAAGAGAGAAACTAGAGAAGCAATGACATGCACAACCAGACAGACAGAGAGAGGAATCACAACGAAAGACAGAATGTTTTTCTCCTGTGGAATGCCAGCCATGCTTGTCTCTAAATCCAGCGAGGTGATGTACTGGGGGTTTTCTGTGCTCAGCAGAAGTAGAATGTCTTGTCAAGGGTTTTGTCGCTACACCCTGTGCCATTTCTGTTCGCTTTACTGAACCGCCAAATGGCAACGAGCGAAAAGCGCCGCCGCAGGCCACAGCATGAATACATCGAGAGCAAGAAAAAAAAGGGGTGTGGAGGTGAAGTGGGTGGTAAAAAATAAATGTAAGTGTTTCTGGCTGCGTTGCTCAGCTGAGTCCAAAGCAGGCAGTATAAAATTTGCAAAAAAGAAAAAGAAATGTGGTATTTGCTCCAACAACTATCATATTTCTATTTACTGTATGTTCTTGGTGATATAAGAAAGAAAAAAATAAGGAAAACCCAAAAAGGCAGAAGATGGACATTGATGCTTGTTGAAGAATATGCAGAGCCACTCACCAGTACTGGATTTAATTGTCTCATTTCCCACAGTTTGCCCCAGTAAGTCATATTGGTTTAATCGGGAGCTCTCCCCCTCCACCACCACTGAGTTTGAGGCATTTTTTGTCCAGGTGTATGTCACCTCTGTGGTTGTATATGCGTCTATAGAATGTAAGTCACAAATATTCATTACCTCAGTAATAAGATAATACTATAATAACCCTATAATAAACAATAACATTTTTATGTCTTTAATAAAACTTTTCAGAAAGATCAATAGTGAAGAGTGTTGAACTCACAGCTGCCAAATTTGAGAGGACAGGAATGGAAATCCATGGGGAAATCCTCAAGGTGCATTGGACACTCAGCATGTACTGTCAACCTGTGACAAACATCAACATACAGTACTGTATATGCTTAGTGTGAATATAAACATGAATATAGAAATACATGTTATTATTTTATAGGTGAAAAAAATTGAAGTATAAGGCACCAAGTGCCATTCATAATAAAAACACATATGATGGCAATAGATAACGAGAACACTTATTCTCAAGCATGAGCTAAATAAAGCATGATTCATTGTTGTGTTTTTTTTTCTATATTAAGACGCTTCTGTAAAGAACATTAACTGCTAATATCTTGTTGTGAAAAACATTCTCTTTGAAAAGGTCAGTTACATTATATTAACAAAGACACTTCTAGGGTACTGCCCTCTGAAAGACAAAGCATTTATACGGCTCTCTAAATGTGGAAATTCAAGATTTATTATCATTCTTTTTTTTATTTTTGCTAGATTTACATAAAAATTCGTACAAAAATATGACACTTAAGTAGCAGCAACTGGATGAAGTGGTGTTGGTTAATTTTAGATTAAACCTATTTATTTTTTCTTAAACAAGCTTTGACAATAGTTCTGGCTGTAATATAAGTTACACATTTATTTTAATGGTTGTTGAGACGCAAAATATTCATTGGTCCCTCAAACTTCAACCTCAGATCTTTCCAGCTCTGCCTGAAAAACACATCTATTGTGTATTCCTGTTTAAAAAGACAAGAAAGCATACAAGCATAATGTTTCACTGAAAGTGAAAGTGTCACTGTATATTATCAGCACAATTAGTGTAATTTATAAACTTTATTCATCTTCAAGTTTAAAAATAATGTAAATCTCCATGTAACTGACAGAAACTTTCATCTATAATGCTAAAAAAATATATAAATACTAACTAGTGCATGTTAATGCTGCAAATCTGGAACAGTGAGAGCAAATCTTTTTTCAAAGCATTTCAAGGTTTTTATTTTTTACAAGTTTCATGTTTTTTTTTTTTCTGCACTTCGGGTCAAGTCAGAACAACACCCACTCCTTTACTTCTGTTTATGCAAAAGTTAGCATAAATTAAGCAGCACAACATGAATACTGGGTAGTACATAAATGAGCCTTATCTTTATTAAAATTCTTAGTGCTCATCTTAAAATCTGAAACCTTTGTCAATCACTAACATGATGCTTTATCAAATTTACTTGACACTCGAGCCTTTCAAATTGAAGGTTATCTAGTCATGCTGAGTGCACCTTGTATTGAGATAATGGGATCATGTGACGACAAGGTAGAAAGAAAAGTGCTTATAATGGATACATACCCTTTGAGATTTAAAATTTCCACCTTCTAACTTCTGCCTCCATATATCCATGTAATGCTGAGAGTTTTATTAGATTTGTGGCATTAAGAGGCTGTGACTCAGTTTTCATTTCACATTGTTTCATCAGGCTTTGAAAGGCACTTTTAAAAGTATTTTCAAATACAGTGGAACCTTGGATTACGAGCATAATTCATTCTTGAAGCGGGCTTGTATTACAAAACACACGCAAACCAAATCAAGTTTTGAAAACTCAAACTGCTTGCATCTGCCACAGTGTAAGTAATCAAATCAACAACATTTCATAACAGTAATTGTAACTGTAAACAAGTGATTTTTATTACTAATGAATAATTGATAAATTGCTATTGAGAATTTACCTGATGTTATAACCATTAATGTTTTGTTTGCCATAATATTTCTGCAAAGCTCACATATCTACTAATTGGTCCACTACAAGAGGACACACTTGCAGGTGGCATATACTATAGTATTGAGTGTTAAATTTTAATGGCCTTGATTTTGAATGAGGACAGAGAGATGAGCTGTGGTTTGAACAGTTTAGGGGTTTAATGGATCACAAAACTCACATTTTGGATCTGATCACGGTTTGTGAGTCACGGATTAGATTATTTTTGGATCATCAAAAATGCTTTCAATTTATTCCTTATATAACATAGTCTTAAATGAAAACAGTATTCAGTATGTTCAATTTTAAATAACTGCTTAATCGTTAAATTAAATGCAAGATGAGTCATAAAAAATATGAGGCATGATTCTTTTTTAAATTATTTTTTGACAAAATGGATATAGGCTATTTCTTATTCCATTCTGTTGAAAAGAAGAAGGTACTGTATATGCTAGAAAAGACACAGCCAATCAGTATTTAAATGTCAATCTGTGCAAAGTTATGGAGGCAGTCTTGACAGTTTGAGTCATTTTCATGTAACTGGGATAATTTTAAGCATCTTTGACTGGAAAAAAGGTGTTTTGAGCAGGTAATAAATGTTATGATAATTTAAATGAAACATGGTATGTGCATAAGTAGTAGAGCTACACTATGGGTACTAGTACTGATATTATTATTTTATATATAGCTGCCCTGCCTAGCTTGTGCCAGAGATAGCATTTAAGCAAACAATAATATCATGCACATGGAGTAACGATGGCCAACTATAATGACATGCAGTGGCAGTTGAACTGTATTTCACACACTGATATTTAAACTTTGCAATTAGTTCATGGTTAACATGCATACTGAAAGATCAGGAGTGATACATATGATTCACAGATCAACTATGGTCCATTACAGCACTAAGCCTCATTGGGGTTTTTCTGTTTGTTTTATTTAGACTTCATTAATCAATCTCACATAACTGACTTGCTGGGACCATGCATCTTGTTGCCATTAATAATTAATGATTAATCAACTACTGATTATTATCATCTTCTACTACTGGTTAAGAAAAAAGTGTGAAATATGGCAACCCAACTATAAGCCGTGGCACAGTTGACAAGTTGTTTAATAATGACCAGAAAATTGTAAACTTTAGCAACTCATTGTGACATGTATAAATTTAATGTTGCTACATGAAAATAATGAACTATATCTCCCCAGCATGGATAATTTTTGAAAACCATGGCCACTCATGTGTTACTGCTTACATATTAGGACTCTAGAATTGTATTTGTTGTATAACCAGTGAGGCATGAGACAAACATCAGGAGGTGGATAAGCATCATTTAGAAAACGGTGAGAACACCACTGGGTCAGTCATGCTTTCAGTATTAAGTTACCAGTTAGAAAGATGTTCTCAATTAATGTGATAATATATTTCATAATGTATATCTGAAAATGGTTTAAACAGGTCTAAATGATCAGGACTGTGTGATCTTTCATCCGAAGAGTTTTGCTATTCTACAGCATATACTACATCACATACAGTATACATTATATGGGATATACTATATCACATGCTATACAGTATAAATGGACTCACCTCATAGTGTAAAGCAGAGTGCCGTCATCCTGGATACGCAGGAGCTTATTAGGCATGGTCATGTTGTGTGCCACTGATTTCTTCCCATTATGAAAAAAAGTGTCTGGAGTCCAGATTTTGCTGGCCATCAGGTTGTTGAGACGCAAAATATTCATTGGTCCCTCAAACTTCAACCTCTCATCTTTCCAGCTCTGCCTGAAGAACACATCTATTGTGTATTCCTGTTTAAAAAGACAAGAAAGCATACAAGCATAATGTTTCACTGAAAGTGAAAGTGTCACTGTATATCATCAGCACAATTAGTGTAATTTATAAACTTTATTCATCTTCAAGTTTAAAAATAATGTAAATCTCCATGTAACTGACAGAAACTTTCATCTATAATGCTAAAAAAAAATATAAATACTAACTAGTGCATGTTAATGCTGCAAATCTGGAACAGTGAGAGCAAATCTTTTTTCAAAACATTTCAAGGTTTTTATTTTTTACAAGTTTCATGTTTTTTTTTCTTCTGCACTTCGGGTAAAGACAGAACAACACCTACTCCTTTACTTCTGTTTATGCAAAAGTTAGCATAAATTAAGCAGCACAACATGAATACTGGGTAGTACATAAATGAGCCTTATCTTTATTAAAATTCTTAGTGCTCATCTTAAAATCTGAAACCTTTGTCAATCACTAACATGATGCTTTATCAAATTTACTTGACACTCGAGCCTTTCAAATTGAAGGTTATCTAGTCATGCTGAGTGCACCTTGTATTGAGATAATGGGATCATGTGACGACATGGTAGAAAGAAAAGTGCTTATAATGGATACAGATTTAAAATTTCCACCTTCTAACTTCTGCTTCCATATATCCATGTAATGCTGAGAGTTTTATTAGATTTGGGGCATTAAGAGGCTGTGACTCAGTTTTCATTTCACATTGTTTCATCAGGCTTTGAAAGGCACTTTTAAAAGTATTTTCAAATACAGTGGAACCTTGGATTACGAGCATAATTCATTCCGGAAGCGGGCTTGTATTACAAAACACACGCAAACCAAATCAAGTTTTGAAAACTCAAACTATGCATTCCACAGCCCAAAAAAATAAATACATAAAAACAATTAATATAATATATAAAGTAAACAAAATAAAAACTTGCACTTTACCTTTAAAAAAATGTAAATAAATCCTGACAGATAAGTTTTTCCGTTTTTGCGCGCAGGCGCTGTGTGTATGTGTGTATGTGTGTGTAATGTGCGTGCACACACACACACATTAACGGAAAGAAGTTTTAGCAGAAAAATTTGCAAGGAACATCGCTAATGATACTTGTGTGAGCACATGCTAACGAAATCACTGCTGTATAGTAAAAAAAAAATTTTTTAATTAACCTGCACTTTACCTTTGAAAAGAATCGCGACAGAGCAGAGTTTCTGTGTAGAGCAGAGAGTGTGTGTCTCTGTATGTGTGTGTGAAGCCGAGGGGAGGGTGTAAAGGCGAGAGAGTGTGTGTGTGTGTGTGTGTCGGCGTGTGGGGCACGGTGTCAAATTACACGCGGGCACACATAACGACTACCGACAGGCTGAAACAGAGAGGGAGAGAGAAAATGGATCTTTACCCTCTAATGAGACTTGATTTTGTTATATATGTGCGCGCACACACGTGTGTTATAAGAAACAGTACAAACGCGCTGTACACACACCCTTTCAAACACAAAATAACAGAGCACACACACATGGTCACAGTGTTATAGTATACAGTACACACGTGCACGGATGTTGATTATACCAATGAAAGACAAGCACTAAGACCCAGCAGGGGAGATGATTACCCACAATTCCGCAGCGCAAGAGAAAGAAAAACCATTGGCTCAGTTGTGATCATGTGACACTCGCTCATGTGTGATACATGATACTCGGTATATATATATATATATATATATATATATATATACATCTAAACATATAATAAATCACCTTTAAATGTGCTATAAGATTCATGATTTGTCAGCATTTTCATTTATAATCATATTGTTATTATGAAAGACAATCCAATTTCTGTGAAATGATTAATGATATGCTGAATATACTGTATAAGAAACATTAATAACAACATTCTAATAAAGACCATATAAGATTTTAAAAGAAATGCTGCTTGGAAATTCTTTTGATCTTTGACCTAAATAAATTAAGCACAACAGCTTTGGCATGCTGGCAACAGAAAAAAAAGAGCACAAGCAGAGTGAGTGAAAGAGAGAGAGAGAGGGCGAGAGTGAGGGGAGGCTTTTGTGTCTGTGTTAATAGTGAAACATCAAACTGTTAGCATACAGGTTCTGTGTGCCATGAGGTACAGAATTACACAAGTGTACTGTAATGCTGGTTTGTCTAGAGTGCCAAGAAAAGCAGTGATTTCTCTATTTGACTCTGGCAGGACAATCATCAACCTTTGTGGGTAGAAGAGCAGTACAGGCACCATACAATTGCTGCCCTTTCACAAGACATCCGTTTCTTTTTTTCCTCTCTTATGTATCGTATTTTCACTCTACTGCCTTAAATTCCTCTTTAGTCCACCTTATTTTCCCTCGCAATTTCCTTTCCTCTTTCCCACACCCCGGTGTCTTTCCATGGAAATCTGAGGCAAGTGAAAAGCTGCCTTATCACACCAAAGCGACTTACAGCATCCCCTTTCATCCATCACTGACTGGGTCAGACTGCTCCTTTGAGCCTGGGGGAAGCCTACTCCATATCTCATTCACACCGTAACACTAATTTAATAGATACTGTGCAATCTGGTAGAGATACGGCTTGCTGTGGTCACGTAGGGAGAAAAATGACAGCAGCGAATGATTATAGCAAACTGGGCCACAAAAGCAAAATGTAACAAGATACCCATGAGTTCTCCGAGAGCTCTGTGCTTATACTGTATGTTTATATGGGTCCTTATCCTATTTTTGAACTCTATTCTTCTATTATATCTTCTATTCATTTCTTAAATAATGAGTATAAATGATCACTTTTTGGAAATTTCCGTATTACAAATGGAATCTTATCTATTCAAATTTATCTTATCTTGTTAAAATGTAACCTGACACTTTAATTAATTAAAATATTTAACATTATATTGAAACTAGTGCTGCAGAACAAACAAACGAAATTGCAATATGAACCTGTATTTATTTAATTGCAAATGGCTGCAATTTATTATAGATAATAAACACATAGATGGGAATTTATGTACAGTTTGACAATAATGTAAGTATTTTTTTTGGTTTGTTTTAAGAATTCTGTTGATAAAGAAATACTGGCTAGAATGTAAGCTACAATTTCTTTGTAAAGAAATTAGATCATTTGTCAAATTATCTGGTGTTAGCCTAGATAAATAAATTTGAATAATAACTAATAACATTTAATAATTAAATGTTGCAGTTAATACAACAACCATAATCATGTTATCCATCCAGCCTCTTAGCAGAACATATGGATTTTCTATATAAGAACCCCACAGTACAGTATTAGCTTTGAAAAAGAATCTTTGAAAAGATTCTAGGGCAGAGGTAGAAAAAGAAAAAGCTAGGTGAACTAGGATTGAGAGAAAGAAAAAAGGTTTTATTAACTGCCTCCAGTCCTTTCGATATAGCACCACAATCTTACCTCTACAGTCAATACCACTTGACAACAAGAGATAAAACACCAAATACATGATAAGGCGATTCATCATCATTAAAATAGATGGGTAAAAAAACAAACAAAAAAAAACAGTGCAATCTTTAGATGCTTAAGACCACGTACAGACCAGCAGCCCTAATCATTTCTTAGAGTCATGCATAATTCATTCGAGGCTACTCCAACAGATGGATTGATGATCAAAGCTTGGCTAATGGTGAATGCCTAATCCTGCAGGTAAAATATTTTGAAAGAGTCTGGAGATTATGTAACATCAGGTTAAAATGTAATTAAAAACAAAAGTCATTATAAGTAATTGATAGGGAAACGTGGTGTACGTGGGATCCATAAAATGCTTCACTGTCAGAAGAACAAGTGTGAATCCGTTTCAAAAAGGTGTAAAAATTGACAACTGTCAAACCCCTTGAAATTGGTAAAGAAACAGGGGAAGGTGAGGAAGGAATGAGAAAAAGGATGAACTCCAGGGAACATGTGGGGGCAAAGAAATAGAACAATTTGTCTCTGAAAATGAAAAATATATAAAAGAAAAGCCTGAACGTGCCTTTTGAGCCAGTGTGTGTTTTCTATAGGGGAGAGGGGTGGGGGGTAGCCTGTAAATCAGTAAAGTAAACGGTAAAAATAGATGCTTCACATTAATGCTTTACATCATTATACTCTGAATGGAAAAAGAGAAAGAAAACTGCAGTCCAGGTACAGGTTCCTCTCTAGAGATAATCTAATCCAGCATGCAGCTGAGAAAATGGACTGAGACAGAAAGAAAACAGACACAGGAAGACCTGTGGAAGAAGACAAAAGATGGATTATGGAGGATTTGAACAGACAGCTAGCGAGAGGAACCAGAAGAAGGGCAGAGTGATGGAGGGGAGGTGAGACATGTCCTGCTGGTTTGTGATTCTCTGTGCTTTGAAGCAGCAGGAGAAGTGTTTAATCTTACACGGACAGGACAGAGCTGATGTGCTAAAGCAAAGTACGAAGAGCAAGGGATCAAGCACAAAGTACACCATACAGGAGTGTCTGGCAACATCTAATTATAAACCCAGAATAATGTATGGAGTTAGGTTGAGGAACTGTCAGAAGCTTAAAGTAATGGCATTTCTACCTATCTTTTTTCTTTCTTGTGGTTTCCACTGTTTGTTAAAGAGCATTGTAGCTGGGTTCATATTTATTAAAAATAAATAAATAAATAATAATAATCCTTTGTAGTTTTCACCACACCCAGATTCACAATCTGAATACAAGCACTTGGAGCACTTAACAAATAGCATCATTGTGATACACCCCTAATATGCACTATGCATATCTGCATACTCCTGTTCTATTTATGAACAGCTTTGCCTCCTTTTACACCCCATGCTGTGTCTGGTTCTATGCTTAGACTGCTCTGATTAAAACCTGCATTAAAAAGCTGCTTCCTTTGGCTGCGTCACTATTTGAATTGATAATGGAGACAGCTGCGCTGGCGGATCCATGAGTCATAGAGCTGCTTCCTCTGGCTTATCAGGGGAGGAGAATCTAATTCAGTGTGACACGGTGTGCAGTCAGGTGGCATCACTTTTCATTTCAGCCCCTGATATTGGCGGCATCTGATGCCAACAGGGCCACCATGGGCCACTGTCAATTTACTACTGGCCCCTACATATATGAGGTGTCTCTTGCTCTTTCTAGACAAAACTTTTTTTCTGGGGCAAAATACTGAGCCCCTAAAGGGACATGGCTGGAAAAACAAAGAAACTTTGGAGGAAAAAAAAAAAAAATCCACCTTGAAAAAAAAAGTGAAGCAAAAAAAAAAAAACTCAGAGGCAAAAATAAAAAAAAATAAAAAAATGCGAGGGAAAAAAAAAAGGCTAACATGATATGGGTGAAAAAGAATTGCGTCGCATTTTTTTTTTGGACTCGCAGTTCTGTTCTTTTGCCTCGCAATTTATTTATTTTTCCTAAAGGTTCGCGAGATCTCGCAAAACTTGACTCTTCAGCGTTGCCGATTTAGTCCAGCTGGTGGCAGCAATGCTCCTAAAAGCTTGATCCTTGTCCGTGAAATACCGATCCAGTCCAGCTAGTGTCAGTAATGCGCCTAAAAGCTGGCTGCCAACCGCTAAAAATAAAGGAAGAAGAAGCATCCCGAGAAAGCTAATACACGAGCGTTGTTAAACAGGAATGGAGAGAATTACTGAGTAGCTGAGTTTTACTTTCAGTTTGGCCTAAAATATAAAGACATTCAGTTTGTACTCGGAGCGCGCCCTTTCCGTATTTTGGCGCCGGAAATGAGTCACGTGGTCTCGATTTGTTTTCCTCCTATGTCCCGTTTGTTTCCTTCCAAATTTTTTTTTCGTCCCCAGTTTTTTTTGTGTGTGTTCCGTGTCCCGTTTTTTTTTTCCTTCCTCAGATTTTTTTTCGTCGCCATTTTTTTGCGTTCCATGTCCCGGTTTTTTATTTTTCTTCCTCAACCATGTCCCTTTAGGGGCTCCGTAGCAAAATGATTGTTTAACACGGTAAAACCCTAGAATTTGAAGCACAATGGTGACGTTATTTTGAGTTTTCTGATTTAAGCACAGGATCCAAATTATGCATACAGGGTCAAAATATACATGAATTAGATTACTGATTATTATTAAAGTGCTGTCGAATAGATCACAATGGGTCTTTTAATTTGCCAAGTGAAAGGCCTCTCCACTTCCCGTTAGCGATGCTGACTAGCTACAGTTGGTAACGCCCCTGTGCCAATATAACACGGTTTGTTCGCAGTACTCATTTATTTGACATACGTGTGAAAGAGGATGATGGATTTACATAGGGCAGGACTGTCTATATGAGCTATTGTTAAACAACTGCAGATTCTCTGTCCAGAAAAGATGTCCCAGCTTCAACTTCCAAAATCGAAACTTGTAGCTAACCACAGAGACAAATAAAAATACTTCTAGAGGAGGGATTTGTTTTTTGGAATTCTAAAGAAAGTGAATGGAATAAGGAAGAAGGAGGGCTACCTCAGAACTCTTCAGAATAATACCAATTGATCTGCTAAATGGTTAAAACTTGGACAAAATTGAATGTTCCAACAAGACAATGACGCTAAACAAACACTGAAATTGGTTGTTAACTTTGAGCTTGAGATTAAACCAAGAATTCCTTCAAGAACTTGCTGATGGCTACTAAAAACATCTGATGAAAGTGGAACCTGCTTACTGAATTTATCCAAATATTTTGAGGATTATAAACATGTACCGTCATGTATAAAAGTTACTACCCCTCTTTTAATTCTTTGTGTAAAAACATATAAATCATCTGATTGTAACAGATCTGAGGTTGTATTTTCCTACAGATGATTTGTATGTTTTCCATTTTTTGCTATAATTTATTTAACATCAATAAAGCAAAAAAAAAAAAAAACATGTGGTCAATACTAAGCTTCTCTTAGTTAACACAATGCCAAGAGAGAAATACATAAGCAATGGTCTTAGAGAAGCAATTATTTCTGCACATTTCTGAAAGGTTTTGAAACCATTTCCACACAATTGGAGTTCAATGTTCTACAGTGAGAAAGATTATTCACAAGTGGAAAGCAATCAATACAGTTGCCAATCTTCCCAGATGTAGATGTCCCAGCACATTAATTCCAAGGTCAGAGCGTGTAATGCTCAGAGAAATACAAAAACCCCTTAGAGCTGTGTCTCACACCCTACAGGCCTCACTGAGCATGTTACATGTCAAAGTCCATGACAGCACAATTAGAGGAAAACTGAACAAGTACAGTTTGTTTGGAGGGGTGCCAAAAAAAAAAAGAACATGGAATGACAACTGAGGTTCGCAAAACTGCATCTGAACAAACTGAACTAACCACAAGCCTTTCTGGAACAATGTCATATGAACAAATGAGAATAAAGTGGAGTTGTTTGGCGAAAAACAAACACAGAATTCTAAAAGAAACACCTTATACCCAATATCAAGTATGGCGGTGGAGGGGTGATGGTTTGGGCAGCCACAGGACCTGAGCTCTTTGCAGTCATTGAGTCGACCATGAACTCTGTACACCAGAGTATTCTAGAGGCAAATGTGAGGCCATCTGTCTGACAGCTAAAGTTTGGTCAAAACTGGGTCATGCAACAGGGCAATGATCCGATGCACACTAGTAAACTAGTTCTACCATTCTACTTTAGAATGGCTGAGTAATAAAAGAACCAAGGTTTTGGAATGACCTAGTCAAAGTCCAGCCCAACATCAATCCAACTGAAGCTGAAACTGAAGCAATGTTGTAAAGAATACTGGGTCAAATTTCCTCTCCAACAATGTGAGAGACTGATAAAGTCATGCAGCAAACGATTACTTAATTATTGCTTCCTAAGTTGGATTTACAAGTTATTATTTACAAATTTAAGGTACTTAGTATTGCTCACATGTTTTTGCTTCATTTATGTTTAATAAATAATAGCGTGGCAAAAAAAAGATATATTTTGTTATTTATCTGAGGTTGGATATATGCCTGCTATAATGAGCTGATTTTATTATGTTTTTATCCTGTATGTATATTTCTTAACCTATGTTGATTTCACAAACCCTTCAAAAGATTAAACTTGTGCACAAAATTTTCTGCCATTTACTTTTATACAACATTTATGTTCAACTCTGCCCATGGTAAAAAAAGAAGTTAATCATGAAAAGCCAAATATTAACATGAAGCTCAATTTCATGATGAATGTATATAGATTTCTAATAACATTTAGTTTGATCCCAAGAGTTGTTATGCTTTCTATGTTTTATTGCTCTAAAGGTAGTCATGGTATAGTCGCTACTGACATCACTTGAAAAAATAAAAGTACAGATAATGGGATTAGTGTAATACAAATAAACTGCATTCCCACTGCTTTTTTTTTTTAAACCTCACTATATGGCCTTTCTAGTAGCCATATGTATGACATTTATGTTGTTTATTTTAATATGTTTTTCATACATAAGGTTACTGTGCTTCTGTGATGTGGCTAATTTATTTATTTATTTATTTTAAATATTAAGAACTGTGCACTCACCATATCAGTGTCTGAAACAGGCCCAAAACTGGTGACATAGATATCAGTCTTCACTGTGGTGACCCGATCTGGAACAAAAGGGGAACAGGTGAAATAAAATAAAATAAACAAATAAAAAATAATTCAGTTTTCATGTGCTGTTTACACAATTCTAAAAAGTACATCTTCTTCTTTTTGTTTTAGTAAGCTTAAAACACTTCTTTGTCTGTTTGAATGAATATGGAGAAAATTCTATAAGCATGTTTGTTACCTTGTGTGTAGAATCACACTGACTCTATTCCCATGTGAAATGAAAAGATGTCTTAGAGTACTTGTGAATACACCTCACTGCTGTCTTTTCAGCCTATGTGTTGTGTCTCTGTCACTGAAAAACCCCTTTGCTGTCTCCCTTCTAGTTTGGTGATTGTCATTAAATAGGCATTTTTCTTTCTTCTTTATGTCTGGCTTTCTGCTCGCCCTTGCTCGTGTTTATGCCTGGTTGAGTCAGAAAGGCTTTTCATTCTCTCTGTGGTGGTTGCTAATGGTTAGATGTGGATTGTTAAGTGTTGCTCATTAATGCAAAACAACATGCTTTTACAAAGACCTCAGAGTCCTCGGTCAAAGACCATACATAAAAAAAATGCAGTACCATATTATGTGTTAACTGTAGATAATATACTGTATTTATTTGATTATTCATGTGTGTCAAAGATGATAAATATCTCACTCACTCTTTCATTGTCTATACCGCTTTATCCTGTATACAGTGTCACAGGGTGCCTGGAGTCTACCCAGTAATCTTAGGGCACGAGGTGGCATATACCAATCTATCGCAGGGCACATGCACGTACAGTACACACACTACAGGCAATTTTGGGAACGCCAAAATTCCCAACAGACCCTGAGGCCGGAATCAAATCTGGAATCTGGAGTTACTGTACAAGGTGACAGTGCTAACCACTAAGCCATCATGTTGCCATTATGGATATTCAAAGTATTTTAACCATCAGTTAGCATCTTCCCCACAAGAAAAACGTCTCGGGTTACTTAGCTGTAACCCTGTTCCCTAATAAAGTGGGAACGAGATGCTACGTGAAAACGCTATGGGAACATCTCTTTGTTGTGAAGCCTGTGTGTAGCAAAACGCAGAATACTTCGGCTTATAACCTCAGTCAGGTGACGTCACGATAAGGTGCACCTGCAGGTTATAAATAGGAGTGAACCGGAAACATCCTCAGGTCAATTTTGTCTGAAGGACGTCCAGGCACACCAGCAGTGCGGCATTGAAGCGCAGCATCTCGTTCCCACTTTATCAGGGAACAGGGTTATAGCTAAGTAACCAGAGACGTTCCCTTTCAAAAACTACGTGAAAACGCTATGGGAACGAGAATACCAATGCAGTTCATTGCAAGTCTGGACCCCAAGGTTGTGTAGCGTGTGCACACAATAGCCAAGGAGGTCTTAGACTAGGGATGCTGACTCGAGGATCCGCGAGCCCGGAGTAGCATTGACATCCAGACTATCAAATCTAACAAATGTGAGAGGACCAGCCTGCTGCATCACACACCTGCTGCAAGGGGACGCCTCTTGCCAGAGCAATTGATGAGGCAATCCCCTTGGTCGAATGAGCCCTGAGTCCCAGAGGCGAAGTTTGATCACGCGCTAGGGCAATAGGGCAATAACATGTCTCACCCAGTGTGACAGCGTCTGTCCTGTTGCCGCCTGCCCACCCCCCCTCCCCCGGTTGTGGCCCCATGACATGAAATGTAAAGCTGCTCTGACTTACGCCACTGGGTGGACGTAAATCTGAAGAGCATGTACTGGACACAGTAAGTGAAGTCTTTCCTGCTCTGGAGCTGTGAAAGGTGGAGAACAGAAGGCTTCGAGAACGACTGGGTGCATGGTCGAGAATGGAACCTTCGGAAGATAGTTCGGGTGACTAGCTTTGACTAGCAGATCCTGCAGATCCCCAATCCTCTTCGAAGAAGTAATAGTGATGAGAAAAACCATCCTAAGAGTGCAGAAGCCTGACAGGCACTGACTCTAGTGGTTCGAAAGGGGTGTCAGCCAGGCCTTCGAGCACAATAGCTAAGTCCCACAAAGGAACCGTCGCTCTAGTGGGCGGCCCCAACTGTTTAACTCCACAAATAAAACGGGCAACTAAATGGTGCTTTCCCACAGAAACCCCATCAGTCAGAGCATGCTGAAATAGTGGCTATGTATGTTCTGAGAGTACTAGGGCATAAGCCAGAGGACAACTTTTCTTGCAGAAAATCCAGGACTAAAACAATCCGGCAGTGGACTGGGTCTACATGTCTTGCCATGCACCAACTTTCAAATACACTCCATTTGAGGGCATAAGTTCTTCTAGTGGAGGGAGCCCTGGCACTTAAAATGGTTTCAATTACGCTGGCTTGAAGACCAGCATCTCTTAGTTGGTCCCCTTCAGGGGCCAGACGTGAAGGTTCCTGAACTCGGGCCGGGGATGAAATATTGTCCCCTGCGCCTGAGACAAGATCCCTCCTCACTGGAATCACTCAGGGTGAGCTGTCGAGGAGAGATATTAGATCCGGGAACCACACTCTGGTCGGCCAATGGGGCGCTATCTATAAGAGGCGCAAACCCTGTTGACGGACCCTCACCAGGACTCCTGGGAGCAGAACTATCAGAGACAACGCATAAAGGCGTAATCTGGGCCACGTGTGGGCAATCGCGTCCAGACCCAGGGGAGCTGGAGGAGTCAGAGTAGTAAAAGGGACATTGTCCTGCCTCTTGCGAGCCGAAGAGGTCCACCTTTGCTACATAAAATCGTTCCCAGATTTGACTGACTACTTCGGGGTGGAGTTTCCATTCCCCATGTGTCACAGCTTATCTGGATAGCAAGTCCGCTCCTACATTCATGTGCAAATCGCCCTGAGGGACAGGAACTTGTCCTGTGCCCAAAGCAGAACCAGGCCCGCTAGCTTGTTCAAGCGGCGCGAGCGCAGTCCACCCTGGCGATTTATGTACGAGACTACCACAGTGACTACCACTAGGACATTGTAGCCTCTCAACTGCTGGAGGAAATGTTTCATGGCCAGAAACAGTGAGGGAAGCGTCTGTCGTTAGCATCTTGCGACAACAAGACGGACCTAAAGTGGGACCCAAAGTCAGAAACCGGGGTCTGAACTACATAGAAAGAGTACAAAGCCCCCAGTGGGTAACCCTTATTAGGCTCTGGGGATTGGCCCTTGAGTGAAATCCCCTGGCTCTTAGCCACAACTGAAAATAAATTTTTACACTTCCCTCTCAGGGGGAAAACACCCCCGTGGTCCTGGGCACGTCAACCTCAGGACTTAATGCTCCTCCCGTCTCTATGAGGGGGTTGCTGGCTCGCCACACTCTCCTTCTGCGCCTCATGCCTCGTGGGGACCGGACCTGGCCAAGACTGGGTGGCCGACAGTGCCGACTCCTGAGCATGGCAGGGGAGAAACCCCACAAAAGGTCTGCCCGTAGAGCTTCGCTTCCCGAAACCTCGTGGCGGCGGCATTTACAGCGTAGCAAAAGAGGCTGGAAAGCGATAGGGGGGGCATCAAGGTGGAAAACGCGATCCCTGACCTCGATGCCCATGAGGTTAAATCACAAATGTCTCTCCGTGGCGACCACGGCAGCCGTAGAACGGCCGATAGCACGGGCCGTCTGCTTGGTGGCACGGAGAAATAAATCTGTGGCTTGGTGTCGTCGATAGACCTGCCAGTGCTCAGAACTCTCAGCAGGTGAGCCTGGTATGCCTGCAAAACCACCATGGTGTGCAGGGCAGCACCAGCCTGACCCGCTGCCTGAAAAGCTTTCCCCACCAACGAAGATGTTAGTCTACATGGCTTGGTGGGCAGTGTGGGCTTTTTCAGGGAGGATGAACTCCCAGGCATCATTATAAAACAGGGGATGAATAAGGCTTATTCCATGAAAGAGTTAACTCGTCATGGAGGTCACCAAAAAAAAGGGGAGGAACCCTCGTTGAGGCCCCTTCCCTGGCCACCCAACAGAAACCTGTCGTCTAATTTTGAGCGCTTGGGGAATTTATTATTTAAAAAAAATATTATTTATTTATTTATTTATTATTCTTTTATTTTTTTTTTTTTGCGGCGAGAGAGGAAATCTCTTTGGCCCCTTCACAAAAAAGCGCCGGAGCGCGCTTGAGAAGCGGACGCTAAAAACTTCCTGATCCGCGGAGAACGTGAGAGAAAGGGGGAATTCCGTCTCATGCGCGTCTGCCAGATCGGCACGCTATCTCCATGGAAGCAAGGGAAGTCTCTTCCGTCCGCACACAAGAAGCGCCGGAGCGCGCTTGAGAACTGGACTCTAAAAACTTCCTGATCCTTATCGGGTGACGTCACCTGACTGAGGTTATAAGCCGAAGTATTCGGCATTTTGATACACACAGGCTTCACAACAGGAGAACAAAAAGATGTTCCCATAGCGTTTTCACACTGCATCGAGTATAGCTTTTGAAAGGGAACGGAGATGTAACCTGTACCTTCATATGCAGTATGCACAAAAAGTATAAACACAAAAAAATTAAACAGTATTATGATTGATTCACACATATGCTTAAATTAAAAGTAGGTACCCTGAGTTGGCATAATTTAGTGTTTAAAATTGTGATATGATGTGCATCTAGAGCCTCATGATGATGATCTGGTTTACTAATAGATATGTAATGTAGGTTGGTTAATTCATCTCAAGGGAGGAAAGAATGCTGCTTTCAAAGACCTAGCTTTGCCTTGATGTTTTTCCCTCTGTGCTCCGACTCTCATTATGCCTTTTTCATTAAAATGCTTAAAAATGCACAATTAAATCATAGAACACTGCTGGAAAGACCAAAGTCAAATCATACCTAGAGAATCTCAATAAATCTCAATGTCCTTTTTTTTTTTAACTGTAAACATTATAATGGGTCACAAATGCAGACATTAAACAAGTAAGTGGAAATGAATTTATGTACAGTATACATATATATGCATGGTCTTTCTACATAACTAAACAATGCTGAAGACTTTAAAAATATGTATAAATACTGTAATTATGCACATAAAACATTAATCTCATTGAAAACAGTTGATATTTGAGATGTGTCTGCTACTTATGCTCTGTAAAGCTCTAATCTCACATTCTGTTAATTGGTGAGTTTTGAGGCTGGTTACTCTAAATGAACTTATTTGCAGCAGCTGTAAGTTTTGGTCTTTCTTTCCTGGTATGGTCTTCATGAGAGGGAGTTCTATCATGTTGCTTGATGGGGTTTGTAAATGCACTAGAAAATACTGTTGCAAGAACTGTTCTAGAACGACTGACCTCATGTTTTGCAGTAACAACTTTTGTTGTTGTTACTTAATTATCTAATTTTATATGTGTTATTTCATAGTTTTGAAATCGCCAGTATTTTTCTAGAACGTAGAAAATAAATGAGAAAAACAAGACACATTGAATTAGAAGGTGTTACCAAACTTTCGACTGGACTATTAAAAAAACACCCAACGTAATATAGGACTATTATGCTTTATACATTTAATCATGCACATTCACAAGAAACACTGTTCTCAAAGGGTGAGATTCATTATCAGAAGTTACCTCTCAGCCCAATGATGGATGATTCACCCTTCTCCCATTGGGCAGGCGCTACAGGTGCCTCAGCACCCGCACAAACAGACTGAAAAATACTTTTTTTCCCTGCGGCTGTTACTGCACTGAACAGCTAATCGTAGAATGTTAACCATTACGCTACTGCACTTTCACTCTCAGTCCATACTGCACTGCTTCGTCTACTATGCATCTTTACACAATCCATAATTTATATTTATCACTGCACTACTGTATATTCATTTATACAAGTACTTTTGTATATCATATTGAGCATGTTCTTGACACTAGCCCAATGTTTGCACAGTTATACAGTATATTACTATCCTTATTACCAACTGCGCCTTCTGTACATCAATCATTCTCGCCCCTATACATTTGGACCCATACTCTCATTTACCACATTTATTGTTATTCATTGTTATTTGTAAATAGCTCACTTATGTGCTTTTGATGAAAAAGATATATGCATTTCCTTGGCTTTGGGCATGGCCTGTGCAATGATAATAAAATTTTATTTAATCTAATGCAAAATATGCTTGACACCTGCTTAGTAAATATTCATTCAGCTAATCGTGGATATATACTTATACATACGCATGGTAAAAATAAATGAATGTTGGTGGCGGGTGGCAGTCTGCGGAGCTGTTGCTCACTGAATGCTTTATGGTTTGGCACCATTTTGTGCAAATTCTAGAAACCACTGGTAAATTCCAGGAACATGGAATTTTTACCCTAATTTCAATATTTGATGTGAAAACTAGCTAAAGCTCCTGACCTCCTTTTGTCCATTAAAATACTTCATGATTGTCTGATTGGATAGTTGCATCGATGTGCAGGTGATCAGCTTTCCGATTGAGTAGCAATTCCCTAATAAATGTGAGAATCACTGTTTGTAGGCATATACAATCACCAACCACTAAATTAGGAACACTTGTACACCTGCACATTATTGCAGTATCTAGTCAGCCAATCATGTGAATGCAGCATAATGCATGACATCTTGCAGAGCTCCAGTTAATGTTTACATAAAACATTAAAACAAAGGAAACTTGTGTTCTTTGTGGTGTATTTTGGTAACTGACATGCTATCATTTCATATTGCGTAAAACATCACAGAGCACGTATGAAAACCTGAGGTTTTCCTGTGGAAAAGATATCTGAGATATCAGGGGCACAGGTTCAAAACAGGACAGTTCAGAACAGATTAGATAAATTAGGAGAAAAAACTCCTGTGTTTCTTCAGTATGCACCTGTCTGGATCAGTCCCATGCACCCATGATACAGTAGTCTAAAATTCTTGTTCTTGCCTGAGAGGACTGGAACCTGATATGGTCTTATGTTCTTATAGCACATCAAGATCTATATTACAGTAGTTCTGAGATGCTTTTCTGCTCACAGTGATTCTAAACATTGCATATTAAAATTACCATATACTTCTTAACAGTTTAGACCAGACTCCTCTGATCTTCAAGGTGTTTTAAAGCAATCCTCTGTGCACAGAATACTGTTTGTTTTTCACACATTCTGTTAGAACTTTGGAGACTGCTCTGTGTGAAAATCCCAGGAGATCAGTGGTTTCTGAAATACTCAAACCAGTCCATGGGCAAGAACAATCATACCACGATCAAAGAACACAGTTTTCCCCCTTGTCTCTGAACGATTCTATGAATACCTGAGTTGATGACTGCATAAATGTTACATGCAACTACATTATTTGGTATGAAACAGTTCAATCTTGCTGCAGCATGAACCCACTTAGTTAAGGATGGGATTAATATCCAATACAATGCCACAAAACACTTCTGGCATAATCGAAATAGACACTTAATACTCTCTATGTACTTGTAAAATTTTTAGCATTTTTCAGTTATTCCTTTTTCCAATGTTATTACATTTCTTAATGTTAGTAACCAGAAACAATTTGAGCTATGTTATTTGTCTCCATCTAAATTAGCCTCAGCCATATTCTCCACCTGCTACAGGTCACAGATCTGGATTATTCTTCAGGGTGATATGTGTGTGTGTGTGTGTGTGTGTGTGTATGTGTGTGTGTGTGTGTGTGTGTGTGTGTGTGTGTGTGTGTGTGTGTGTGTGTGTGTGGGGTGTGTTGTGTGTGTGTGTGTGTGGGTATGTGTGTGTGTGTGTGTGTGTGTGTGTGTGTGTGTATGTGTGTGTGTGTGTGTGTGTGTGTGTGTGTGTGTGTGTGTGTGTGTGTGTGTGTGTGTGCGTGCGTGCGTGCGTGCGTGCGTGTGTGTGTGTGTCTGAATGTAAAGTGGCTGGGGCATACTTGAAAAACGGCCACTGTTCAGGGAGCATACTCTTGAATGAGGATCTGTCCAGATGGGATGTGTTCATATGGAGGCTTGCCTCCTGGGAAATCCTCTAGTCTGGAGTCGCTCTCTTATGGATGAGCTGTGTTCACATATTCAGCAGCTTACTCCAGATGACAGCAGTTATCAGACAGCAGACTCTGACAGGTTGACATGGAAGCTGCACAATTTATTTTTCTCCAACTCTCATTGCTCCCTCTCTCTCCTTTTCTCTCTCTCACACACAAAAACATAGCTTTCCCGACATCTGTTTTTTTTTTCTCTTGTTGAAAAAGAACAATGGAACTCTGTTACTGTAACACTACCTGCTTTTTCATTTGACATAACCAAGACAAAACACAGCAATATGTAAGATTTCAGCTCTGGCTGTCTTTAAAGTATTGCATATCTTTCATTCTGTGATGCAAATTTCACTACTGTATAGGCATGTGCGTTTGTATTGGGGAATGTTTTTACGTCTGATGTCAAGCAGGTTTGTTATCCCATAACCCACATTTCAGCAACAACAGCAAGAGGGTTATCACGTGGCTCTTCTTTAATTCAAGATCACTGGAGCATGGGCAAGGCTAAAATCTCACCTTCAACACAGTCAATGATATCTCGAGGGCGAAATAATAATCATCTGTTTATGCTGCACCTGGATGTGTCTTTTATTAGGGTATTAAATCCTCAATGCAATGACGATAAAAAACTGTTTCTTCAGACAGTGAGGAATGTCCTCTGGCTGATCATTAACTGTGCAAAAGTTAATCAGACACAGTCTTATGATAGCAATAGCAGGATGTATGGTTAAATGAGAATGGAGCAATTTTAAATGGCTGCGATGATGGTCAGGAAGGAACACTGAATCTTGCTGCACAATCGGTCTTTAAAATGTAAGACTTGATATGGGGGAAACAAGGCAGCAATAAAAAGCAAGGTGACATTATTATTCCTTCATTTTGGTATTCTATTACCTCACTAGTGTTTGCTGTTGCCAGCTACAGTAATTCATGCCAGCGAAGGCTTCTAAATACTTTTACTAGAAAATTTCATCTGATTGAGTCAATGACATTGCATAATTAAATGCATAGCTTACTGGTTGATGTATCACAGATTCATCATGTGGCACACCTCTGAGTCATTTTGTTATGCTGCAATGGCATGGCATTATATACTGCACATATTTGGGCCTTTTGGTGAACTTGCAAAATGCACTTCAGCGTACTCTCTATATAGGATTTGGTAAAAGCATTGCGTTGATTTCAGTTTAGTAAAAAGGAATAATTGATTCCGCTAGGGCTTTGGGATCCTTATTCATCGCAGCCCCATATTGATCAATCAGTCGATAAAAAGCTTTTTAGCTGTCTTGGGAAAGGTTTCATTTCAAAAGCAAAGCATAGATAATGATCCTGCATGGTATTTCTTATGTGGTCAGAGAATTTTCACTTTAAAATACAGATTCACATAAGCATTGTTATATTATAAATCAATAATAGCCATAAGTTAAAACTGTCAACAGGTCAGGTGAATGAAATGGATTATTTTGTTACCCTTCAAGGGATGGGCTATATCAGGTAGCAAGTGAACAGCCACACAAGATTATGTGTTGGAAGCAAGAAAATAGGTTGTATCTGGGTGACAAAGGCCAGACTGTGTTGGCTCAGAGCATGGACGGTTAGGGCATTTTCAAAACAGCAGGTCTTGTACAGTAGGTTGTTCCCAGGATGCAGTGGTTTGTACCTATTAAAGTGGTCCAAGGAATTACAGCCTGTGACAATGGTGCCCAAGGCGCACTGACGTGCGTGGGCAACAATGGTTAGCCTGTCTGATCTGATCCCACAGGAGAGCTACTGTAGCACAGAATGTTAATACATGGCTATCTGCAACACTTTCCTGGGAAAGAGATGACACTAGTCAAGGAAGAAGGGAAGCTTGTGCAGACAGTGTGATGCTCTTACCACCTAAACATGGCCAGAGATCAAGATTATTCCTTTGTGGTAATGATATTCCCTAATGACAGTGGACTCTCTCAGCAGGGTTAATCACACTGCAAACAAGTCAGATCAACAGAGGCCTCAAAAGATATAGGACTTGGAAGGATCTGCTGCTAACATCTTGGTGCCAGATACCACAGAACATTTTCAGAACACTTCCACTCTTGTGGAGTCCATCCCTCAATGGGCCAGAAATGTGGCAGATCTGTTGTATTGTACAGTCGTGGCCAAAAGTTTTGAGAATGACAAAAATATTAGTTTACACAAAGTTTGCTGCTAAACTGCTTTTAGATCTTTGTTTCAGTTGTTTCTGTGATGTACTAAAATATAATTACAAGCACTTCATACGTTTCAAAGGCTTTTATCGACAATTACATGACATTTATGCAAAGAGTCAGTATTTGCAGTGTTGGCCCTTCTTTTTCAGGACCTCTGCAATTCGACTGGGCATGCTCTCAATCAACTTCTGGGACAAATCCTGACTGATAGAAACCCATTCTTTGAGTTTGTCAGAATTAGTGGGTTTTTGTTTGTCCACCCGCCTCTTGAGGATTGACCACAAGTTCTCAATGGGATTAAGATCTGGGGAGTTTCCAGGCCATGGACCCAAAATTTAAACGTTTTGGTCCCCGAGCCACTTAGTTATTACTTTTGCCTTATGGCACGGTGCTCCATCGTGCTGGAAAATGCATTGTTCTTCACCAAACTGTTGTTGGATTTTTGAAAGAAGTTGCTGTTGGAGGGTGTTTTGGTACCATTGTTTATTCATGGCCCAGATAAAATGGGAGGGTTGCGTCAGGAAGGGCATCTGGTGTAAAACCTGTGCGAAGCTTGTGTGCGGACCGGATTGTCTGCTATGGTGACCCATTGCTGGGAGCAGCCAAAAGACCAACAACAATTTATTTGATTTGCAACAACTAAAAAAAAATTACAACTGCTATTAAATAGTATGAGTTAGGCTACTCAATAATGCAAGTAAAGAACGATTAATATGAATGAGTACAACAAACTCAAAAACTGATAGTTCTGTTTACTTAAAATTGGAAATATCATTACTTAAAACATTTGATGTAACTGATTAACTTTTTTTTTTTTTAGTTTTGCCAACTTATTCGGGTTTACAGTGCAGGTGGTTTTAATGTAATGGTTGATTTGGTGTACAGTATGTGCCCTTGTCTCTATTTAGAATTTCATCAGTCTTTAAATAATTTATGAAGCAGAAAACTTGCCTATAGAATGTGAGCTGAGTATATACTATATTACTGACAAAGACTCAGCCTTGAATAGTGTTAAGATCACATTTACATGAGAGTGTTCACTTATGATCTCTGTATATATGAATACAGTACTTCACTGTACAATGTTTATTTCATATTTGTTCATGTTCAGGTTCACCAACATCGGACAGCTGAAGATTGTCAAATGTCTAGGCAACAAATTAGATGGTTGCCAGTTGTTTTCAGTGCAATAGGAATTCCCCTGGAATGCTCTAAAATCACACAAAATTCTAGTGACATATCTCTGTCATAACAATGGGAGTAGATTTTGTCACTGTTCACAGTGTTGACTTCGGGAATCAGCACAACATTAAGTCACAACATTAAACATGAATTGTAAAATTAAAACCTTAGTCAGCCCTCGTCCAATTTGTATAAGATGAAACAAGAGTGATATATTGTATATATATTTATTATATGTAAATTGCCTGTAGCTCATGTACCTACTGCATGACAAAAAGGTTGGATTAATATCAGTCAATATGCTTTAGTTTACCTCAATCCCAGTTAAAATAAATTAGAAGAATGTAAACTTTGATTATAACATAATATGAAGCCTCAAGCCAATGACCAATTTAAAGCATTTCACTTTATTGTAACAATTTCCGTGTTAGTGTCAAGAGTGAGCGGTGGACACAATCGCAGGTAAAAGACTGCGAATCAAATCAAACACGGGTAATCAAAACGGTGGTCAATAAACAGGCTGAGGTTGGTCGATGAGTGAACAACGTGATCAAGAGCAACCACAAATCATACACAAAGAGTTTGCATCAAAGAGCATACGTGAAAGGTGCAAAGAAGATAATGTCTGACGTAAACTCTCTAGAGCATCGGTCAGGATCTGATTTGTCTTCAAGGTCAAAGGTTCAGAACACAAACACTCACTCACATATTATGGGCAATTTGGGAATGCCAATCAGCCTAATCTGCATGTCTTTAGATTGTGGGAGGAAACTGGAGTACCTGGAGGAAACCCAACAAGCACAGAGAGAATATGCACACAGACCCGGAGGTGCAAGGCAACAATGCTAACCACTAAGCCAACATGCCAACTCAATTAAGGTCAGAAAAAAAAAATTACTACAGGAGAAAAATATTAACAGAGCCGTGAGCTTCATGGACAACACAACAAGAAACTGTAATATCAAAATGATTTTGTAGCAAAAGTTACGTGACACTAAGTGGCCGTTTACACGTCACGTCTAACAATGCGTGTAAAATGCCAGACATGCCGCATTCTCCTTCTTTCCAAAGCACTTCTGTGGCACTGCTGTTGCTAAGTAACCATGAACACATTACTTGTGACATTCTGAAAAGTTGGGATGTTTTATCCCACTGTGGTGTAGATGAGTGTGGAAAAAGCATGACCGTCTGCGACGGTTTCGCTCTCTATTATGTACATAAATTAATGACATGCACTTTATTACATTGGATTACATTCCTATTTTTAGGTGGGCTTGGTCTGGATTCACCTGCCGTGCAGTCCGGATCAGTACAGGAGTCCGGACTTTGTGAAGCCCTGCTCTAGAGTATTTGAGACTCTAGTGTTGTAGAGTAATGTGCTATAGAACAATGTCCTCGACTTCTGCATTCTATTTACCTGGTCTGCCCAGAAATTATCCCCCCATATAATGACTGGATTACACTGTAATAAACTCCTTATTACACTGCAGCACGTAGGCGTTCAAAATCAGGTGTTCTGCTTTAATTTTGTCTATTTAATGTTGTCTTTCAAATAAAATCATGCAATACCAATATGTTCATGCGATATTATAACTTCATATCATGACTGGAAAAAAAACATGATTCTAAAAGGCATTTCTATGACACAAAATAAGTATTATGATTTAAAGGTTCGTTAATAAACTAACAATACATGGGTGTTGCGTTAAAGTAAGTGTGGTCACTCTGGGATCTGTTCCTGCTAGCTGAGCAAAAAATAAACAGACCATTTGGGCATGTTGTGTCCGAAATGTCACCCAGTGGGCTCACAGACCAGCCCTAAGGTTGTCCGTTAAAAATGAAGTCTTTTTAGGTTGTCGTCAGGAAAATAGGGTATTATTAACTACTCAGTAAAGACACAATGAAGACGATTTCAGTAGAAGGACTATAGGATTATATATTCACATTGAATATACTGAATACTAGACAAGTAATATAAGGATAAGCATATTCCAGAAAAAATATTTTGTGACACAATTCATCACAACATTAATATTATGGCGTCAATATTATTTCACTCAGTGCTAATAGATACCAAAAGTTTTTTGTATTTACAAATGTAAAATGTTCAACTTTATTTATTTTCTATTTTTTAAAATAATTTAAATATATACTATTTTTATTTTTATTGTATTTAATAATTTTTTTTCACAACCTAAGATTTTTTTTTACCATAAGCACTTGACGCTTCTGTATAGCTGGCAAGCTTGTGAGTAAGCCTACAGTATATATTCTGGACTACAGAAATTATTGAATATATTTGTCATATTATTCAACTGTATACTGAAAATGAGACATGAACATACCCCAAATAGGATGCAAGTAGATCTCACGGCACTATGCAAACATTCATTCAAACATATAGTAGGTCCAATTTCAACCCAAATAATGCAACGATTTTTAAAAGATAGGAAGAAATATAAAAATAAGATTTAAAATCTAAAATAAGATTGAAGAAAACCTGTACAAACATGGAAGAAGACACAGGAGCTCAAGAGCGAGCACTCAGAAGTCAGGTGGCAATGCTAATCATGCCACAATCATTGCCAAACAATGTGAAATCGTTGGATATAGATTATGGTACGAGAGATATATGTACGTATATTACTGTGATTGTATCCCAGTTGAATTTTTTAAATCAAGTCATGACTAATGACCATTGCTTTTTAGGTTCAACTTCATTAATATATGACAGGAAGACAGCTTGGAAGCAAATAAGGCAGCACGGTAGGATACTGACACACTCTGGCATTCAGACAAGTGAAAAATCATAAAAAAATTATTTGTGAAGAGAAATCAATAGCATACCTTTGTTAAATGTTGTCAGTTTTGTCATTTAATCGTTCTGTTATCACGAGTCTGCCAAAAAACCTCCTTTTATTCCATAATGTTATGGAACCAACAGCACATTACTTGGATAAGCAGTGGATTATATGAAGTCAAAGAGAGTGGAAGAGTGGTGCTTGAGTGACCAAAACAATCATTCAGCATGACACTGACTCTGAATATGACCAAAAGTGTTACGTATATAATACACAATGTGCAGTGACATGAAGTCATGAAAAATGTAATTAGGCAGAACTGGACAAACCTGGGTTTATGTTAACATAGTGGTTAGACGACAACAAAAACACAGTTGCACACTTTCATCGGTAGCAAACACTCTGCTTTGTTTGGAACATCCTAACTGTTATGCACACTACTTTAGATTGCAAAAGAATTGATCTTGCTTTAGTACTTTTAGCACTGGAACATGTGTGGGCTAGTCTACAAATACCCCCCTTGAAGAGGATTTTACAGGGTTTTTAGGCGGTACATTGATTTTGGCAGTTGTTTATGCCTAATTCTTTGCCAGGTTTTACTCCTCGTGTCTCTATTTGGCTTGAACTGTTATGAAAGCCCTGATTATGAATATAGGCTCCGGGGTTATTCTTTCTGCAAAGGAGTGAAATGGTAAGGGAGTCTTTGCTTGCTGTAGGCAGTGTCAGTTTGTGTATTTTTATAAAGCTTCGAAAATTGCCTACCATTTTCCTAAGCTCGCCTGTTTTTGTCATTCCTGAATGCAAGTGACAAAAGGAAAACCCTAGAATCTATTGATTGTTGTTGCTGGGATGACAAGTTGGCAAATGTGCTTTTAGTAGTGTATTTTTCATTTACTGTACAATGTCTTTGAGAATGTGCAGGAGTGGTCGAGTGTGTTCTTTATGCTGAGGAAACACTTGACAAAGCACTGGGCATCTAAGCTTTAAAGGGCCATAAATTATTCACAAGCTTTAAAAGCTGAGGGAAAGGAGAACTGTGGAGAACTGTAAGAAGTTTGTCAATTTAATTAAAAGCCTTTTTTTAAAGTGCTGAACTGCTAAATAGCAAAATGACACAGCATTTGGTCATGCCATATACAGTACGTAATAAGTGTGAAATCTCACCTCCTAGCCCAGGTCTGAGTCGGTTGTCGTAGCCATCCAGGAGTCTGTCCAAGATGCGTGTGAAGAGGGTGATATTGTTTTTGAAGGCATCTGTTGATGCGTCAGCACTTACTGACCTACATGACAAAAGCAAATACTGTAGGTGAATAAATGCATGACAGCTGCCAGTAAATCTATGAAGTTAAACTCATAAATGTATAATATTCTTGAAGATAACTGACTTAAGTAATAGTTGGCTTGGTAAATATACATATTAATATACAGACTCTGTTCTTCAAAATGGAGCTCATGTACAATTTAGGATTTCTGAAGATATATACAGTAGCATGTTGTCCTGCCTTCAGGTCTGTGTACATAGAGTTTGCATGTTCTTCCTGCTTTTGTGGGTTTCCTCCGCTTACTCCGGTTTCCTCGCAAATCACAAAATCCAAAGACATGCATGTTATGCGAATTGGTGTTTCTAAAATAGCCATAGTGTGAGTGTGAGAATGTGTGTGAGCTTGTGCCCGGCAGTGAATTGCCACTCCAGTGAGTATATCCCCCAGTGCTCCCAGTCCCCTGGGATAGGCTCCAGACCTGCTGCAACCCTGTACAGGATAGTCACTATAGAGAGTGAGTGAGTGAGTAGTGACATATTTAACTTCCAGCCCACTAATGTCTCTAAGAGTTTCAGTAAAATAAAATTTGGCACCAAATTCTTAATAAAATTTTAGCAAGGCTAGCTATAGCTTATGACATGCCATGCATTCAGACCTAGTAAATGTTTCTGCTTGGTTATAACAATGATGAAAATATGTAAGGAAGTGACATGGGGAATTATACACTTATACACATATAAACTTTGATCAGTAACTAGGCAACTAATCCTGCAGCATATCAGCTGCAATACTTTTTGTTGGTAAGGGCCAAAGCGTTCACAATCCTACTCATGGCGCTTCAGGCAGGGCTGTCACATCAAATCTCAAGGCTCGGGACAGAGAGACAGTTTTGGGCACTACCCAAATAACTACATGTGATTAATTCATGAAATCCAAAACATTCAGAAATTACATAATTTTTTATTTTTATTCTAACTCCTAGCCCTATTTCCATTTCTATTTAATTCTCAAGTTGTCCATGCGCATTTTATGTCCTGTTAGACTGTTCTGGTAATGACCAAGTCATGTGTGTGAACTGAAGCGGAAGCCTAGTCAGTATTCAGAGCACTGAGAGATTTTTCCCAGTGATTACAGTGTGTCCCCGAGCAGACACTCCATATCGCTCCAACTGCACTCATATCACACACTAATGGCATTTGCCACCTGACCCAGTGCATTAGTCATTGTCTAGCCATCCCAAATAGATTGCAATGTAGTTTTTGCTAGTAGTAATTTGCTTGTGTTTCAAACATTTAAATACAACTGACAATGAATATATGTAAGTGTTATTAAATTATTAATTATTTCCTGAAGCAAATGGGTTTTGTTTAATAGTGATGCATGTAACAATGAAGAATGGCTTTTGGAGTAATTTTTAATGTTATAGGTCATTGAGCATTGCTGCTGGAGAAAGTAGCATACTATGAGTGTAGAATGAGGATTCCATCTTTTCCAGACATGGACATAAGGCATACATTTATTAACTTGCCCACTAAGCAAGTGAAACCAGTCCCATGTTATGGTTGCCTGGAAACTAACTGAAGGGACGAAATGAAAATGTAGCTAACATTATGTAATAATGGTTGGCAAAGCTAGTTAAGCCTCCATACATTAATACAGACTAAGGAAAATTTATTTAAGTTTAAAAATTTAAGTTTACAGTATATATATATATATATATATAATATATATATATATATATATATATATATATATACAGTGGAACCTTGGATTACAAGCATAATTCGTTCCGGAAGTGGGCTTGTATTCCAAAACACTCATAAACCAAATCATCATTTCCCATAAGAAATAATGAAAACTCAAATTATTCGTTCCACAGCCCCAAAAAATAAATACATAAAAATAATTAATACAATCTATAAAATGAAAATAAAACAAATTAATCTGCACTTTACCTTTAAAAAAAGTGCGTGAAGGCGCCATGTGCGTGTGTGTGTGTGTGTGTGTTTGTGTGTGTGTGGAATTAGCCCCTTCCCTCGTCTCGTTTTACACAGTAACACTCCTCCTCCCTCTCCCCACCTCGCTTTTTAAGATTCACAACAAACACAAACACACGCACACAACGGAAACACCGTTTTAACAGGAAAAAAGAAATCTCTCTGAGACTGGCATGAGCGTATATTAACGGACTCACTTTTTAAGTTTCACAACAAACGCATAAACACCGTGGAAACACCGTTTTAACGGAAAAAAAAGCAAGACTGCATACTAACAGAATAACTTAAGTTTCACAACAAACGGACACACATAAACACGGAAACACCGTTTTGACAGGGAAAAAAGAAATCTCTCTGACCTGGCGTGAGCGCATACTAAGGGAATCACTGCTGTAAAGTAAAAATAAATAAATAAAAAATTGAGAGAGTGACGCTCGGTGTCAAAATAAGAGTCTCATCGTGTTACATCATACTCGGTGATCGTAAACTAATACTTGCTCGGTTTCCGAATAAAAAATTATTAAAAATCTTTGCTCGGTTTGCGGAACACTCGTAAACCACGTTACTCGCAATCCAAGGTTCCACTGTACACTGGAACAGGTTTCACATTGTGTTTTTGTTCTTATGACAAAAACTAGTTCACATTACAAGTCACACTGCACAATTCAAATATTTTTGGTCAGACCAGATTTGTTTGTATGATTGTTCACATTCATAATTGTAAATGACTTTTATATAACATCATATTCGTACACATACATCATATTTGTACAACCACTCATTTGCAACGGATGCAATTTTAGCAAAACATATGCTTGGGATTTTGCTCTGGAGGATGGCAAGCAGTGATTCAGCTATGTTTCTTGAGGTCCAGAAGAAGGAAGAATGCCAGACTGTTTTAGCAGCTATTGCTAGCACTGCTATGAAATCCCTGAATTGCCAGTGCTGACTGACGTCGGCACCGTACACATGTGCAGGAAGCAAAAAGTCACATGAATTCCAATCTCACTGTTCTTATTCGAGGCACATAAATAATATGTATCCACAAACACAGATCTGAAAGCATCAGCTTTGGGCATTCAGCCAAAAAATAGCAAAAAAAAAAAAAATCAGATCAGAGTAAGAAATGAAAATGAAGTCATGAAGAATTAGGTTTTTGGTTTGCTAATGAGTTATACAGCAGTTTTTGAACTACACTTTATATTGTTCATTTTCGTCAGTGTTTTCACAAACCTGCACATTTCTCCTTCCAGAACATCTGTGAACTGAATACCCTGAACAATCATTCCAACTAGCAAAATCCTTGTACTAGTTGGCCACACTACACTTCAGCCAATGTGCATAGTGCAGCAGGTGGTGAGATTCTGAGAATGATACCTACAGAATCATGGTACATTGTAAACTATGTGCCACATGAAAAGTTAATAAAAGGTTATAATCTTTTATTTAATTTTTTTGTTAAAAATAAATGATCCCACAAACAACAATAACTTAAAACAAACAAATGAACAAACAAGCAAAAAATGAAAAAAAAAATGTAAAAAAAAAAACTATAAAAACAATACCCTGGATTTGTCCTCATTAACCCTAGTCACATGATCTGCCAAAACCCTTAAGGCATAAGCCCTTTAAGTAACACCACTGCTGTGCAGTCACTGCTGTGCAGGTGTAAACATGGTATATCAGTTAATTTGTAACTGTAATGCGAGCATAACTGGATGCCTCACTTGTCATTTGCACCACAGAAGGGCAGAGTGCAATGATTTATGCAAGATTTACAGATAAACAGAAACGTTTAGATATCTGCAAACCAAATTTGAACTGATATGCCATAGGAGGTGAAGGTTTCTTAAAGAGAATCATTACTGGTGACGAGACATGGATTCATCACTATGAACCCAAGAGTAAATGGCAGAGTATGTAATGGAAACATCCTCAATTGCCTACCAAGAAAAAGCTGATGCTTACAGGGGCCCGTATTGGAACTTTATCAGGAAAAAGGTTTGACTATCAACAGTGCTCATTACAGTGAGGTGCTTATGAAGAGCTGAAGTCTAAACAGCCTTTTGAGAACAAAGATTTTCTTCTGATGAAGAAGTGAAGACAGCAGTGTGTTTGTGGATTGCAGCTCAGCCTAAAAAATCTTTTATGAGGGAATACTAAAGCTTGTTGACAGATGGACAAAGTGTTTTGAAAAGCAAAGGGATCATGTCGAAAAATGTTGCATTTTCTTTTCTAAAAGTTCATTTAAATTCTACAGCCAGAGTGTGGATAATTTTTTGACTCACATTCATATTTATATACAAACAAGCTATGATGTGATCGGGTATGAGGACTAAAGCTTTATTTGAACTAATTAGCATAAAAGCTCACTTCAGACACTTCTTTTTTTTTAATGCAGGGTTACAAGAGCTTTTCTCTGTTCTTTTTGTACTTCACTAAAGTTTTGTATTGTCAGACCTTAGCACATGTCTTAAGCAACACAAGGAAGAACATAAAATATATAGTTTGCTTTGTCCACAGAATTGACTTGAAGTGCATTTCTTTTTAAGCCATACAAATGCCAGAGACACACATTTGTAATTTCTTTGCATTACATATCCTTAATATTATCATTATTACATATTATTTAGCATTTAGTTACTTTAATAGCAACATTCGATGTACAGTAATTCTAACCTATACACAGGGGAATGCCTCAATTTATTTATTTTTATTTCAAACCCATACTGTACCTGTTCACTTTTCTATACTCCCTGTAGACAATTTGTAGTGGTTAAAACCTGTCTATTACATGACTATTACAATGACTGAAAAAATCATACATGCAAATATAAGGCACAATTTAAAGCACAATGCTATCACGTTGCTTATGGTTTGCAACTTTTAACAGAAGCTTGCACAGCCAGCACTGTTCCTGAGCAGATGTCAGCATCCGGGGTTAAGCACTGACATCAGCATCACACTGGAAACTGAAGACTGAGATTTGTGTACCCCTATTAGTAGGAATTTTTACTGTAAAAGTGACCTTTTTTGCCAGCTCTTCCTCGGAAACAGTCATGCAATCAGAAAAATACTCCTACAGGCAGAATTTTCGACAAAGGTGCCAACGTTGATAATAAGACCATTCTTGCAGCTAGAGAGGAAAAAACTGATTTTTACCCCCACAAAAATCTAACATACATTGGTAGACAGAACTCCTCCATTCCAACACCATAAATGACAAACAGGATGTTGTACCTGGCACTTTTACTGACCAAAGAGACAACAGCCTTGTCCCATTGTTTACCATTTATCTACTACACTGATGCTTGCAAAAAGTTCAAATAGATTAAGTTGAATTATAGCAAAAGAAATTGCTACCAAAAGCAGTTGTGTCTTTTGTGGCACAACTGGCACCAGGTCCTGTGACCTTTCCCCTTTAGCGAAATGAGGTTTTTCACCAGGATAATTTTATTCACATTTGATGTGCCTGCTGCTTTAGGTACTGTATGAGGCAGAAAAGCAGAAATGCCAAAAAGTACAGGATCACGGTTATAATTCTATGGCTAAACTATCAGTGTTGGAGCCTTTGCAGTCATTCAGCCTTGTATTCTTCACAAATGAGAAAAAAAGCATACAATTCGGTCCAAAATATCCCAGCCCTTTATGGATATGCTGTAGAATGAAACAGGATACAGCTTTGTCCTTTGACTGAAGTGTCTTACATTAAAGCTATTATGACTGAAAGCAGACCACAAAAAAATTGGTTTCCTGTGAACAGATAGCAGACAAGCAGCCAGGCAGATGTAGAGACAAAAAGCCAAAAATAGAGAAAAATAAATCAAGTTGGAATCCATTTAGAATATTTAGTTGATTTAGTGCAATTCGTTATTAATTTACTTGGTGAAGAATAAGTATTATGGTCTGACTTTAGATTCAGATAAAAACATCGGACATACTGTATGCACTTAGGTGCACAACTGCACATTATGTGTAGTCTTGTGTTCTGAATGAAGGTATTCATTAAATGATTATTAACTTCATTTGTCTTCAAATGGAAAACAAAATTTAGGATTATATTGGTCTTCACATTGCAAAGTAGTTTTATAAATTTTCACTCACAGTTTAGGTAAACAGTCTGTACTACATTTTAAAAATGTGTGATGATGTACAGTAGATTCTATGTCACTTATGTCCATACCTCTGTGAGGAAACTGCCATACTGAACAAAACAGTTAACATCCTGCAATCTGATGCATTCACGAGGAATGCTTTAAATGTGCACATTTACACCCTTAAGCCCTTGATCAGTTGCACACCAGGTCTGCAGCTTGAAAACACTGCCAAAACAGGAATTTAAAACAGGGCCATGGGGCTTAGGGTGATTTGGAACAGGGTGTACTAAAATTGAATAGTGCACTACAGATGGACATCCCTTCATGTGTCTAGTTCAGATTTTTATATCTGGCACCATTTCCAGTCAATTCCAGCCATGTCTTGGCACTTTTTACTACTTCCATGCTTCTCTGTCTCTCAGATGCCCATGCATTACTGTGCCAATCAATATTTCAAAAAGGGTTGGGCATTCAGATACTAGGACCACAAGCACCACAATGGGCTTGATTCGATCACTTGCAAAGTACTTCCCATGCAGTGCTGCCAGTTTGAATGTTTTTCTATCCAGCTGGCATGCTTTTAGTTATGATTGTGCAGGGAAAAATTGTGGCTGCAAAAAAAAAAAAAGAAAAGAAAAACGTCAGGTTTATTTATAGGGATGGGAATCACCAGGGACCACATGATAAGATATTATCATGATCAATATATCAATACCCAGGTGCTGATTCGATTTGTACTGCGATTCTGTAACTATCTCGATTTCATTAGTATCACAACTCTACTGTGTTTTTTTTTTTTCCAGAACTGAACAAATAATTTGCTCCTATCACACAGAATGTTCTGTTGCCTGTCAATCCTGTAGGATTATAGACAAACTGCAACATTGTACCATCTCAAATCCATTCATTCTTTCATCTTCTATACTGCTTATACTGTACTGGGCCATGGGAAGCCAAGCCTATCCTAGGAAACAAGATCGGGTACACCCTGGACAAGGTGCCAACCCATAGCAGGGCACTCATGTACACACCACACTCTCATTCACACACTATTGGGCAATTAGCCTAATCTGCATGTCTTTGAACTGTGGGAAGAAACCAGAGAAATCCACTAAGTACAGGGAGAACATGCAAACTCCATACACGCAGACCTAAAGTGAGAATCAAATCTTCGACCGTCGAGGTGTGAGGCCGCTAACCATTACACCACCCTGCCGCCAACTCAAATCCAAACATATTTAAATTAAATACTTTTTTTTTTTTTACAATCGATTTTGGAGTCAGTTTGGTGATACATGAATTGCCACACAAAAGAGCCATGATATATCATCGAATCGATTATTTTTCCTCCATCTCTACTGGTTTACCTGGATATGATTGACCTGATATGCACTGCAAGACGAACATTCTCATTCACCAAACCAGTGACTGACACTTCAACTTGACTAACACCGCTGGCAAGGCTCATGCTGTGAATCGAAGCTTAATTGTCTTTTTTTTTAATGGTGGGGTTTTACTTATTGTTAAGATTTATTTTTTTTTCATGAGTATTAGCATAATGCATTTTCTTTGATTCCCACACATTCTAATCAACAAACGCTGAATCTGGCACCAGTCTCTTTTCAATGCCACACGCAATAACTGTTAGACACCTCCACCTAGAGGAATTTCAAAAACGCTTAATGAATGAGGCGCTCCACAGATGTTTAATTCCGCCTGAAGCTTGTCTGTGTTTTGTTGAAAAACACCATGTTCGTGTGAGAAGTGTGGTGTGTGCCACGGCAATCATTTCTAGCGCGCAAAGGGCACCGGTTACGCACAGAGGCGCCTCAAGCTGGACAAGTGTGTTTTCACGCATGGGAGAGACTTAATAACCGCTCGTGACAGTTCCAGCGGGTTTTCTAACTGCACATCAACACTGCTACAGAAATAAGAGAGAGAAGCGGCAACAGAAGGAAAGCGGAAGATGATTTATATTCTTACCCCGTGCGCCAAAATAGCGTTATGGAGACGCAGAAGAGCAAGCCGTGAAACGGGAACAGCTTCTCCCTCATATCTTCACACCTAGCACAGAAAATCAGTTGAATGCAAAAAATCCAAACAAACCACACACACACACACACACACGCACACACACATACACAATTTGACCAAACCGAGCGTCAACGCTTAGCAAATGAAAGCGCACAGTTGTATGTTGTATAATATGTGATACAGCTATTTTGTGGTGTAACGCGTGCATGAAATACTGAGATTGGTTTGAAGAACTTATTAAAATACTGTTATGTGCAATGAGTGCATTCATAATAAATTAATCACTACCGAAGCAAAATGACTCGCTTGGTATTCAGGGACACGTAAACGTCCCTGAGCCGAATAATAATAATAATAATAATAATAATAATAATAATAATAATAATAATAAATACATTAATTAATTAATTCTTTCCTTCCCTGCGCTATATCAGCTCCAACGCTAAACACTCAAGTACTGTAGTTGAACAAGCAGGCGCTATTCACGTGCACTTCAGCTGCTATTTAGCTGTTTGACTGGCATCTATCAGTTATATACCTGAATGTACATGCATCTTATATCGTTCCTAAGACGGAAAGCTCCCCCCCCCCCCCACATATATTTATATTTCCTTCCTTCCCAAAACACCCACCTGATACGCCTGAAGTGTGTCCTTTCAGTACCCACGAGAAACAGTTGTTTTGTGACACTAAATATCTCTATGAAGGCTTGAGAGCGTTAAAGTTCCGTCAGGCTGGCACTGGCACGGGCGTGTATTCACAGCGCGTGTGTGTATTAAAACCAGCTGGAGCGCGCGCGTGGCACGAGAACGTGCGTTAATAAATTCCCGTCAACGAGACGTTCCACGCAAGCTCAAAGCCGAGCGGGTCTGTGTGAAAAGAGCCTCGTTTAATTCACGCTATCTTCCACAGAGCGACTGGTCACATTATCACAGTAGCACACAATGATCACTTTCAATTATTTTTTTTTTCTCGTAGGAGAAAAAAAAAACTACAACGAGAAGCCAAATGGCTCACAGCTGGGTCCTAAAGAGAGTTGGTTTAAGTGCAGACACAGTGTTATTACTACAGTATTTGGGGATAGAAATAAAGTATTTAGAGTATTGCAGATTGTTCAATTAAATTAAATAATATTTTATTTACATAGCGTTTTAACAATGGTCATTGTCTCAAAGAAGCTTCACAAAATTAAAAGAAAATTATGGAAATGTGTATGAGCAAGTAAAAATGTGTATGGGAAGGAAAACCTCACTGGGATGGCAACAGGAAAAAAACCTTGAGCGAAACCAGACTCAAAGGGAATCCATCTTAATTTGGGTCATAACAGATAACAGGAATTTTTATGCTGACATACTGTTTAATAGAAGATGTCTAAGTTAACATGGAGTCCAGTTTGCTTCGGCACCAGGTTTAGTCAGACAGGTGCAGAGGGAGTCTGGATCACTGGGAGCTCGGGAGCAGCATGTGTAGCTCCAAACCATCATGAAGCAGAACCCAGCTGAAGGTGGTCTTTCTCTGGATTCCTCAGGATCCTTGCACGGTTGGCCTCTGTATACTGGAGCTGGCATAATCTCCTGGTGCCTTGGGATGGGTAGGAAAAAAAGAACAGGTGGAAAAGAAGTAGCATAGTTGCTGTTCATTATATTAGCAGCAGTAGATGAGAGTGTGCGTTCAAATATACTGGAGTATAAGGTGAATTATGTGTATGCCAGGCTAAAGAGATGTGTCTTGTGTCTGCTTTTAAACTGGGAGACTGTGTCTGGGCTCCGAACATTATCAGGAAGGCTATTTCAAAGCTTAGGATCTAAGTATGAAAATGCTCTATACCGTTTTGTGGACTTTGATATCCAGAGTTTTGAGTTGATTTGAGTGGATTCTAACGTGTCAGATGACTGGCTAGATACGTGGGCGCTAGACCATTTAGAGCCTGGATCTGCATAGATTACAAACTAAGTAATGCTAGTTTCAGACAATTCTAAACTTTAACAGGTAGCCAGTACAGGGAAGATAGTGTTGGGGTTATATGATCATATTTCCTTGATCTGGACCAATTTTTGGACCAATAAGTAAGATTTCTGTCTTTATGTCTGAATTTAGTAAGAGAAAATTATCAGTCATCCAATCTTTTATATCTTGGACACACATAGTTCAATCTAGACAATTTGGATATTTCATCTGGTTTTGATGAGATGTACTGCATAACTGGATATCATCAGCATACAGTAGCACTGCAAAAACTAATCCAATGTCTTCTAATGATGTTACCCAAGGGAAACATTTATATGGAGAACAGCAGTGGTCCTAAAACTGACCCTTGTGACCCATGAATACAATTTGATGATGCAATGGTTTAAATCAAATTGATGTAGCAGTCTCTGATCGATATTTCTTCTATGACGCCCTCATCTTGCTCATATGGAAGAATCAGATCATTTTGATTTATACAATGATCAGCTATAACATTATGACTACCCACCTAATATTCTAACAGATTTTAATTAGAACCAACTTTAATCTTTTCCTCAATTTGAACTATTGAAATTTGAATATGCTAATATTATAAGCTGAACTAAATAAAATAGAATAATTTAACATAGCTGTGTGCATCATTGCTTAGTAAAAATAGACAGATGTTTTATTTAGGTGGTCAGGAATGCCATGTTCTTCTGTGCATTTATTAGGGATAGTGTATAATAAAGTTAAAATGTGCTAGGAATGGCAGCAGAGCTAGCAATGTAACATGATTAGAACAGTAATGGATTACACAGCCAAAGGGTGTTTTACTACAGCCTGTGTCTCCCGCCTAGAGAAAATGAGCTTGCTGTAGTATGATTTAAGTGGAAGGAGAAAGGGAAGGAATTAAAATCGTATCTACATTTTTTCTTACATCACAGTTGGACACAATAGGTACAAAAACACACAAAAAACAACAAATGGGCAGAAAGTAATTACTGCAAACATATTGTATTTTAATATTTTGAAAAGAAAATAGTGAGATTAATCATACAGAACAACCAACTTTGAAACTGAAAAAAAAATTGCAACCAAGTACAGTGCACTATAACCTTGATACCAATATTGTCTGTGGCACCCCTAGAAAATTATGTTAATGTTTCATACCAATTGTTAATAAACACTCGTATTACATTATACTTGCCTTACAAAAAAAAGGTACCATGCTGAAAACAAACAAAAATATTAACATAGTCAACATAGCTTATTTAGTGTATGTAGTTGGCCATGATTGGCAGAGGTTAAATGTACAGTATAGTTCAGTGGAAAACACATGAAAAATGTGTCACAGCTGAAACTGAATTTGTTTTAAAAAACAGCTGCTCAAATGAGCTTTAAAAAAAGTGAATAAATGAAGTTTGTAATGGTCTTAATTCTATTCAGCTGACATAGCCAAAACATACAATTATTTTCCCTTAGAAATGCACATAAACACTTACATGCTGTAACATATTTAATGTTAAGCTAAAGTGATTCTTAAACAATACTTTGTGTTATGCAATTCACAAGAGACAAGGAGCCTATCCCAGGGAACACAAGTGGGGGACCCCCCTGGAATAGAGTGCAATCCATAACAGGGCTCACAAGCACACCCACACTTACACACTATGGGCAATTTGGAAATGCCAATTAGCCTGATCTGCATGTCTTTGGATTGTTGGAGTAAACTGGGAAACCCACTAATCACACCGAGAACATGAAAACAGACTTTTTTCAAGTTGAAAATCTAACCCTCTACTCTGGAGTGCTAAGCACTGTGTCACCATGTACAGATTAAACGGAGCTCCCCCCTTTTTAACATCCATAAATATATCATAAATCTGTTTACTGATTTATGTTTTTCAATTTATGTTTCTGTTCCCATTGAATTTTACATTACTGAATGTCACAACTGATGTAAATGTCAGAGAATTTTAGTGAATTTGTTGAAAAGATTCATAACATCATGCATTTTATCTACCCAGAGTGTTTTATGCCTGATTAGCGAGAGAGTCTGGAAAATGGAAAATACAGATATCGTGTGAAAGAGACTGATACTATTTGTCCTCACATTGATTACCCCGTGTCTTATTTCTACAAGAGCTATAACATTTTATGTTTCCCTAACCACCCCTCCCTTTGTTATCACTGAGAAGCCTGGCAAATAAATAACCCACGCAGAGCCTGAATGCATAATCAAATACTAGTGACAAATACATAACTAAATGAAAACACTTCCATTTGCCAACAGCACAGACAGCAAAGTTTTGTGAAAGCATATTAATGAATCTAGCAATACTGTTCCATACACCCCTAATGCAGGAGTAACAATCCATGAGTAGAATAGCAAACAGCTTTGCTCACAGGCATCTGTAGGCCAAGCTTTCATATGGCACTGAGCCCAGCAAGAATGCTCATTTAAATAAAGACATCCTGTAAATCAAATTTAATTTACAGGTCAGGTTCCAAGGTCTAAGAGTTAATAGTGCCCTTTTTTCTCTGTGATTCTCAGTATCAATGATTAAGCCATAGTAGCTGTGTGGAAAAAAGAGTATCAATACATAGATCAGTGCATGGTATAGATCAGTACATGAGAGACAAAGCAAATATCAGCTTCCAGTGACAGTGTTACATAGTGATTCAAGTTGACAATAATAATAGCTGTGCAGTGATCCGTTCAGTTTTACTTGATTTTCTGTCTTTAGACTATCGGTATCCATGAAAAATCTACAATCTGTTCTCCTACAGTACAAGAATGAACTTATGGTACACAAATGTCTCTATTATGCACTCATACACACACCATGCACAAAAACACAAGCTGAAGGTTATTTCTTTATTTACGTCTTTTTATTCTTTTTGACAGTTATGTGCCTCTTGTATGCAGACAATTCTTGTTTCCATAAAAACTGGAATTTAGCCTTATGTATATCTATTGTACAATACAATACAGTATGTACTAACCCTTACCCTAACCCATATTTACTCAAGGATGAAATCATCCTTTCATCCTTTTTATCTTTTACAAATAATAAAAATCCTGGGTATGAATGCACAAACAAATGACAGAAAAAGAAACCAGTGACATAAAATGACGTACATGAATATGCACCACATCGGCGTCACAAATGAGTATTATGATTATGAGATATTAAATAAAAAAATATATGTTTTTAAGATATATTGTATCTCCCCAGACCTGTGCGTAAAAATTGTATTGGGCTTTCAAGATTGCATAAAAAGGACGGTATCTTCAGAGAATCTAATGTTGCATTTCATTGTGTTGTTTTTTTCCTTAGCCATTGCTTTCCCTTTCTTTTTTCTTCCTCTCAGCAAATCATCCAAACGACAGTACATTTGAACCCATCAGTCAAATCACCCTGTCAGAAACTAAAAGTGCATCTATCAATCCCTTATCTATACTCCCTACTAAGGGGGTCTCAGGGGGGCCTGAAGCGTATCCCAGGGTACGGATAAGGATGGAAACACACGATGATGGGGGAGGGGGTCTATCCCATTCCAGGGCACACTTACAAACCCAATCGTACATTATATTTGTGTATTAGTTGGACTGTGGGAGGAAACTGGACTACCTGTACAATACAGTACAAAACCAACAAGCACAGGGAAAACCTGCGAACTCAATGAACACAAACCTTGGGTGAGAGGTGAACCCTCAACTCTAGAGATGTGAATGAATGAATGAATAAATGAAGGACTTTGCGTATCCACCACATTTTCACCTCTGGAAGGCACATTAGATCTCTGGCACAAAAAAAAAAAAAAAAAATCCCCCAGCTTTTTCCATTGTTCTATGAACATTAAATTCCTTCTGATAACTGCTACCTCCTGCTGCTCGTTGTTTACTCCCTCTCCGCTGTTTGTGTTGAATTTTCACCCTGGTTGTAATATGCACAATATTGACTATGTGCACTGAACTGTGAAGTCATTTATGCACCACACTGAATTGTGCTGTTATCTTGTATGCCATTGAATCCTATTGCACGCCCTGTGAAAGTGTTTCATGTCGGAATTGCTACTGAAAACAGCTTGTTTGTGTGCGTGTAGCTGAACTCTAGCGGTGCAGTTGGAATGTTCACAGATGTAGGCTGCAGTAACGTCAAGAGGAAAACGTACAGAGAAACTGATCTATATTAAGTACAAATCTGAGTTCTGAAGTATAGGTGCATATAAACATATTCAAGTATTCAAGTGCAAAAAGTACATGTTGATGATCTTCAGGCCTCATCCTGCTCGATCTAATCGCCAAAGCGAGCAGTCATTAGGCAAATATCCTGCAAATTGTGATTCTTGTCCTTTAGCTGATGTTTCCAACAGTTTACAGCAGTTACAACAGAACATAACCTGCTAACTTATTTAAAAAGCAAATTCACAAACCCTCATTAGCTAGCTAACTGACCTATCGAAATAATACACTGTACTGTATGTCCAGAAGTACTGTATGAGAACACCTGATCACCACAGCCTTATCCCTTATTCCCCAAAGCTTGAAGCACACAATAGCCAAGATGTATTTTCATGCTGAACAAAATGGCTAAAAACTGTTCCAGCATAACAATTCTCTTGTGTATAAAGAAAAGTCCATAATGACACAGTTCAACAAGATACAGTATGCTTGAGCAAAGCCCTGACCTCTATCTCAGAAGCATTATTATAACGACAATGAAGAGAGAGAAGATCTACTGTAGTATGGTAACAAGAAACACATACTGTATGGGTGTGATTGATCAAGTGTCTGCATACTTTTGGCTATATCATTTAATGTACATGAATTTAATGTTTGGACCATTAACAAGTTTTATGTACTGAGGCTTATCACTGTACTGTGCTAGAAATGTTCCGTAAATTTCAATGTTTTAGCCCATAATTTACAAGAAATTTCCCTATTAAAATCTGGATTTGACTTGAACACTCGTACTTGAACAAAAAACAAATGTTTACAAATTCTACTAAAGTGCATTCATGAATTAGATGTATTTAACCACACATCACCTCCTCAAGCTCCAAGTTGCTGTGTATAGATGATTCAGTTCTGCGCCTATTTGGGATAAATTGATGCTTTGCCGGTGCATGTGCGCAATGTCTTTGCGTCCCAAGAGATGGCAACGCGGTGATATTCAGATGCATTAAGTGCAGATTGAACACAGTGTGTTTGTGTACAGCACAGTGTATTTGTCACTGTAATGAGCAGCTGCTGCTGTGGGACATTACCTCATTTCAACAGTGACAGTGCTGAGTGGGAATGAATAAAGGCAAACAACCGTGCATTCCTCTATTGGCAACATCATCATTGTTCACGCATGTCAGCTTCCACACCAAAACAAATGCTCTCATTAGCTAGGCTACTGCAGGAAAATCCCATTATTAGGGGGGTTTTCCATTCAAAACTTCATAGACGACTCATGGCTGGTATTCCAGCTGTGTTCTACTCTGGCCAGGAATGCGGCAATGATATGAAAATGCCACACCGTTTGTAAAAAAGTTGAGTGAAGCTTGTACTCAGATGAAGACACAGAAGTGGAGGGAATACGCCATAGCATCCTTTTCACAGTTTTTGTGATTGACTGAAAATAATAATAAAAAAACAAAAAACAAGCCTTTCTTTAACAACAAAAATTAAGGGTATACATTGTAAATCATAAAATAAAATTTTTTTAAAATGTTGCAACCAGTGTGGTAACAACTGTTTTTTTCTTGAATTTCCACAAACCAGTTGGGAACAATGTGCCATCCTCAGTTGAAGGCGCCACGAGTTGCTGCTGATGTAATTTTGGTCTCATGTTAATGAAATTTCTGCTCATTCACCTAATGCCCCTGCCAATAAATGTAAAAAAGATTTGCTATATTTTTTTTTTTATCCATATATCTGATCTGCCTTTTATAAAAATGTTGCAGTTCATAATATGAGAAAGGAGAGATTGAAATACTGATTGTGACACTTTTGATATGCAAAAGTGAAATGAAAGGTTTTGTGGTGTACTATTGTGTGAGTGCCTTATGTGTGGGAGCATAAGCTAATTTTAGGATTTCATAAAAAAGCAGTACATAATTTAAATGAAAACAGATGCCGGTGGGAATTGTTTCATTTTTTCCCCTCCCTGAATACCTGAAACGCGAGCAATTCGTCTTCAACTTATTGAAGTGTACTTTACATGCATGGCACAAAGGCAGCATCAGCTGTAATGGCTTAAATCAGAATGAGAGCAGGAACATGAGGAATGAAAAAGAAAAGAAATAATGTCACGAGTCAATTGCACAAAAATACAGACTGCATTATGTTGCACGTCACACTGCATGAAGAGTGCATTGTATAGTGTGGAGCAGTAGCACTCCCATGAACTAATTTTAGGTTGGCAGAAGTGTTTTTGATCATTATGGCTCCGGGAACATTTTCCTCATGAACAAGTTTTCTGATTGTCTTACAATATTATGAAACATTTCTTATAATTCATATATCATTTTTATTCACAGCAGCTTGACTCGTTGACTAGTCAATATATATATATATATATATATATATATATATATATACACATGAAGAAAAATTGTTGGTACCCTTCGGTCAATGAAAGAAAAACTCACAATGGTCACATAAATAACTTTAATCTGACAAAAGTAATAATTGAAAAAAATTCTATGAATGTTAACCAATGAAAGTCAGACATTGCTTTTCAACCATGCTTCAACAGAATTATTTAAAAAAATAAACTCATGGAACAGGCCTGGACAAAAATGATGGTACCCCTAGAAAATACTGAAAATAATGTGACCAAAGGGACATGTTAATTCAAGGTGTGTCCACTAATTAGCATCACAGGTGTCTACAATCTTGTAATCAGTCAGTGGGCCTATATATAGGGCTCCAGGTCGTCACTGTGTTGTTTGGTGACATGGTATGTACCACACTCAACATGGACCAGAGGAAGCGAAGGAAAGAGTTGTCTCAGGAGATTCGAAAGAAAATTATAGACAAGCATGTTAAAGGTAAAGGCTATAAAACCATTTCCAAGCAGCTAGATGTTCCTGTGACTACAGTTGCACATATTATTCAGAAATTTAAGATCCATGGGACTGTAGCCAACCTCCCTGGACGTGGTCGCAGGACGAAAATTGATGACAAATCAAAGAGACGGATAATCCAATGGTAACAAAAGAGCCCAGAAAGACTTCTAAAGAGATCCAAGGTGAACTTCATGCTCAAGGAACATCAGTGTCAGATCGCACCATCCGTCGTTGTTTCAGCCAAAGTGGACTACATGGGAGACGACCAAGGAGGACACCATTGTTGAAAACAAATCATAAAAAAGCCAGACTGGAATATGCCAAACTACATGTTGACAAGCCACAAAGCTTCTGGGAGAATGTCCTATGGACAGATGAGACAAAAATGGAACTTTTTGCCAAGGCACATCAGCTCTATGTTCACAGATGGAAAAATGAAGCATATCAAGAAAAGAACACTGTCCCTACTGTGAAACATGGAGGAGGCTCTGTTATTTTCTGGGGCTGCTTTGCTGCATCTGGCACAGGGTGTCTTGAATCTGTGCAGGGTACAATGAAATCTCAAGACTATCAAGGGATTCTAGAGAGAAATGTGCTGGCCAGTGTCAGAAAGCTGGGTCTCATTCGCAGGTCATGGGTCTTGCAACAGGACAATGACCCAAAACACACAGCTAAAAACACCCAAGAATGGCTAAGAGGAAAACATTGGACTATTCTAAAGTGGCCTTCTATGAGCCCTGACCTCAATCCTATTGAGCATCTTTGGAAGGAGCTGAAAATGCTGTCTGGAAAAGGCACCCTTCAAACCGGAAACGACTGGAGCAGCTTGCTCATGAGGAGTGGGCCAAAATACCTGCAGAGAGGTGCAGAAGTCTTGTTGACAGTTACAGAAATCGTTTGATTGCAGTGATTGCCTCAAAAGGTTGTGCAACAAACTATTAAGTTAGGGGTACCATCATTTTTTTTATAATTCCGTTGAAGCATGGTTGAAAAGCAATGTCTGACTTTCATTGGTTAGCATTCATAGAATATACATATATATATATTTTAAGGATTCTACAAGTCCTGGGTTAATGCGACCTGGGAAAAGCCCTCAAGCTTCTAATGTCAACATTACTGTACTGTACATCCTCCATCTAAATCACTTATTGAGCTATAATGAAGCATCTGTTGATGTACGTGGTGAAATTGGTCTTCCTTGCTTTAAGCTAAAATAGTCCATATGCTGGTATTGTATGATTTTGCACATTAATTTAAAAAATTTATTTCTTTTCATTATATTGTTAACAACATAGCCTAAAAAGCCATCAAGCAGTAAATGTAATTTGGAGTCTGTGGAGATGACCTTGTTAATTTAAGCGCGATGTGACATCTTTAGTTGTTGTGTATCATAATTTAGCTACACTAATAAAACCAAGAAACATCAATATCCTGATTTTTTTATTATAAGTAAAGTTATAGTTGTGCAAGCATGTTAGAAAAACAGTTTGAGGACTATTTATTAAAACACTGTGAGGCATTCATCATTTCCATCAATGCTTTTAGAAAAATGGCAAAAACTGCTGAAGAAATGATTCTGCATTTTATTAACATTTTCTGCCATGAAGCATGTTGTCATTTTATCATTACTGACATAAAACCTTATAGTTTCATTTACAATATATTGTATACTGTAGGTGTTGGACTGATGATCAGGAGGTCTCCAGTTCAAGCCCTGATGCCACCTTGCTGTGCCTGTCATGAGCAAGGTCCTTCACCTCCAAATGCTTAAATGCAACCGGGCGTCGAGCTGGCAACCTGAACCAGTAAGCACCTGCCACAGAAACGATGGATTTATCTACAGGGTGGGGAATATCAAATTGGGTGAAGTGCCAGATGGCATGTAGACTATCTGACCATTTTGATTCATACACAAATAATTCTTTTGATTGTGTAAAGCTGCTTTGTGACAATGACAACTGTTAAAAACTCTATACAAATAAAATGGAATTGAATGTAGACAACCCTTTCACCCCTTTCTTTCAGACCTTCACACTCATATGTGCTTCCTCCCCAAAATTGAAGTCGCAAGCACACTGGTTTCTAGAATGTCTTTGTAATCGCTAACATTACAGTTTCCTTTCAGGTGGTCTGAAACATGATCTACTGTACCATGACAAAGCTCCTATTAAAAAGGTAAGGTCCATGCATATATAGATTGCAAAGGCAGGCGCAGGAAGAACCCGAGTGCCCCGGTTGTGCCCAGTCCTATTTCAACCACAATGAACATTTTTGAAATAGGACTGAACCTTTGACGAACCTTGTGCAGTGGTGGGCAAAAGTTTACAAATCCGGTGAGTAAAAGTACTGTAGAGCTCCCATAGGTAGAATATTACACAAGCGAAATTACACCAGCTAAATTATAACTCCTTTATAATTATGTATTATGTATTTAAGTCTCAAAAGCACTGACCATGTATTAGTTAGTTAAGTCTAGTTAGTTTAGTCTCTCTCTCTCTCTCTCTCTCTCTGTGCAGACTGTGGTCACTGTCTGCAACCTTCTGCTTCTGTTTTCAAACACCTGCTACATGATTAAGCATTTCAAAAAGGAAGACAAATCACACCATTATGTATAATAGTTGGCAGGTGTCAGTATTGCTGATTCAAATACTACACACTCTGTCGTTATGTAACACAGAGTAGTTGAGTAGAAAGTACAGATACTGTATTTGGTGTAAAGTAAAAAGTAACCACTCATAAAACTACTTATGTAAAGCTCAAATATATGAATAACCTACTTAAGTATATTAACAAAGTAAATGTAATTTATTTACCTTACAACTGGGCTTTTGTGTCTAAATGGGAAAATCCATATAGCCCCTTTAAAGCGGTAAAAGATAGATTCAATCTGGAAGTGACCACACACTTCTCCCCATATAGTGTCCACTAGTGAGATAAATAAGTTTGAAGATGTACTCTATATCTTTCAGGTCATGTGAAACAGAATTAACCTTATTTCATAATGCAAACTTAAATGTAAAACGTATTCAGTTCTTGCTTTAAAAGCAGATTATTCTGGATTATTCCTTTCCTACATTAAAACTAATTTGCCTGGAGTCTGGCTCCATCCGTGCATTTTGGGATTGAGTGTTTCAGTGGTTTTCTACAACATAATTGCCTTTATAACAAGAGATTCATCTGTAATATTGTATAATAAGAATGAAGTGTCGGTCATCATTCTGAATGATTAATGTCGATCAATTTAAACATGGATAATTACTCCAATTGCTCCAGTGACTCAAGTTCATAACAGGCATGACAGCTTGATGACCTCTGTCACACACAGTGGTCAACTTCACCGCTCTGGGGCTCCATGTTGCTTTGAGCAGGAATAACTGATAATCACACTGCCCATTGCACCCTAATATCCAGTCATGCCACTCAACATTCAGCCTCTCCTCTGACACCTCTGACATGTACTGTTTCTGTAAAAATTTTTTTTTAAATATTAGAAACAAGGTACAATGCAGGTAAGCACAGTGGGATTCATTGATACAGTTTGATATATCTATATCTATATATATCTAGCTGTCTATCTACAGTATATAAAATATTTGATGAAACAGTGAAATCATGCAAAGGTCAGGCTTTAATATCTTTTAATGCAAAATACATCCTTACACCTTTTCCATTGGTATGCAAAGAGTGCTCTTGTAATTCGTTAACACTGATGATTTAAATGTGATGTTAATGATTGCTACAGTGCTAAATTTGTCAGCTCACCGCTGGATGCAGTGACAAGATGTCAATACATATGCACACACTGATATGGAAAATATCAGTTATCCATGCCACATTTTCCATCCAATTGGTTTAATTACTGCCAGTTCATCAGAAAATCAGACTTCTCTAACATAAATGTACTGCAGATAAACAATATCACAGATTAAAGCACTTAGTTGTAGTCCCAGTAACATTTCTAAGTTCTAGCACCGAATATTTCATAAGGAATAGGCCAGGCCTACATTTTAAATACCAAGAAGGGGAAGTGTAAAAAAAATAAATAATAAAAAACCACCATAGCACAACTCATTTTAAATGTCACAGAAATAATTGAATTCCATTAATTTACAGTATTTTCTGCATCTAAAGGTTATCTCTAAAATATTCCTTTACACACACACACACACACACACACACACACACACACACACACACACACACACACACACACACACACACAAAAAAAAAAAACATCTAACACATGTAAAAGGTATAATCATTAAAGGTTATACATAGAGTGCAATAACATAGAGCTTCAAAATATTACTACACTTTCAGAAGTTATAACCGTCAACCCTACACACAAAAACCCTTTGATGAACACATTTGCTAAAAAGTATCATTTTTTTGTCTCATAAAAAGAATATAATTATTTTGAGGTAAGGGTGAGAGGCTTCTTCTGATCATTAATGCATCACATTTTAAACTTTACTATTATTCAAGGTGTGGAGTTTCACATATATTTCAAATTTCCGGCTTTACTGTATATTTTGCTGTCGAAACCAGTGTAGGGGGCCCCTGAGCAAGTGTAGACTGCTGATACAAGACTGGCCTCTGCTGCTCAGAATGATAAGTGCATTCTTCTTCATGTGTGAGCAGTTCTCGTTTCCATAGAAACAGACTGCAGCCTGAAAGTTCTCAAACTTTGTGAGATCGAGGATGATAAAGTATCTAGTGTGATTTCTGCCTCGAGGAAAGTGTTTTAAAATCCAGCCAAACCTCTTTGTAGCCTGAAGAAAATGATGCAACATCTTGATAACACACATGTATACATGCAATAAACAAGGAACAAATGTCTTTCCTAGAGACTGTGATGACCAAGAAAAAAAAAAAGCACTTTCTTATTATGGCATAATTCTATGGTACTAGAGAAAGACAATAAAGTTTCTCTCAAATAAATAAACCAACGCTTACAAAATAGGACGCTTTAATCAGCATGCATCCTGCCTTACTCTTGTGTTATTCATGGTGTTTGGAGGTGCAAAGAGCATCTCAACCCAGCTGATCATTGCTAATGATGCTATATCAGACATGCTGCTGTCTCTTGTTGCCTGGGTAACTAGAATGAGGAATGGAGGGAAAAAAAAGAGAGATCTGAAGTCTCATGGCAATATTAACAGCAGTCGTTGGTTTCTTCAAACTAGTCCTATGAACTAATCTGTTTCTTCATGCCATGAAGAAACAACCTAATAAAAAACAGAGTGCTTGTTAAATGCATCTGTAAACCTGCTCGTGTAATACAGACTTATCTCTGATTTATGATCTACCTCTTTATGTCTAGATCTGTATTAACAAAAGCTATTTTGATTTTATACGATGACAATAAGAGATGTTATTAAATTGTGAGAGATTGTCTTACGTCTGTGAAAGTGGTGCTGTAACCCTCTCTCGCCCCCATGAGAATTTCAACCTACGGCATTCTAGATCGTTAATGTTGGTTACTTTTTAAAATGCTATTTATATTCATACCATTGATTATGTTCATATAATTGATTATGCATGCTTCATTTGAACTAGAACAGTAAATTCTACCATGTTTACCTTTTTTGTAAACCTTTTTGGATTGTTTTAAAGGTATATGATTTGTTTTACTACTAAATGTAGAACGACCTATATTTAACCACATAGCTACAGTAAAACAGATTAGATAAAAAAAATCCAGCAACATACAGTATATATCTAAATAAAATAAAATCATCCTATATACTGTTTTTCAGCATCATGAAGCTGGATTCTATACTGTGATCAACAGATGTACATTTTGTGTGTCTGGAAATTGGGTCGAAGCTCTGTGTTCGATTTTTAGCCGCATTTCACTTCTGGAAATAAGCCTGAGCTCCGTGCGTAAATGGAGGAGGAGAGCTGCACAGAGCTGGTGTGTGGGTGTTTCAGAGACTTGCACTGATTTAGGCAGGAGTTTGAGGTTGAGTAGGTGTGCAATCCCACGAAGAAAAGTTGAAGACACAAATCCACTCAGTCACAGGACATATACTGCAGATTGAAACCGTCTCCTAGGCGCGACTATAAACAGAGAGATAGTGGTGGTATGCAACGAGAAAATCTAAATCATGTTTAATAAATTCCCTGCAAAAAGGCATTTTGTCCATTATCGGTGATGAATATATCTGTATGATTATACTACCTTGAATTGTATTAAGCTTTCACTAAAATAATAATTAAGACTTAAATAACTTCTAATTTCTTCACATTGAAGCAGTGTATCTCATTATTATGTCCCATTATTTAATGACTTAACAATTCAGAATTGTAATAGAAGTTAAACTGTTTCCACTAACAATGATTTGATTGAATTGCCGCATCATATGCACACATACTTTATGTATTTCTGTATTGTTATTTTTTATGATTAGGAATAAGGAATAGAATCCTGAATTATTGTCTTATACAATCCTAGGACAAAATTAATATATAATTATATTCTCATAGAATAATACATGATTTTTTTTACACACAGCACAGGTCAAAAAGCAAGTTCCAATGTATACACATAATGGTGGGGAAAAAAAATTCCAGTGAGCATCAGTTACTGTACTTGGCTGGAAAGATATTAATATGAGAGACCAGTGGAGAATTCAGACTGGTTTGAACTGAGTGACTCTAACTCAGATAACCACTCTTTGCACTTATGGTGAGCAGCAGAAAAGCATGCCAGATTACACAACACGTGAAAGCTTGAGGTGGCTGGACTACAACAGGAGAGCACATCAGGTTGTTGTAAGCAAAGAACAAGAATACATGCATATAGGTTTACAGGTATTGCTAATAAAGTGGCAGATATACAGCATATATGGATATATAGTACTGTATATACTGTATGCTATTGCAGATACATACTTGTTAAGAGATTTTATTTATGAAATAAATGATTTTGACACTACAAATGTGAAACCAGACATTTGTGATCCGTTGCATGATTCATACACACATCCAAATGCAGCCCTACTGACCTCGTCGTTGCTATTCTCAAGGGGTTTTTCTACAATTTCAATTGCTAATTCTGCCCAAGTGGTTTCCACGGAGACTGTTACTATGGTCCTCCTGTCAGTGGCGGAGTCTCCTGTGATACGGCTCATCATCTCATTTTATTAATAGACTTTAATTTGCATTTGGAGGTGCCATAGATACACACTTATACACAGGACTTTCTATACAACAGTCCTTATCATTCTAACGTTTAGTTAAAACATGCTGTCCACAGGTTGTCAGGCTCTCTTTCTCTCTATCTTATAAACATATTACAACTAAACCATGCTTCATTCACTGTGTGGAAATGCCATGTGAATTTCTGCATGTCGGCTTTTTCTAAATGTATCTGGGTACTAATTATTCTATTCATGGATGTGCGGGGGTGATAGAGCTAAGTATATAATACATGTCCATGTGTGTTTGTGTGTGTGTTGCTGGTGGGAAGATGGCTTAATGTTTGTGAGCTTGCCCTTGTTTGTGTAGGCAGCTACAATATGTGGCTATCATATAAATGTGCCTAAATGCCAAATGCATACTCGGCTATGTACACTACACTGCGTGCAAGTCAAAAACCTTAAAGTGACTATGCAACAGTTAGGCTCCTGGAAATTTCTTGAAGATTGTGCTGCAAAATAGACCTACCAACACCCACACTTGACTAATTACCATAACGTTCACAAAGACACAAAACACCCACAATGCACCACATAACACAGCTCTCTCTCCCTTTAAAAATGACTACTATACCCTTATATGGTATGAATCTAACACTGTGTAAAGATTAGGTCCATGAGTAATATGTTGCAACAATATATGTAATATGTGGGATATTTGCAGTTCTATTAAATTTACATTTCTTCAATTAATATTTTATTTTGCAGTCATGTTCAAAAGTTAGTACTCTCCTTTTAGTTCTATATTTGTTATTTTTTTGTCATAATAAACTCACCTAATCATAAATGGTCTTAGTATTAGGCAAATACTTTGATGAAAAACTTTTTTTTTTTTACCATGCTTCTTTTTTACTAACATACTATTTATCATATTTCTTTTTTTAAGGCAAAAAGAAAAAAAGTACCCCCTCATGATTCAGTTAAATTCCTTAAGTACCCCCCATGATTCAATTGCTTGTACATTCAATAATCATTTCCTGTATGACTTTAGTTACATTCTTGGCCATCCTTCTCTACAACATCACTTCAGTTCTTTGAGGTTTTTGGGCATTCACTTATGCACAGCTCTTCGATTTGGTTGAGGTCTGGACTTTGACTAGAATATTGAAAAACTTTAATTCTTTTATTTTTCAGCCATTCTGATGTAGATTTTGATTCTGATGTGTCCTTCGGATGATTGTCCAGTTGAATGACCTAATTCCAACCAAGCTTATGCTGTTGTACAAATGACCTCATATTTGCCTCTAGAGTACATTGGAATACAGAAAAGTTATGGTCAAATCAGTCAATTCTGTTGTAACATTGTTTGGTTTTTACCAAAAATGGCACTGGGCATTAAGGCCAAACAACTCCATTTTGGTCTTATTTGTCCACAGGACATTGTTCCAGAAGTCTTGTGGTTTGTTCAGATGCAGTTTGTGAAGTTGTGCTTCTATGTCCTTTTTAGACAGAAGAGGCTTTCTCCTGAGAACCGTACTTGTTCAGTCTGCTTCTAATTGTGCTGTCACAAACTTTAATATTTAACATGCTCAGCAAGAGCTGTACAGTAGGGTATAACTCTTTTTTTTTCTTTCCTTTGAGCATTCTACAATCTAACCTTGGTGTAAATTTGCAGGGAAGTCAGATTGCCAACAGTCCTGAATGTTTTCCACTTGTGAATAATCTTTCTCACTTTTTCCAGAATTGTTTGGAAATGGGTTTATAACCATTGCTTGTCATTCCCTCTTGGCATTTTGTGTAACGCACACCTGAATGCTCCGGATTAGCAAACTGCCAAAACGTCTACTTTCATAGATGTCTACACATCTGCTTACTGTATGATCAGTCAATCACATGCTGAAGGGTAGGAGCATCTGGCTGCAACTTAAATCCTGTGGAAGCAGTAGGTGTAACGTTTTTCTTTTTTCTTTTGGGCTTCATTTTTGTTAAATAAATAATGACACAGTAAGAAAGTTATACTGTATATTATTGTGTGTCTGATGTTGTATTTGCCCAATACTGAGACCTGCTACAATCAGATTATTTTTATTATGTGTTTACACAAAAAACATAGAATTTAAAGAGGGGTAATAACTTTTGAACATTAGTACAGTATATAGCAGAAGCAACTACTATAGTAAAATACATCGCAAACATTGAGCTGTTAAAGCACCCTGGTCCTGAAGTATTCCCTTCCCTGGACAGTTTAATGTTTCCCTAATTGAATGCAACTGATTCAGGTAATTAGCTAATTAACAGCCCTTCTTAAGTTGATGTGGGTGTTCAACCAGGGAAAACATTAAATGTGCAGAACAGGAGGTTTTCCAAGACAAGGTTTGCAGCCTTTATATACAGAATGTTAGGTTTGGGGTCTCTAACTCTCATCATCCAGCTAAGTCAGGAAATACAAACCATATCAAATGACGAATGCAAAGGCTTTCTGTGTTCATCATCTCTGAACATTATTCAGCAAATACACGTTTTAAATTACCCAGACACACAACAGCTCCTTGCAAAGTCTCACATCTACTGTAACATTACTAAGCCTTTTGTGCTACACCCTGCTTTCACTTTTTGTTTACTTTGTATTATGCTAGTACAGTATGTTTGCTGAATTTCTGGTCTTTTGCCTTTTCACAGTTCTGAATATCATTCTGCTCTCTGGGTTTGTCTGCTTGTGGTTAACAAAATAAATTTGCTCTTGTACTGTATATACTGTAGCCTGGCTGTGTTCGACAGCAGCAGAACTGTCAGAGCTATCTTGTACAGAAGTAGAGGCAAGGGTAGGAAGACGAGGGTGTACAAGCACAACCAACTACAAGCACAAGAGTTGGGGCAAGTAACCAGACTCAGCTATGCTGCAAACACTCATCTCAAATAAATGGAACATGATTCATAACAATGCACATTAAAAACCATTACTGTTATTACTGCATAGTGTATTTACGCTTTGTTCACCTAAAAAAAAATTACTAGGAATAAACAAAGAAAATGCACATTTAATGTACAATTAATTCATGTCATGTCAACATGGCTGCTCACACTATGGGCACTGAATAAAACATGGATGTCCTACCTCATCGGAAAGTTCCCGGAGCTGCAAACTCCCTGACGCCTGCAAATCAAATACAATATCCTGGAAATTGAAATGATTTGGGAGAGAGCACATGCATTCTCATTTGTTTGACCTTGTGCTGTGATTGAACCTATCACTTCTCTTAGTGAGACTTTATATTCAACCTTACTCTTTTTTTTCCCCATCAGCCCAGTTGAGCGTTCTCGTCCTGCAAGGACCTTGGCAAAGTCATCAAAAAAGTGCAAATACAAAATGAACTTAACCTCAAAGGACACCTACAGTAAGTACGTATACTAGTGCCTATATAAAAACTGTGAATATTTTAGGATGGGTTTTTGCAGGATGGGATGTCTGAAAATATCACGTTTTACTAATTACCTTAAACTGAAAAACAAAGACATATTAATATGTTGAATCTATAACATTGACCCTACATTTCATTGTATTGAGAAAGAGAATACATCATCAACCTCTGATAACTAATGTTAGCTGGGTACCTTTCTACTAACAGCACATTTGGAGGACCTCATGCTTTGTCCCCACTTTGTAGCTTGAACACATGATGCGATTATGAGTTAAGAGCACAAATGTACTGTAGAAACATTTCACTACACTCCTCACCTGAACCGTAAAACACACTTGAGAGTCTAAAAGCATCATTGCGGAAATGCAATTGATTCTCCTGACTAAATTCTGCAGAACTGGGCACTTTAAACACATCATTGAACATGTTCAGGTATTATATACCCTTAATTATGAACTACGGCTATATATAGTATTTAACACTGTTGTCCATTTTTTACAGAACATCCCAAAGCTTAGCACAAAGTTTTTCTCAAAGCTGAAAAAATAATTTAAAAAACAACATTAGATAAATAGAAAAAAAAGAGGAATGACAAAGACCCAATGCCCTTCTCATGTCACACATCCAGTCACCTTATTTTTGCAAACACAAAACCTTGAACTGCTTATCTTAATGACTGTTTTTTTTCTCTCTTCATTTTCCTATTCACTGTCAGCAGAGGTTTGTCTCATGTTTTTAAGTTGGACCTGTCAGGAAATTTAATAGGTTAAGAAATAATAAAGATCCCTGGTGCATGACGAACGGGCTGTCACCAGTTCTGTAATGATGTCTATATTCCACAGAATTTTTCAGGACGAAGAGACGCTTATTACCAACTACAGGAAAACAAGGCAGTAGATGGGCACATCATTTTTCTGCATATTTTTTTGATTTATTGAAGGAAGATGAACTTGTGTTTGTAATACGTTCTACTTTCTACATTCAAATGTACCAGTGTTATGTCTCCAAGGGATACTGTGTGAATAATGAAATATAGATATTTTGTACACAGATGGTTTTGAATCGAACCCCGAGGCTAATGCATATTGATTTTTCATATATTGCTTAAAGCTCTGGACATCCATAAACCATAACGACCATGCCAGAGCTGATTCTTTTTGTATACTCTGCTTTCCCTCAGGGATCATTTCACCATGAATGCGTTAATGAAAAATGAGACCATGTGTAGAAAAGACCATACATACATGATTGGTGTGCAGATTTATTGTCATATTTGCACTTTTTTTATTTGACCTTGAATGATGACCTCAGCTTTAGAAATAAGGTGAGGCAGCTGCTCTTTACAACAGTTCTAAGGTAAATTACCTTGCATAGGGCAATATTAAATCATCATTTTGACTACAAAACACAAAGTGTATATGTTTTCTTTTTTTCTTTTCATTTTTTTTTTTACAAAGACATTCTATTATTGATTTATGTACAGGAAGCTGTTTGATTATTCCTCTTGGTTGTAGTATGCCCTCACAAAAGAGTCTTTATGAAAAAGGATAATCTGTGTGCGCTCCTTGTTTTGGTTATCCTCTTCTTCTTTTTCTTTTTGTGCTGTCCAAGGAGAGTTTATGATATTTGCACTCTAGACTCTGGAATGGGTGCACTGAGTACAGTTTAACCAAGGAAGACTCTTATACGTTCCCTGCTATTCGAGTGGCAGTGGTAGAACTATAAGAGAAGATGTCCCCCATCTGTCCAAGAGCATGCAGAGAGCATTTTTAAATAGAATTTACAGGGCAATGCCATTTCTGATAAAAAAAAAAAAAAAAAAGTGGCATAAAGAGAGACAAACATTGTAAGAAAGCAAGATGAAAAACAGAACTTATCCAAGGCTGAGGAATTTATCAGGTTAACACAGAACTGTCACATCATAGCTGAAATAATCAGTGGGCAATTGGAGCGAAAAATACTTTGAAAAAAGAAATTGAATTAAATGAGCACTGAGTTTAAACAAGCCAATTACAGCCTAGTGAGTCAAATTATGCACTGCATTGTAGGTGAAAGAATTGGGGTGTTGTGTGAGCTAATAGCCCTTGCAGTCAGTCAAGCATATACTGTAGACCCAGGCCCTTTTCAAAGACTGTTCCAGACTACAAAGGAGAGGTCGAAAATAATGGCTTCATTTTTTTTTTACCTTTCATGTGATATTGATCCACATTAGCATTAGTCATTAAACCAGAAAGACAAAAAAAGACAATGTATCAGAGACCGTCAGGTTAACAAAGATTTTGTCTCTTTATGAGTGAGTGAGTGAGTGAGTGAGTGAGTGAATGCATGAAGAAAAAGAAAGCATATTTTAGAAAGGGTGATAGCAAGGGCACAAAGTCAATTTCACACTCAAGTGCACTTCCGGAAAAGCCAGAAACGGCAGACATTTGGAACGCTCCATCAGTCCAGTGATAGCTTTGTCCATAAACTACAGAGGAAATGTCCTCTATTTACACATGCTCACAGAAAGCAAAAGGAAGCAAAAGGAAAAGTGTAGCGAGAAATGTCAAACTAAAATGACAAGGCAAAGGGTATGAAATGTAATAAGCCTTCTGGTGCCTTGTATAAGTGACTACTTGTCTGGTAGAGGTAAATGTCTGGAACAGTGTGCCATCCCTCCAGGGACCCACCACTACTAAATTCCCTGCTTTATGCTTAGCCTCTAGGCAAGGAACTGAAATAGAGCATAGAAGAAAAAAAAAAAAACAGGAACAGAAGAATAAAAACAAAACGAAAAAGAAAACCTTTTTTTTTTTTAATTCTTCTCTTAGTAACGGAGGGAAACAAATTCAAAGGCTGTATAATAAAATGATATATCCTTAATGGTTTGAGTTAGGAATGCACAATGCATTCTCATATTAGATTAGATTAGCTAAATGAAGGATGTTGGGGTGTTTTGGTAATGGCTGGGTGATCAATAGGAGTGTGATTAAGGGATGTGATGAGATGAAAGCTTGCTGACTCAGGGCTGGAGCTGGTAATAGGCTGGAAAACCAGTTTCGCGTTTGAGAATTAATGACTAACTGGAGGCTGTAACACATAATGATTTCGGAAAATGCCAGATAATATTCTCATATAACCAAAATATTAGGAATGGTAAATTGATAGGGCTACGTTTCCACTGCTATTCACCAACATTTCAAGCATCCTATGGATGATTCATATTATATGCATATAATGCAGCTTTGTAAAATGTAGCTTTGTAAATGATTTAAAAGGATAATTATATAATCATAATGTTAATGACATATTAAATATACTGTATATTGTCAGGATGGACACTTGGAGCACGCATCAATGCTTCATACTCTTCCATGCTGTCCATCATCATCATCATCATCATCATCATCATCATCATTTATCAATGTTACACACGTCCAATAAACCACTACTTAATGCAAGGAAATAGTAAGGGATTTGTAAAATCTAATAAAAAAATATTGCAGTGCAAACTGGTGGAAGGCGGCTGTTTAGTTTGTGGAGGTGTAAAATGCCTGCGCAACATACATTGCAAAACTTAACAATCACTTTACTTAAAGTAGAAAGAAAATAAATAATAGAGTAGCTAGTGATTTCTCCTTCGACTACAGTATCTCCGAGAGAAATAAAAGACATGCATACAGATTTGCTCTTCATGGTCAGATATCCGCCCACACCGAGCAAGTTCCCCAAGAGAAAACTCCTTACTGCTGACATCTATCAGACAGCCTCTTAACTGATAACACGAACAGAAAAGCGTCTCAACATGAAAACAGATTGTGATTTAGAATACGATTTACCAGAAAATGCACGCATACTAATAGAAAAATAGAATCGATCGTAATGGTTTCAATTGTAATTCTTTTTAAGTTTCCATTTTCAGTGGCAATATCCCTACACCCTACATGTGCTTGAAAAGAAATGTGCCTGCCGTTTCATGATCCGTTTTAAAAGGGCTAGGAAATCTAAGACTGGTTTTTATATATCCACATGCTCATTCTAAGAAAGGACTCGATGACGACCTCTAAAATATTTTGGAATTATGTTACCCGGATGATCTTCTGATGTGCTTGTCCGGGCTGTTTTGTTTGTCTGTTGACTGAAAGAAGATTTTTGTTGAATTTGCTTCACACGATCCTTGGAAGGATGTTGTACAATATTTGCGCTGTTTGGCTTTAGGTAATGTGACAAAATCCGACAATCCTGTGATTTAGGCTTCTTTTGCTTCCATGGTGTCTTTGGATAAGTATACCACCCAGTACACCATGTTAAATGCCCCAAAGGACACTGGGAAAAGGATTCGTGCATACTTATCAATCTTGCTGGCCCCACCCTGAGAAGCTGCTGGCTGAGCACTGGATGCAGCCTTGGCATCTGTTTTCTGCATATTCTCCAACTTCGGGGTTAGAAGGTGGTGAAGAGAGCCAGAGCCTGTGGGCGTGTTGGCTGACGAGAGCTCTGGGACGGTTGGTGTTGAAGGCGGTGCAGGGGGCGTGGTTTTGGAAGCTGAACCCGAAGACAGTGCTTTGGATTGGGTGAAGGTTTTGGAATGGATTCGTGTTTGGCCTGAGGAGCTCCCTGTTGTAGTTGAGCTGGAGGATAACTGGCTTGTCTGAAGCTCTTTGGACACGACCATGGAGCTCCTGCTGCAGGATTCATTTCTTTGGCTGCCCTTAGGGTCGGGCTGAGACTGAGTCGTGGAGTTTACACGTTTGCGTAGGTTGCCATTAGTGTCTGAGTTTTGCTGTGAGAGAAGAAAAAGACGTGGTGTTTAGCAGGAGAGAATGTTTTTCAGCACTATTTTCCTGACATGAATGACATAAGCTTATTTTAGTAACGTAATATTATTTATCCAACTTCCTTTAAATCATGTTGCTTATGTGTCACTCAGTAAGCTCTTTATACTGTCTGGACCAATGTAGAGCCAGCACCTATCCCAGAAACACTTGAAGCGAGGTGGGAATACACCTTGAAGAGTATACTCGACATTGCAATGCACCATACATACTGTACATATACATTCACACACACACACACACACACACACCTGTATACCCAGAGGTATGTTTTATAAAAAAAGGGAAAAAAAAAACAGAGAAACCAGAGGAAACCATGTGTATTCGAAGAGCACAGGCGAAAGACAGGAACTCAATATTTGACAAAGAGCTAAATACTTGTTGTGCTGTCATGAGAAATGAAAAGACATTAAGCGAGACTAAAAGAGAAAGGACTTTTATTCAAATGCAAATGAGTCTACAGTAAACTATGAATGTCTATTCAACCGTCAACTCCAGCAGGAGATGTGCATAGGCCTGTTTTTCATGCATATGCATCAGTACGAAGCTTTTGCATGTGTTATTCTGCTGTCAGTGGGAGGAACGTGGAGGCGTGTGGAACTGTACTAACCACACAGCTTACATCACCATACAAAGGAATGGGAAGAGAAATGCAGGACTTCACACTGCACTGTGGAAATGTATGTACAGAATTCATAATGATTAGCAAAAATTTGTCATAATAAGTGGTATTTTGGTAAAAAAAATAGTTTTTCTATAAAATACTGTTTTAAACTATTAAAATATGTAATGACACAGACAAGGGGTCACCTCACTCCTCAAGGGTGGGGATTTGAGTCTCACCTCACTTGCGGGTTGTGGTTTGCATGTTCTCCCTGGGCTTGGTGGGTTTTCTACAGGTACTCCGATTTCCTCCCACAGTTCAAAGACATGCAGTGTAGGCTGTCTAACAATTCAAAATTGCCCATAGCGTGCGACAATCCCTTGACATCCCTTGGATAGGCTCCAACACCCCCAAAAACCCTACATACGGATATCCAATATCCATTCCGATAGGCTCAAATCACAAATGAACCACCCCCTATATATGGATCAGCGTCTTCTCCCTATTCAGTTCCAATTTTTAATACAGTACTTTAGCAATGGACAGTTTCATAAAGCTGCTTCACGCCTAAATTACTAAAACCTAAATTATTGCCAAATAGCAAGCCAGAGTCGACCATGGCAAGGAAAAGCTTGCTGAGGCGGCAAGAAAACAAAAACTTGAGAGGAAGCAGACTCTCAAGGGAACCCATTCTTATCAAGGTGACACCAGAAAGTGCAATAATCTTTTCCTTTATCTAACTCTATATTACAAACTCAAGCATTGCTAAGTGTGTTAAAAAAAAAAACAATCATACGCTAAGATATCATTCAGTCACCTTTTGCTTTTTATTACAGAACACATTGTACTGGCCAGTTCATATGTAACAAAATATTCCTGATGCTTTCAGAACCAGTCTTTTACAATTTGAATTCTGTACCATCAGGCAAGGTTATCTTAATTCATGTGATAACCAGGTCGGGCATTGGAGAGTAGGTTTCTCGCCTGTCCCGGATTCAATTTTCAGCCAATGCCCAAACCCCAGCCACTAGATGCAGTGCCAGTCCCGAGCCTGGATAAAATGGGTAAAATGATAGGGGTGTGTCAGGAAGGGCATCCAACAAAAGGTGACTGAATTAAATCTTAGCGTGTGCAACTTTTTTTTTTACAGGGCAAGGATAGCCTAGGGAACGCCATGGGATTACTGTAGCTGGTACCACATAGATACCTTAAAGATGGCTGTTTTCATATTCTTCTTGGAAGGCCTAAAGTCAGCAGTTGCTAAATTCACGGTCTGCATAACTTGAAACTATAACGAGCTCATACTCAAGACAGTTGTGTGTTCCACCACAGTTCCAGTAATCTCAAATCTCCTTAAGTATTTCCTTTGCTTGATGCAGCCCAATAATTTGACCCTTCTGAAATGGCGCCTTTTGGCCAGGTAGTGTATTATTATGAGCAATGAAGTTTTCATGATGCTTGATGAAACTGTGGCACCACCTTAAGCGGGATGCTCCAAGGATGATTTCTTTCTTTCAACACATCCGAACAACTTATTGCTAAGAACATCAGATTTAACAGTTCATTTTGAAACTTGATAGCCAGAAAAATAAACTGGATTGTGCAATTCCAAACCAAATCTTTCGACTGTTTTTTATGCATTTATTATGTTATTATGCATCTATTATACCCCAAAGGTATAGTGGTATTCAAACTGTTGGATGAATTGCATGTAAGGTGTAGCTGAGATTAAAAACACAAAAAACTAAATATTTCAGTGATTATTTTAAGCATTTCAACAGAATGCAATATACCAAAAGAAGAGGTTTTTTTTTTTCGATTACAAATTAGATTATTTTGAAAAATGTGGGACGTGGGACACACAAAGGAAATTACAATCTTTCTAGATAAAAAGACAAAAAAAATTACAATTTAGATAGATAGATAATTTGGCACATATATGTTTGAGAAGCAGAGCTACTATTAACCCTTAATTGGGCAAAGAACCACATTTGGGTTTTTCAAAAGTCAGCATTATTTTAGAAAAAAAAAATTGCCCTTAGACAAAAGTGAAAATGTTTTAAACAATCGCAAAAGTAAAACAAGGTTTTTTTTTTTTAAAAAGGGTGGAAATAATTCTGAAAGGCATTGCTAGCTAATATGTGGGTTAACAGTACTGAAAAACATGTGTCCCTGACTGACTGATATGCCATAAAAACTGGAGGACACCCTTGGGATGACACAGTGTGAAAGATGCAGCATTGATGCACTAACCTGTCACAGCCTTTGTGTTTTTACAGCATAAATGTCTACTGCTGGAATTTATTGCCTTTATTAGATCATTTACACCTCTGAGGTTAGAGCTTGTGGGTGGAGTATTTCTAATCATGTTAAATTCTCCTGGAGCTGAGATTAAAACCACTAATTGCTGAAATGTTCAGTAACGAACTGCTACTTACTATGCCTTTCTTTCAGTAATAAAAATGAAATTAATCGATGGAATTTTTTTTTAAAAGCAGAAAAGAACTAGCAAAGTGTTAAGTTGGGTTACAAAAACCCATCCCTGTCGTTTCTTTCTGTAGCTTGGCAAAATCTTTACAGATGTGCCTCATCCCCGTTTCCAAGGCAACCCTATTAATCCCTTATATGGTGGTCCACTTAACAACCGTCAGCCTGCAATCATTCTTATAGGACTTTCTCCTCATAATGTGTTTAGATAGCGCCAATCACAAATGTGACCATAAGGCAGCTTAGTCAAAATCTGCAGTATGCACTTAAGCCATGTACAATTCAATCAGCAATTAATGTGTCTTCAACTGATGTGTTTTGATTTGTAATTTTAAGAGCCATTAATGGACTGTTCAATGAGGTTGACAGCAGATTAAAGCTGTGAATATTCTAATCTTAAAATCTCATCATGTGATGTACTGTATATCACTTTTTTGTTAATAATATATATTTAAAAACTTACATAAGCTTCAAAGCCTTTAATAACTGCCAGATGTTCGACCTGTATACTCACTTTTTTGGAACCCAAGTCCCCAAAATTATACATGAATGAATAGATCATTCATGTGAATAAAAATGAAACAGAAATTTTCATTATCTAGTACCAATTTGGAGATAAAGCACTACTCTACTCACCTGTAAAATCTCCTCAGTGTCCTTGCCCTTGCCTGATGGCATGGAGCTCTTGGCAGCTGCATTCTTGGCTGCCTTCTTCTTTGCTCGTTCCGCTTGCACGTTGGTGAAATAGTTCACAGCAGCGAACTCGATGAGGGCCGAAAAAACAAAGGCGAAACACACGGCAATAAACCAGTCCATGGCTGTAGCGTAGGAGACTTTGGGCAGAGAGTGACGGGCGCTGATGCTCAGTGTGGTCATGGTAAGGACAGTGGTGATACCTGAAAGAAAAAAAAGTAGGAGGAAATGAAAAATTATAATATGTACAAATATGATCACAATAAAAAGCAATTAGAGTAAAGTTTTTGTTTCATTTTTAAATGCCATGGGCAAAGGGTTACTTATATATGGATTATGCCCTTACAATAATAGTCCTGGCTTCTTGTGCTTATCGTTATTAACAAATAAAACCAAGCGCTTGAGGATATTAGAATCTTGTTCCAGCTCTCTGTATGCACATATTTTTTTTCAAGACAAAAGACTGTAGCACAGCTGTAGTTTACTGCAAAAGGATATCTGCCAAATCCATTAATCCATCTAAGAACCTCGGTAGACTAACTAGGGACCATGGGGGCCAATGGTGACCATTGTGCTTATTTCTTGTACTGTATGACCGTAGTAGGACCTCGGGTCAACATTTACATGCTCATTCACACACACTACAGGCAATTTAGGAATACCAATTAGCCTAATCTGCATGTCTTTGGGCTGTGGAAGGAAACTGGAGAACCAAGAGGAAATCTACCAAATGTGCATGGATGTCTATGAAGGCTTGATATGGTCTATGATGTAGTTTAACATGAAAAAGCACATGTACTGTACAGTGTGTCCCAAAAAATTAGTCATCTAACGACATTAACAAATTTACTAAGTTTAATGTTTTACTTCATGCTTTTTTTCAATGTGCTGTTGAAAAGGGCCACCACATTCACCTGACTTGACAGCTTGTGATTTTGTTATGGGGTCGATGTCAAAGGACTGGTCTTTATCCCGCTCTTCCTATAAGCCTAGAGGAACTCAAGCAGAGAATCTTCGAGGCGCCGGAGAATGTTACGAAAGATACAGTATAATACAGGGTGTTTGTCAGGAGCTGGACTACCGACTTGACGTGTGACGAAGTGAATATTGAACATTTGTGATGCTTTGTGAAATCGGTTATAAAATCCATATACTTTTAAATATGTTGTTGGAATTTTGTTTGCCTAGGACTTACAGTTACTTAAATATTCATATTTCAAATGATGTCAAATTTTTTGGGTCACCCTGTATGTGTATTTAAATAATACTGAAATAATCTAAGGCTAAGGACAGTACCCTGGACTTATTAAAGTATAGATTAGGATACTTTATTGTCATTGTATTCAAGGACAACCTTGAGGAAGCAACTATCATTCAGTGTGTTTGTATGAGTGTTGATTTCTCAGCATCTTTTTTCTGATGGAAGTTGGATGAACACACAGCGTTGGGCCTTTGCTGACACTGCTAGATCTGTTCTGTAGCCAGCTTGAAAAATACATTGTCCAGCATTAGTAGTTTTTACTGCCCAAGATAGATATTTCCTGTTCTCCACAGTGAAGTTGGCATAGCACACTGTGGCACAGTGGCCTGTTTGAGTTTTCTGTTGTGCTTTCCTAAGGAGGTGGGAGGCATTGTGGGACCATGACAGTTTATTTTTGTGAACTCCAAAGAATTTGATGTTGTTGACATTCTCCACCTACTCTCCATTTACTGTACGTGGACTACTATAGTAAATTAGTATATTCTTAGTCTTTGTGGTTTTCAGAATCAGGCTGTTGCCTGCACAGTGCTTAACCAGATTTTAACCCCGTTCTGTACACTGTAAAAAATTCAACTAGCAAAATGTTGGCATAATGAGTATGTATTAGTAATCTGGACAATAAAATAAACAAGTTCATTAAAAACTCGCTGGGTCAACTAAGGTTTAATTACTGAACAGAGTTTCTAATGCAAGTTAACACGCACAGAAGTTGGTTCGGAAGTTTCTAAACGTTTCTAAAGTTGGCGCATGCGCTCTGATACGTTTCTGAAGTTGGCGCATGCGTGTTGGGTGCAGCCCGTTTCTCCACCTCACAACGGACAACTTCTTTTAAACGTTGGTAAGTGCACATATTTATATCGAAGTCCTTTGTAGAAATGGTCTTTACATAAATGAGCGTTATTATATGGCATTCTTTGTGAAGTACATAGAGCTTGGTGCAATTTTTATTTAACGTGAGAAAGATGCAAGTCATCCTGTAACCTGAGTTCCTACAATCAATATATTTTGTATTATTTTGAGATTTACTACATTTATGTTATTTATTACAGGTGTTATAGTTCATATTATGAAGTATATTTAATTGTATTAGAAATATTACATTTAGAATTTAGTATTATTTAATTATTATTTACAGCATATGATTATTTTCTCTATATCCCTGCATGTGTGATGTTTGATTTATTGGTTATGTTGCTTATGTTAAGAGGAACTAACAGGTTACCTGCCTGGGGTTTCCCATTGGACAGGTGAGAGTGTGACACGGTGTGAGAGAAGCACATGAGAAGACCAGTTTGTCTTGCCGTTTGTCTTAATAAAATAAGTTGTCGCAAACTTAACTGTAGCTGGTTATTACCCACAGCCAAAGAGACTGAAGAATAATAAGACAAGTCTAGAAAGTCTGGTTAAATTCATAATAACTCTTCTACACTTGGTATTTAAAATCTGCAGTATTTGCATCACAGTATTTGTAATCTTTGCATTTAATGTTTCAGAACACATTCTCTCAACATCCTCCTGGATAAACCCATTTCCAGACTTCATCACAAGACCTCAAACTTTGCCATTTCATGTAAGTAAACATTTACAATGCAGTATTTTTAATGATTTAAAAAAAAATAATTCTTGTTATACCTTACTAGTTTACTTTTTTATGTAAGATTATTCATCCCCCCCCTCCATTTCATTAAATATAAGGAAACAAATTAAAAAGACTATTGAATATTTTGGTCAATATAATTGGTCAGATTAGCTCTGCACTAACGTTCAAAAGTTTTAGATCTGTATTATTTTTTGTTTTTTAAAAGAGTTTTATGTGTGTGTGTATTGTTTCCACAGAACTCAATAAATGTTTCTTGATAATTATGAATGAATTAAAGAAATAGTGATTTCTTCGGATCATGTGACACTGAAGAATGGAGTAATGATGCAGAAAACACAGCTTTACATCACAGAAATAAATAAAACAATTTAAATACATTCCAATGGAAAAAAGCTGCTATATTTAACATTATTCCTGTTTTACTGTATTTCTTATCAAATAAATGTAACCTTCATGAAAACTTGTGCGAGTTCAGTTAGATCTGCTCTGAAGCACAGTTCTTCTCTTGGAAAACATATAAGAAATAGAGAGATTGTATTTTGCCCCTTACAGAAATGTAGATTCAAGCTTTAGCAGCCATCAATGATTTCAGATTAATGCATAAGGAATCAGAGAAAATCTTGAATGAAACAGAACCTGAGCTGAACAGTGAACCTGAAGCTGGGACGTCACCTTGTTCACATGTGCAGTACAGTCGTGTCCAAAAGTTTTGAGAATTACATAAATATTGGAAATTGGAAAAGTTGCTGCTTTTGTTTTTATAATAGCAATTTGCATATACTCCAGAATGTTATGAAGAGTGATGAATTGCATGGTCCTTCTTTGCCATGAAAATGAACTTAATCCAGAAAAACTTTCCACTGCATTTCATTGCTGTCATTAAAGGACCTGCTGAGATCATTTCAGTAATCATCTTGTTAACTCAGGTGAGAATGTTGACGAGCACAAGGCTGGAGATCATTATGTCAGGCTGATTGGGTTAGAATGGCAGACTTGACATGTTAAAAGGAGAGTGATGCTTGAAATCATTGTTCTTTCATTGTTAACCATGGTGACCTGCAAAGAAACACGTGCAGCCATCATTGCGTTGAATAAAAATGGCTTCTCAGGCAAGAATATTGTGGCTACTAAGATTGTACCTAAATCAACAATTTATAGGATCATCAAGAACTTCAAGGAAAGAGGTTCAATTCTTGTTAAGAAGGCTTCAGGACGTCCAAGAAAGTCCAGCATGCGCCAGGATCGTTTCCTAAAGAGGATTCAGCTGCGGGATCGGAGTGCCACCAGTGCAGAGCTTGTCCGGAGAAGAAAAAGTGAGCGCTGCCATCAGTCCTGTGTCATGCCAACAGTAAAGCATCCTGAGACCATTCATGTGTGGGCTTGCTTCTCATCCAAGGGAGTGGGCTCACTCACAATTTTGCCCAAAAACACAGCCATGAATAAAGAATGTTACCAAAACTTCTTCCAACAATCCAACAACAGTTTGGTGAAGAACAATGCATTTTCCAGCACGATGGAGCACCGTGCCATAAGGCAAAAGTGATAACTAAGTGGCTCAGGGACCAAAACGTTGAAATTTTGGGTCCATGGCCTGGAAACCCCCCAGATCTTAATCCCATTGAGAACTTGTGGTCAATCCTCAAGAGGCGGGTGGACAAACAAAAACCCACTAATTCTGACAAACTCCAAGAAGTGATTATGAAAGAATGGTTTGCTATCAGTTAGGATTTGGCCCAGAAGTTGATTGATAGCAGCCCAGTTGAATTGCAAAGGTCCTGAAAAAGAGGGGCCAACACTGCAAATACTGACTCTTTGCATAAATGTCATGTAATTGTTGATAAAAACCTTTGAAACGTATGAAGTGCTTGTAATTATATTTCAGTACATCACAGAAACAACTGAAACAAAGATCTAAAAGCAGTTTAGCAGGAAACTTTGTGAAAACTAATATTTGTGTCATTCTCAAAACTTTTGGCCACGACTGTAGAATTGAGAGAACAGGACACAGAAAAAATTGATGCTGAGACACTTGAGCACAAACCTGAACATCTTTTTTTTCCATGCAAACAGTATTGCATATTTCTAAATCTTTCTCTCATAATTAGAGTCTCCCTAATGTTAAATGTTATGAATACCTGAAATTTTATCAAAAGTGACAATGCATAACATTAGCGCCCTTTTTTCAGACTTCAAATATTGTGGCTCACTGAATGAAAACAGTCCTGGAAGATCTCGTTGTGTTTATTCCGTGATGGATCATCTGCACTATTCAGAACATATCTGGTGAGTATGTTGCATTGATTCTCTGCAGGCACTTTGACAAAAATACGGCTGTTAATATTTGTGTTGACATTATTAAGATACTTAAATTCTTATTCATTTGAACTCCGGCTCTTATATTACTTTATCTGATCATCTCACCTGATTGTAAAGATTTATGAGGTGTTTCTTTCTGTACATTTTGTCTACATTAATCTAGTAGGATGAAAAACTTTCATGGAACAAAAGAAATATAATAACATAGAAAAGATGGATGTCAACAGTGGGTTTTTTTGTACTCTTTATTACATTAAGACAGTACTCCTGATGGCGGACAGACCAGAGGGATGAAAGTGGGAGTTTCTATTGTACTTGAAGATGATGACTCCCCTAATACTTTGACCAGTGTCATAAACTTTACTCTTGTGTTGGAGGAAGGGATTGTCTTGCAAGATGCTCCAGAACAGTTTGGCCTTTGACCTGTTTGCCTTGGATTTCAGTACCAAAAAATCGGAAGTACACTTTTGAGGTGATTGAGAAGGCGTTCATGGAATTGGGCACTCACTGCTCTGCAAGTGTACAATCCCTTAAGACTTAACTTCTGCTATGACTTTGCTTTTGTCAGCTGTTTTTAGACTTCAAATTATTATTATTATTATTATTATTATTATTATTATTATTATTTTGTACTCTTTTCCTTGTTTTGTGAAGTTTAGACTGTAAAAGGCATTTTGTCATGTTTCTTTTTGTGTACTTTTATTTGAAAGTCATGGAATGTGGTTGTAGTGTGTTCCTTTTGGTTTAAAATAAAATTTGGAAGAAACTTTCAAGCATTCAGTTACAGCTTTTTTCATTATATTATATTACAAAAAAAACCTGCTTCAGTAAATTTAAACACATATTTTGAACCCAATATATGTGACAAGTTCACATTTATTAAATTAATAAGTCTTTGAAACTATTAAATCACTTTTAACTTAACTAAATTTACTGAGTAAGGTCTCCCAACTTATATTATTTTGTTAATTCAACAACAAGTTGACTTAACTCAAAATTTCAAGGCAACTTGCTGCACAGCTTTTTTGAGTTAACTCCACTTTTAACCCAAGTTGTTGATTTAAATCAAAATTTCAAGGCAACTTGCTGCACAGCTTTTTTGAGTTAAGTGAACAAGTTGGGTTAAAAGTGGAGTTAACTCAAAAAAGCTGTGCAGCAAGTTGCCTTGAAATTTTGAGTTAAGTCAAGATTTAATTTTTTACAGTGTAGGCTGTCTCACCAAAATCATATTATAGTCAGTAAAATTCATTCTACAGAAGCATGAATGGGAGTACATCAAGGTAAATAGGGCTGGACAGAGCATACAGCCTTGCAGTATTTCTGCTTTCAGAATATATAATAGTGGAAGAGAATCAATTCCCCATTCTCACCGTTTCTGAGGTGCCTAGGCATAGGGTGCTGACATTGTGTTCATGTTACTATCTATTAAACTTTATGACCCAGACCTTTAAAATGATATAGATCTACACTAAAATCAATCATAGACTCTGGTACACATGGTTGTCCACGTGTCTGTCAGACACTTCTTAAAAAATAAAAAACTACAGGAGGATTAACCCTTAACACTCAAGCAGCACGGATCCATCAAGTAACACAGCACTGGACCGACTTAAAAGAAAGCCCTGTTGATGAGTGATAATGAAGAGGCTTCAGACATCACACTGTGTATTTGGGTTTTCTGATATGTCATGCAGAACCAAAGTTATCATTACTTTTAAAACATGTAAATTTTACTGCAACCGGATTATAGGAATGACTTCACAAAAATGTCGAACTAAAAGAAATATTTTTTTATTATTATTATTATTATCTTAGTATATTATTATTATCATTATTTGGTCACAGAAAAACAACAACCATAAAAACACATGATCTAATGAATTTGTAGTTGGTTAAAATTAAATTCAGTTCATATTGCCTAAGTTATGTCACCCTGCACTGCACAATCCTGAGCCCTATATATATATATATATATGTATATATATATATATATATATATATATATATATATATATATATATATATATATATATGCTTTATAGCACTAGCATTATATAATGTCCGCCCAATCTGAGGGCTACCATCGCAAGCATATTTCAGATCTGTGGGAAACTCTGCATTAACTATCATTACCACTGGCTTTAATGCAAAATATCTTCACAGCAATATTTTAAAAAGACAATTAAGAGCGATGATGCTACAACAAGTGATGCAGGACTGCTTGTTATGCAAGAGAAATGAGATAACACGCTTTATGGATGTACAGTTCTGTAAGTAGGTCTGCTATATACCATTCCTTATAAACATACTGTGCGTGTGCTCAGATAATACCTGCTGGCACCAACCTGTACTATGATAAGATGCTTTAAATGCTTTGCAAAAATTCTTATGATCATAATTTTTGCAATTAAAAATGTTTTATATGAAAAAACAAACAAACAAACAAACAAACAAACAAACAAACAAACAAACAAACACATATTTTCCTTTTCCAATCTGATGCCATAACTCACTACAAAAACACAATAAAAATATGGGTTTGCTATATAACATGATTTATTGATTATAAATGACATGATTTATTGATAGTAAATCCACAAACACAATGCAGTCTGATTTATCCACTGTGAGAAAACTAGACTAATAATAATAATAATAGCAATAATAATAAATTAATTCATATAAAAATGCAAAAAAAAAAATAAAACACTGCAAAGAGCATTCCAAAACAACAGGCAGTGGTATAACCCAATCATAAGGCGAGGTTAGCCAAGCAGAAATAAAAAAAAGGTCTCACCAAATATGTTACACGTACTGGCCAATGAATTGGTCAATAAAAGACTGATTACATTTCATAATCCAAAAACCCAGTTTTTCCTGTCCACACATCAACACTGAAATCTGAATTTCTAAATATCTTCACCCTTTTCAGTGACCTAAAATGACGTTTGTGTGTGAACAAAAGCCACACTATAATGTATGTATATGTGGACAAAACTCTGATAGCGTTTTTGCAAAACAATATAAAATTCACATTGATATGACCAAAACTATTTAGGTATAACTATTTAACTATATAACTATTTAAATATATACTATATTTCTGAGGTTTGTGCATTTTAACACCGTTTTGACTCAAAGAAACCATGCATAAAATATTTTTCATCAGTTTGTAATAGGTTTTCATCTTTTTGAAATAAAATAGATTTTCTCTAAGCTGCTAGAATGAATTAATAAATTTTTGTATTAAAATTGTTCATATCCTAATACCTAGATTTCTTCCTTATATGGTTTTAGTCTTTTTTAATGAAACTCTGTTTGGTTGTGTTTTCTTCTTTCATACTGCTTCAACCCAGATACTGTACTCAGGTGTGGACCTGAACAACTGGTCCAAGAGCATCTGGACAGGGTGCGTTTGGTCCAGTTCCAATCAAATCCAAGCTCTGTATGTTTAGAATGAGAAAGAGATCTGACTTCAAATTCACCAAGCTGTATGATGTGAACTAAACTAAATCTGTGTTTTTCTGAAAAAAATATACAATATAATTATACTTGCCAGGCAGTTAACTGAGCCAAAAACACAAAAAAGCAATAAATGGTGGATATAATTATTTAGAAGTTTATTTACTGCAGGAAAACCATTTTTCTTTGCCTCATCTTTAAGTAAATACTTTGAGGACTTGCCTAATAAACAGACACAAACTACACAGACACAGACACTGATCAGAAACAACATTACCACCACGGCCATGTGATCTGAATAATCATCCGTTATATTTGCGAGTAAAAGAGTGACAGGTTCATGGGCATCCAAGGCTATAACTGTGCCTTTTCTTCTGGGTCACTGCAGTAACAAGAATCGAATCATATGCGTTTTTGCCTCTAGCAAACACAGGGATGTCTGATGCTTCACAATTCATTTGTTTGTGGCAGAACTTTCTCTCACTGTGCATTTGACTTTACCAAAGGTTGTGCATTATTTCAGCCATGCAGAACATTTCTTCCTGAGTCAGAGATAGTGTGGAAGCTCCGTCTCTGTCAGGCTCGGTTTGTGTTTCAGGCTTGCAAAGACAGAAACAAACTGCACAACTACACAAACTACGCACGATCTCTCAGAGTAAGACATGATAATAAACACAAAGGGTCCATGTGACATGGCATATTATTAAAGCAGTGGTGTCCAAGTCTTAACACGTAGTGGCATTTTTATCCACCAGGAGGCGCCTCTAACTCATTCTTAATTAAAATTCATCTCTTTGAACTAGCAGCAATGCGTGCGTGCATGAATTTCTTCCTGAACCCTGCCATAAAGCATCCAGTGTGCCAAAATTTAAGTCACCACCCCACACACCCCCATACACATAAACACAAAGGCATCCAGCATCCCCCTTCTTCGCCTCCTACACGCACAAATATACACACACAAGCTTGACTGCATCAGACAGTGGAAATAGGTACTGTAACAATATTTACACGAACACACAACAACAACCTCATGCCAACCCACAAGCCACAAAATCTATCATATTTAAAGCTATTCAAACACAAACACAAAAAAAGAGAGAATAACCCTAGCCAGGCACTCTCATACACAATGGATTTTCATCATCCACTTGACGCATCATGTTGAGCATTTTAAATGAACAAGAGCACACACACACACAGGATGGACTGGATTGCTTCAAAACAGCACCGGGTGATTATACTCATTCTTTCATGCACCTGTTTCTCCTGAAATGTGTGCAATACTCATTCTCCTATTCTAGCTACAATGCTAAATGCATCACAGTCCTTAAAAGTTGGAGTTTGTGATTCGTTTTTTGCAAATTTACAATAAGACATGATCAGTGAGCCCAAGCTATATACTGTACTGTATATAATAAGAATTTGAACAACAATTGAGAACATTTAAATTGGATTTCATACAAGTTATAAGAAAAGTAACTCTATAACTAACCTTAACCCCTAAGCCTAACCCCATCCCTATCCTAACCCTAATCTCAACGCTATTTTAACCTCTCTCCCTCCCCCAACCCCCAGCCCCCCACAAACAAAGATAAAGTTGAATAAATGTTATATTTCTTTAAAAGTTACCTATATTTTCTTTTACCCTTACATCTATTTCAAATGTACATATGATGGCAACATTTAAAAATTATTTTTTTATCATTCTGATTTTAATTCTAATATATACAGGTAAGTGTGGAACCAGAGATAAGAATGTTGCCAATGCAAAACAAACCCAAAACTGGGTATAAAATTAAACTCTAACCTCTAAATCCTAAAATTAAACTTTAAGCAGTTGAGCAGTAATTGAGCATTTAGTCAGCGTACAGTGGTTAATTTGCACAGAATTATAGTTTTAAACTCAAACTGGTCTTTGGTCTATTTGGACAGCCAGGGTAAAAGTCCCAGTAGAGTGAAGTAAAAGCTTTTTGTTCATTTAAAGTAAAGATCGGAAGAGATGTAGAAAAACTGTTAAAAATACAATACGAATGAAAAAATTAAAAACATATGTCCTGTTTATAAGGTGTGAATAAAACCCTTTTTTTTATATTATTATTTTTTACAGCCTCTATTTTAATATTGCTGGCATCAGAGGTGTGAACATGGCAATAAACATCTAATATGAAACCAACCTGTAATACCTGCCCACCAAATACCCCTAATGTTGGATGACTGATATAATTTGGTCATTGTTAATGGCGTTTTAAATGTTAATATAACGGATAAAATGACATTGAGATTCTGAATGAATTGACCCAAGCACAAAGTTGCAAATACAACCTCAAAACTCAATTTTAACTATTATTTGGAGCATTTATGCTGGTTAACATGCAACTGCACAACATCTGACCACATAGTTCCTTTAGTTTATATCAGGGTTTAGAATTCTGATCAGAGTTTTGGGGCAGATGCAACAGCTTCCTGCACACAGAGCAGGATCTCATGTCATGCATTATTTTTGCAACATTGCGGCATTCATTATGCCATTGTCATTTGGTCAATATTGTTCAAAGTAATTTTGAATAAAAAAACAACAACATTGTATTTATATTATAGCCCTTATATTTAGCCCAAGAAAAATTTAAGCTATTTAAAAGACAGTATGTCCAAGTGTTTAATTATTGGATTTTAAGTCCTGAACAAACATGACTACACTCCAGGTACAGTAGTAAATGCGTAATCAGCATCAGCAATATCTGCAACAGTGGAGACAGACGCACATTCATCAGGTATCGAAAGAAACACCAGCCGAAACCTTGAGATATTAACAGGGCGCCCAAACCTGAGCGACTGAAGCAACCCCAGATAATAACACTACTTCCAGAGGTTTGTACAGTGGCCACTATGCATGATGGATACATCGCTTCACGCACTTCCCTCCCGCATCCAACACTCTGGAGTAGGGTCAATCTCGACTCATCAGATCACATGACTTCTAAGTTCAATCTTGTGTTAGCCTGGTTTAGCTTTATGCTAGCCTAGCAATTTTTGTTCTGGGTAGTCAAGTGGTTATCTTTACAGACTTCCAGTCACATTGTGCATGTAAAATTGCTCTTACAGTACTTTCCCTATTAAATATAAACATGTTTTCAACTGGAAAATTCTTACCATGCAACTTTATTTAAATAGCCTCTGATCAAAATTAATTATAGATTTTTTAATACAACATTTCTTCTGCAAAGTTGATGGTGCAGCACTATCCTTACAGGTTTTAATAACGTGTTGGACAGTTCTTAACCCTGTTCCAGATTTTCATGAAATATCCTACATCTTTTCTATGATGATAGGATACATCTTACAACATGCATGTTTAAGAAATGAGAAGCTACTCACTGCATCAGTACGAGTAAAACAATTGCTCTCACTCACTCATCATCATCTATACCGCTTAATCCTGTATTCAGGGTCACGGGGGCCTGGAGCCTATCCCAGGAGTCTTAGGGCACATGGCAGGGTACACCCTGGACAGAGTGCCAATCCATTGCAGGGCACAGACACACACACACTCACTCATTCACACACTACAGGCAATTTGGGAACGCCAATTAGCCTAACCTACATGTCTTTGGACTGTGGGAGGAAACCGGAGTACCCGGAGGAAACCCACCAAGCACGGGGAGAACATGCAAACTCCATGCACACAGAGATGGGAATCGAGCCTGGCCGGGCATCGAACGCGGACCTTGGTGGTGCAAGGTGACAGTGCTAACCACTACACCACCGTGCCGCCTAAAACACTTGCTGCCAGATGAAACAAATTACTCACTCCAGCAATTATATAATAAATTATTCAATTAAGGTTTCTAACTATTTGCTTATTTAAATCTAAATGACAACTTGATTTTTAGGCCAGGCAGTAAAAAATAGTCATTTGTAAAGTAATTACTCACGTTGATGTTCACCAGCTGTTTTCCTTACTTTTACTTGAGTAACTTGTACTTTTATCCTGGGAAATCTTATAATTACTACAACAGCAATATTTATACTCAGATATAAGTTACTCAGGCACTGGTGGCTCAGTGGTAGGTGTTTCGCCTGCCATGCAAAAAGCCTGGGTTCGTTCCCCAGCCAGTGCCCGAACTCCAGCCACTGGATACAGTGCCGATCTCAAACCCGAGGGTTGCGTCAGGAAGAGCGTCCGGCGTAAAACCTGTGCCAAGCTTATATGTGGACCAGATAGTCCGCTGTGGCGACTCCTTGCCGAGAGCAGTTATAAAGTGCCTTATAAAGTGCATGCATTGAAGTCCCAAGTATACCTTGCTTTAGTTCTCTGATGCTAATCTAATCAGTATACCTCATAATTCTCCCGAATCTGGGATTAAACAAGATCACGAGAAGTATCGCAGCAGGACCACAACCTTAAAACAACTGCAGCTGAGTTGAGGATGAGGGCACTGATTTATGCCTGGCAGTAAACTCACACACACACACACACACACACACACACACACACACACACACACACACACACACACACACACACACACACACAAAGTGAACTGCACACACAGAGCATTTATGGCTTTAATTAGTGAGGTGTGACTAAAAAGCATACAACTCCATGTATCAGCACAGTGAGTCATTATGTATGGCAGGCTTCATCATTAGCTATCAGCCAAAAACCCCATCTCTCGGGAGAATTCCATACACCGTCAATTCAGACATGATGCAAGAAGGATCACTAAAGCATTCCAACGCCGCATCTATTCGTATAAAGGGAGCACAGAGAAAACAAATTAAGCACTGATGATACCATATTGTGCCCACTTGAAATATCATACGCGTTATTAAACCCTGTTAAACACTATTAATCATATCACATGGTCTCTGTCCTCTATCTTTCAGCTGGTTTCACTCTCTATAAGTACTGTCCTTCATCTCGCACTAGTGTCACTAGTTCATGCCCACTCTGCTGGCAACGCTCCACGCACACCACACTGTGAGGAAGCTTCTGAAGGTGGGTCAATGGTACACTTTTTTCCAGCAAAGAATGAGAGCGTGCTATTCTCAGCATCGCCATAGCCTCAGGTAAAGTGTAGCAAGACACAGGAGGGGTGTGTGTGCATGCGCATGTGCATGTGCATGTGTGTGTGAGTATCTAAGAAAGACGGAACATGAGTGTTGAGAGTTGAGATTGTTCGAGGTTATGGACAATTATCCCTTATTTAGCCGAAGACTGAGAGTCTAACGGTGTGAAAATGGCGGGACGTCATTAGATGAGACATGAAAAGGGAAGAGAGACAAAGACAGAAAGCGAGCGAACACAAGAGACAGGCAGCGTTTTTCTCTCCACTCCTTTGCTCGTCTATATTTGCATGAGAATGTCGTTTCAACCTATGAGAGAGAAAGAGCCAGAACTTTCTAGGGGATTTGTGATTAATACTCACCGAAGACAGTTCTGGCAGGCACAGATTCCTTATTTATCCAGAAGGACACTTGGGAAAGGATTACTGTCATGATGCACGGGATGTACGTCTGAATCATGAAGTAACCCATTTTCCGTTTCAAGTGGAAATAGACCGTCATCACCACATATTCACCTGAAAGAGGGCGGTAAACAGGAAGCAGGTTTATCCTCAAGTCTTGATTGTCTTTTTTTTTTTTTTGGTATGTACATGATCATGCACATAAAGACAAACAAAACTAAAATATTCCAATAACTATATTACAGTTTGTTCCAACTATACAGTATCTGAAAAACCCCAGAGCTGTTTTACCTGGAACTATACCACTTTACAGAACGAACAAACTTATGGCTTATGATTTGTTTCATGTTCTCTTTGCAAGTGTGTTTGTGACCCAGAAAAGTGGGAGAAGTGTACTTTAAATAGGCACAATGCTACTGTATATAATGAGTGTTGTACAGTAGTTAATCCTCGTCCAGTAATTTGATTGGTTTAGTGCTTTTTCAAGAGTGCTTACAGAATAATTCTTATAACTGCACTGGGATGCTTCACTGTTTCACTCTCTGTATAACTCTGTATATCTGTGTCCTTTGAAACACGTACTACAGTAATGTTTGTGATATCACCAGTATATACTTTAAGTTTCCAGTACTTCAACCTTTGACTGCAAATATGAAAGCCCTGATGCACTTTACTGTGATAGCTTTGAAAGAAAATCAAACAACAAGATAATGCTACTGTACTCTACAACCAACAAGTGATTTGTGAATAAGAGAACTGAGCCACCCTTCATTTCTTCATATTAAATTAAACTAAATTTTGTAGATTAAATTAAAGAAATGGGAACAAATTTGGGCAGGCTGGAAAGTGCTGAAAGATCCAGTACGATGTAAAAAATTTGTTGCTCATTTCCCCGTCATCTGTTCCAACCACTCTGCATTCAGTGGACTAATCACCAGCTTCATCATCTGTCATAATCTGCACTTATTTCTCAATGGTTCATACCTAAAGTTAGACGTTTTACGCTTGAATGATTCATATGTCACTGTGTAGTTTAACAAACTAAAAACCTTCTTCTGAAACTGGTCAGGTTCAGGTACTGGATTATAAATGAGAGCCAAAAACTTACCAAACTGAGAGTCCTTCAGGAAGCCTAGAGAACTATTCCTCAAAACTACTGTACATTAAAAAACAAACAAACAAGAAAGTCTGTCTCTCTGGAAACAAAATCTACAGAAATGAGGGGTAACTCAAGACTTTTGCACAGCACTGTTTGTGCAGTGTGTGCTGGAAACTGTTCATCCTGTTCTCCAGGTGGGTTTTTGAACCACCATGTATACACCAATCAGCCACAACAGATGATCATTGGCTCCCAAGGCTCATTTATGCCTGAATGGACCCAAAGCCAGCTGCTCCGGTCTGGTGCCACGGATGTTAAGGATCCGATAGACTGGTTTCAGAACCCCTGGTGCATCACAGCTTGCTGCATATGGTGCTTAGAAGGCAAAGAGTTAAAGGCTGTTGATCTGGTATTCAAATTCCCCAGATCTTAATCCAACCGAGATCCATTAAATATGCTGGACAAATAAAACCCCACCTTGAAACCTACAGCACCCAAAGGATCTGCTGGTAACGTCCCTGTGCCAGACACGAAAGCAGACACCCAGAGGTCTTGTACAGTCATGCCCTGAGGGGCCAGAGCTGCCCCGAGAGCACAAGGGGAACCTACATATTGTACAATAGGTATAGTAGTGTAATATTGAGCTTAAAGTTTTGCGTTTTAATGTTATGGCTGATTGGTGTATTATGGCCAGATGTTAAATTGATATTAAACGGCTGAACAAAATGTTGATATTCTGTTGTTTTGAGGGTGTATTTACAATTCGTATTTGGTTTTTGGGAGGGTCATTCAGCCAATCTTCTCCCAATTCCATTTCATCCAAGGAATTTTATCTTTCAAAAAACATTCTTCCATGTTTAGAAGTATTTATAGCTACCTAACCATGTCTTGGATCTTCAATGGGCAAAACGTTATTCCGTAAAGAGAAATGAAAATGAATTCCTTGCAGCCCTTTAACAGAGTAAGAAAAACCACCAAGCTTTTAACCCAGAAGAGACAATCAAATAATGGACATGAAAAATACATGTTTAAATACAATGAAGCACAATCGGGGCTGTAATAAAGCATTTTCTGTGTTCTCTTTATATCTGTGTGGGTTCTCTAGTGTCCTCCCACCTCCCAAAAACACATAAGTAGTTGCACAGGCTAAAATGCTAAAATCCCCCTAGATGTGAATGCTTGTATAAAGGAGTGTGTGCAAGATATCCTATAATGGACTGGCATCTCATCCAGGGTGAATTCCTGCCTACTAATACAGTATGTACACCACGACCCTGACCAGGATACAGTGAATACTGAAGATGTACGATTGGATTAAATTATAAATTTTTTTGTTGTTCATTTTCATAAAGCATGAAAAAGCTGGAGTTGACTCAACGTATATAGCTTTGTGGAAATGATTACTTCCTAAAATGATCCTAATGAAATGGGGCATCAATCGAACCATCTGTTTGATATGAAGCATGCGGTTAGACTGAGGGATGCAAAAAATAAATAAATAAATAAATAAAAACTAATCTAAATGCATTTGAATTCCCTGTTTATTTTTGCTGGTTATTTATTTATAACGCCGTGCACTATCAGTTTCTATTTTCCCTCAACATGAATTCATTTTGGCAGGCACTTTTATCAAAAGCAAGGTGAGGCAGAACACAATCCAACTGAGGCTTAATGCAATCCAAAAATATAGCTGAGCCGTTGAGCGTTACGGGTCTTGCTGCAGGGCCAAGCAGCGGCTTTCTGACCTCCCTGGGATTTCAACTTCAAGCTATTCATTCGCTAGCAGGGAACTTGAGCAAAATGGATACCAGAATCATGGAGAAATAAATAGCGTATTTAAGCAGAAAGTGGTACGTTTCTTGTGAATACTTGTGAAGACTCCATTCATTTGCATTTGGCTGCATTGCTCTGTTAAATTACATTTTATGCGTCATCCCAACAGTGAAATCTTATAATCTTAAATTATTTAAGTAATACATAATTCATGTCAGCTATGAAAGTTTTGCTAAATCAAAAAAAAAAATCTCTCTCTCTCTCTCTATATATATACACAGTATATATATACACACTGTACTGTATATAGACAATATCTAAGGACATTGACAATTCTTTCCCCCGGTGCTAGAAACATGCTGTACAATATTTGTGATTATATCCGACTTATATTTCTTTTCCATTCCTATAATGTCCCAAGTGATTTCATACTGTATAAACCTTTAAAGTATTACTAAATTGAATACATAATGTAAAGAAACGACTCAACCTATACTGTCTCTGCAACAGTAAAGTCATTTGTCATTTTGTTCAAAGGATCTACAGTATGTGTGTACCTGTAATAGATTTGACAGTTTCACTGGAGACGGTTTGTCCAATAAGATCATACTGAACAAGGCTGGACGATTCAGGAGGGACTTCCACGGAGTGCTTGGTCCATGTGTAGATCATCTCGGTCTTCGGGTAAGCATCTGGGAGATGAGAGTTATTTTTGAGAAGGATGGTTGGAGCTGTACACAATGTGTCATGACACTGTGTTTGCGCATCTGTGTGTGTGGTGTGTGCATGATTAGGAAAGTCAAGAGGGAAAAAAAGTAAAAAAAAATAAAAAAAAGAAAAGTGTCAAAAAAAAGTGCTGATCTGATGTAATGCCATATAGTTATTCTGAAATAAAAGCTATTTTGAGAGCAGAGGTTAAGCTTGGACATGGAGTGTACAGTATGTCAGTAGAAAACAGAAAACTGGACGGAAACGAATGAGGAAGGAAGAAGCAACGTTTAACTTTCTGAGACGCTGTGCATGAGGTATAGATATGCAGAGACTTACAGTAGCGCGGAATAGTGTACGTGTCTGTATCAGAGTGTGAATGTGTTCATGTGAGTATGGGTTAATTTTAGATAGGACAAGATAAGAAACATAACGCATGACTGTCAGCCTCAAGGGTTCGATGCGGTGTCACAAGCGTCAGCATGTCACCGGTGCGTGTCAGCCAGTGATCTAACACAGACAAGGACTTCACACTCAGCCACATACATGCACATGGCAATTACTGCTACACAAACAAGCATGAAATGAGCAATCATAGAAAACCAGGCAGAGCTCAGAAGAACTGGTATACATGGGAGGATCACTCTATACATCAAGAGCCAAAATGAGGGGCTGAGTATGTGTTAAGGATTTTGGTCTGATAGGCTTGTCTTTCAGCTCCCATAGTCCCAATTCTCCTGTCCTCCTTTGAGACCATCCATCTTTTTCTGTTCTCTCTTTCTCTCTCTCTCTCTGTAGCGTGATGTAGAGCTGAGAAAAAGCGTTGCTGAAGCGTAACGAAACACCCGCCAACAGTACGAGGGGTGTGTGCATGAGGTTAAAAGCGTGAGTACGGACGGAAGGAACGAAGGTAAGGAAAGGAAGCATATTAGAAAAAATTAGCACAGAACAAGCGAGACAGATAAAATAAGAGAATTATGTAACAGAGGAAAACCAGTGTACAGATTGCACAGATTGAGAAGGTCTACACTGTCCCGGGGCATGAAAAGAAAATAATTAAAATAAAGAAATAAGATAAAATAAATAAAAAAAACTGTAGTGACCTTGTCAGCTCTGTAGGATTCCATCAGATCCCTGCTTTCCCTCAGGCTTATGCATAAGAGTCAGGTTAACTATTCTTGCAAACCGAGATTAATGAAACCTCCTTTTGAAAAAAAAAAAAAAAAAAACGGAACTTGTGTGTCCTCCTCCACAATGTCACAATCTAACGACTCGGGTAGCAGAAGGAGGGGGGGGGGTGGGGTGGGGGGGTCCTGAAAAGCCTCTCGCCAGTCAAGCTTTTCTTTTCCCCATCTCCTGGACTGATTTTATCTACAAATCTGTCGGCTCGAAAACATAAAAGCCCCCATGCTGTACAGCAACCACAGATTCTTCGATCAGAGATTAGTTGTCCCCTCTGCTTTTTAGCTTTCCCTTTTTGCTGACTGACCACCACAGAGGCAGTTGCTGATAGAGGGATTCTTTGTTCTGATCTAATTTTTCATCTTTAGACTCTCACAGTAAAAAAAAAAAAAAAAAAAAGCAATTAGAGGAGCTGATTCATGTTTCACTCTGCGACAAATGGAGAAGGAATTGCGGAAGAACATCCATAAAATTCAGTGTTGCTTTATATAGAGAAACAAGGCGGTTTGATTCCACATCACATTAGTGCCTCTGAATATGATTCACTGCAAATACAGTGCATTTACTTGACACCATTCTGAGCAATTTATTAGTATTGTTGCGCTGGTGGATAGATTTCAGGCAAAATTGTTCATGCTTGGATAAGGTTGGGTCTTTATACGGTCTTTTAATTCGCACTATTAAGGTCTAATGAGGTCAATTAGCAGTTTTCTCATACTGTAGGTATAAAGCCAAACATACAATAGATGGCCTGTACCTCAAAAAGGGGATTCAGACTATGGGTCTAATAAAACAAAACCGCATATTAGTACACTAACAGTCAAAAAACTAGACCGGTGAATAGACAGATATACTCTCAGCATCACCTTTATTAAGATTCATGCAGTTGTCAAATTATCACATTTTAACAGCTTAATACATAACATTATGAATATACAAATCAAGAACTTTAGTTAATGTCTACATATCTATCAGATGGGCTGGTTTGGATATTTTAGACACCGCTGATCTCATTGGATGCGTCTCTAGAGTTTACACGGAATGATATTAAAAAACATCCTGCGGGTATAGGGTCCTTATTGAAGAGACAGATGAGGTGAGAATGATCAAATTGATCTGAGCTGATGGGAAAAATGATATAATTACTTTTTACAACCTGTAAAACATCTCACATATGACACATCAACCTTGATGTGCATGGGCTACAAACATAGCATCATCATAACATCAGGTTCTGCACCTCGAATTCAATGTTTCATGCATGCGTAGATGCTTTTCAGCACACCACGACTGCACACGCAGCTCGAACCTTCCACTGACATCTCTTAACAATCAGACGTCTCCTCCCATAGAACTGTCACTCATCCAGATTTTTTGTAAATGTTCATAAATGATTATTGTCTGGGAAATTCCCAGGAGATCAAAAGTTTCTAAAATATTTAAACCAGCACCAGACTCCATAAAAACCATTAGACTTACAGAGATCATACTTTTCCCTCTCTTCTGATGCATGTTGTGTAAAATACCTGACGCTCTTAACCTCTGCACTTTTTATTTCAGTATCTTAAAAGGAATAGTGATGTTGATGTTAACTGAAAATAGCTTTCCCTTAAAATGAAAGTTAATATCAAAACAAGAGGATTTCATTAAGAACTGACTTGGCCTGTTTGGGAAATTTAAGAAAAACCTACTGTATGGATCTCCCTTCATGATCCCAGTTCATGGGCGAGATTGCGAGATTTAAGACGCAGTTGTTTGGGTTGAATTGAACAGCTTAAGTAATTGCATTGTTTAACACTTGCATAATCCCTAATGCTTTATTGTACAGAGCTGATGTCTTATATTGCTTTAATCTAAACTAGTTAGAAATTGTAAAAAATGAAGAAAACCCCTTTGCAATCAGGTTTGTGGTAATGTACAGTACATACTGTATACAGTATACTGTAAGTGCCTAATGATAACATTCAGAACTTGTTAATTGTTTTTTTCTTTTTTTTAACCTCAGCGTTATAAAGAGTTTAGAGTTTTCTCTGCTAAAACAATTCAGTAAACCCCATATAATTATTGCCTTAATGTAGGAGCAACTCTTTAAAGTTGAATCTTTCTAATGGGAAGTAATTCAGCAGTACTCATCAGTGCTTTTGCAAACTGTAATGGGAAAAGTTGTCAGTGACATTAACTTTAGCACAACGCTACTGCACCAAAATGATCACATTAACACAATGAGAAAACTTACAGCTTCCAAACTTGAGCGGACAGGAATGGCCATCCATGGGAAAATCCACTAACTTCATGGGACACTCTGCGCTGATTGTCAGTCTGTACGTCAAAACACAAAGTGACATATGTGACATGGCAACGTTCCTGTATTATTAAAAATAATTCTCCAAGGGTGACACGTGTCACCACTGAACATGATTCATTTTTCACTGCAATACAGGAAAAAGTGATGTTATCAGAAAATAAAATAGCTAGTCCACATCTATGTTAAGGTTTGGACAAAGGATGATTTCAGAGGTTTTGCAGAAAGATAAGAAGTGTAATGATCATGACGGCGTGAGACGACGGATAGTGATCCATATGTATCGACACAATTATACATAGCAGTGCTTTAGTAGGACTAGGGAATGAGATCATTAAATTGTGATAATGAGATAAAAAAAAGTTTTGGCTCTGGCTTAGTAATCCAAGAGGGAAAATATACACATAATGCAAGGGGAAACTGGAATGCATGCATTTGTTTCGGTAGATTTATGTAGAAAGGCTTCTATACCCATTTTATTTATTAGTTAAATTTTTTTTCTAGAGCAGAATATTAGTTTTGCATCAATTTGTTCAATGAAAAACACCCATTAAACCATGCATGTACAGTATAAGCACTCCAAATTTGGCCACACTAAATGAACACGTTCCTTTACTAAGTCTTACAAATCAACGATTTAGGATCTCATTCTCAAACATAAACAAGTCATAGCCAAGCATTATTTTCTATTACATATACAGTAGATGTGGAACACTGTTGTTCCACATGTAGTAACTTACTGCTAATGGAAATCCTTTTACAAATGTATCCATATTTAAAAAAAAATAATAAAGATTACACTGTTGTAAGAAATATACAGTATGCACCTCATGGTGTAAAGGATTGTGCCGTTTTTCATTATGCGGAAGAGTTTATTCGGGGCGGTCATATTGTGAGCCACGGATCTTTTCCCGTTCCTGAAAAAGGTATCAGGAGTCCACACTTTAGTCACCATTAGGTTGTTTAGCCGCAAGATCTCGATTGGTCCCTCATATTTCAGCCGCCGGTCCTCCCACGTCTGTCGGAAAAACACATCTATTGTGTACTCCTGAAAAAAACAACCAGACAAATTAGACTTACTTGTTACTGTACATCTCTGATTTGACATTTGTATGCTTAAATGGTTGATGGTGCAGCAGCTACAGTAGATAAATCATTGTCTCTAATCAGTGAATGAAAAGCCAATCATGTTTTCTGTCTCAAAATCTCTTTTTAAAGAGTTTATTGTGATCAGTCAATGAAAACAGATCTGTTCAATTTACAGCAACTACAGTACGTACTACTGAATGTTGACTTCAGCACCTAACAAATTTCACTCCTTAAAAATCAGTAATCTTTGTTGCCTAATAATTCGCTTGTTCGTAGGTTACATTACATGTCATATAATGTAATGACTGATGCTATCAACACTTTATATATACCTTATAACCGATGTGAACACACCAATGCCAAAAATGGCATCCAGATTGACTTGGAAATTTATTTTGATTTATCTGAATAATACAATGCCTAAACCTATCCTAAGCCTACCAGTCATCTTAGTAATCAAAAAGCTTTTCATTTTGTTAATGCAGATCAGTTAAGTATTCTTTATACAGTCACAATTGCCATATACTGTAGTATGTTCCTATCAATATTTGGATCTCGTTATCACAAATGCCTTAAAAAATGATTCCTTATACACATACTCAAAAACACACTTTCTAGGAATTGTTTTTATTCATGTTGAGGGTATAATTACCATTTCCACATCAGATACTGGGCCAAAACTAGTAACATAGATATCAGTCTTCACCTCAGTCACTGGACCTATTGAAAAAATGGAGACTATTAGTCTTTCTGCATGCTAGTCCAGTTTATAGCAATACAACCACATAAACAATCTGACAACAAAATGGGATAATTCTTAACTTTTTTTTTTTTTTGAGAAAAGCTAAATTTTTCAAATGAAGCAAGAACTATTGCAAACTGATGCAATACTGATTGCACTGTCTATGTTAGTCACAATGGTGTACAAAAGCACAAATGACAAAATATTAAGCCAAAATTGTTAGGCTTATATAAGTTTGAATTCTGTGTGATTTTTCAAAAAGCTACTGTATAACTCCACCTCCAACAGTTTTGTCACAATGGGTAAATCAGCCTGTAGTTGTGTTTTGGTCATTACGTAAGCAATTTAGTATCAATAATATGTTGGTTGAGTTTTTAATGAAAACTAGAGCAAACCCATGCTTTGATGGTGTACTGAACCAAATATGAGTTGTTGTTAGTTTTAGCTGCTCCTGTCCAGGGGTCGCCACAGGAGACCATCCGATTCGCACAACAACTTGGCACTGTGGATGCCCTTCCTGATGCAACCCTCCCATTTTACCTGGGACTGGCACTGCATCCAGTGGCTGGGGTTTGAGAATTGGCTGGGAATCGAACCTGGGGGTCTTCCGCATATTAGGGGAGAAACCTACCACTGAGTCACTAATGCCCTTCTAGTGAGTCAAACACAAGTACGTAGTGTCAGTAAATTAGATCAAGGAAAAAAGCAAAACCTTTTTAATTACAAAATTGTGGATGGATATGAGAAATATTACAAGCGATACAAAAATCTTCTAGTTTACAGCATCATCACTCTTTTCCTCTACCAGTTTTATTGTTACAGTACTTCTGTACTTAACAGCTTCCTATTATAGTATGAATATGCAGCGTATAATATTTATTTATTTAAAATATTGCTGTAAGTGCATTATTGCTCACAAATGCAGGAAAACCAGAGCGAGAGTGATAACAGGAGCAAGAGGGAAGCAAGTGAAACAGAAGGTTGCACTATAAGCTAACTTCACCACAGCGCTTAGACTACAGAATTCCACATACCACTGTGTTAAGAATATGCTAATTACACAACATACAAATTGCATAATGCCCTACCTCAGAGAACACTCTGTGTTTTATGTAGCACTGTGGTCCTGGAGGAACATTGATCCATTATATATTGTTATACAATGTATTGTCCACACTCTATGTGGTCAAAATGGCAATAAAAGTCACATTGACTTTGACATTAATCAACATATTCTTGTACACTATTAATGCTGGGGTGTACTCCAATGGCAGGGACAGAGTGTAATATCCCTTTTATTTATCTAACATTCTTTGTCATTTTTATCAGTGCAAAATATGCCCAAAATCCTTTTCAGGACATTGAGTTCACCTGCTAGTTTCTTCTGCTTACCCACTTGACTGCTCTGAAAAAAAAAATTGATTATGGCTCTGACTCTAAAAACAAATCCTGCACCCACCACTCCCCCCCCCAACCAACCCCAACCAAAAAAAAAAAAAAAGTTTGTTCTCACATTCTCATTCTCACATCTGTTATGTATCTGAACATGCTTTTGCCATGGCACACTCATTTGGGTTGCAGGCATTATGAACTGAACTGAATTCAAACATTAAACAAATGGCTGCAGAAGGCACAAACTGCATCATTACCCTGCCAGCTGAATGTTCTGAGAGAAAAAGGATAAGAAGAAGAAGGAAAAAAAAAAAAGCTTGACTGCCAAGTTTCAAGTACCCTCGTGGCCAACATTCGCACCTAAATACAATTTAACTCAAGCCCTTCCAAATACTTCCAACAGAGTCCAAATCTGTCCCGAACATATGACTACCGATGAGGAGAATCATGCTGCACTGAAAATAATCTCATCATCATGGGGAAAATGTGAAATCTTTGCAATCATGTGAAGACATCAGTTGCTTGCAGCACACTATACAACATTTGTTTGTTTTTAAGGATCTACTTTTAGCCATTATGTTTCCATGCACATTGTGCACATCCAAACTGAATTTCCAAACACGAGGAACGTTCAAGTCAAACCGGGATTTTAAACTGCGTCAAACTGGATCCACAAAGGGCCGGTGTGGGTGCAAGCTTTTATTCTAACCACGCAGAAGCCACACCTGATTTATGTCTATTGAAACCAAGAACGACTAATTAAACAGGTGGAATCAGGTGTGGCTTCTGCTTGGTTGGAATGAAACTCAACACTGACCCTTTCTGGACCGAATTTAGACGAATGGTATACATTCGGCAGACGTGACTGAAGCACTGCGGTCGTCATTTTCGAACATACTCTTTGATGGTTACCTGGTAGTCACACCTGTCAAAAATGATTTAATGTTGAACACGGTCAGAGTATCTGACATAGGCACATCGCAAATGGAAAACTTGAGCTTGTTAAGAGGCTCCATAAGGGAATATTTATTGGGAGCATGAGTGTCCGAAAGAGGCGGATTTTGGCCGTGTGCGAAATGTTCTGCTTCTTACACCACTTGTGCAAGACGAATGCCACTGCTGCCTGTCCAATTCTGCTACACTAATGCACTTATCCCAACATTTTCCTAGTGCTTGGATACCCTCTAGATGGAAAGTATGCCGAAACCATGATCGAGCTGTATACTTCACATCTCAAATGCTGACTTCCCGGGAACTCCTTCAATAGCCTAAACGTGTAGAAATAGCTCATAGTAAAGTCAGAACTGTATGGGGGATGTGGCACTTACTCCCAGCCAAGTTCCTGTGATGTGCAAGTGGTGTTTGAACAGTTTCCAAAGACAGATGTGTCTCTTCTGTAAGTACGTAGCCAACAAGTTACCTTTTGATTTTCAAGGATAAGACATTCCACTCACCGAATGTTCATAGGAACGACTGCAGTGGGCTCCGAGCCACCTCTTTTTTTTAGAATGTTTGTACCATTCAAATGTTTTACTGCAACTAAAAGTCTCATCACCGTACTATTCTTGAAGTCTTCTGCAATTCATTGAGAAATTCATGAGAAGTCTCTGACTTGAACATGCTTCATAGATTTATGTAAATATTTAAAATTTGGTGTAATAAGATTACATAAGAACCTTATTATTTATTATAAATAAAATTATTAATAAAATAAATCTTTCACCGGTCATTTCTAACAGTGTTGTCAGACTAGCCAAACAATAAATATTTTTGTGATCATTTATTTATTCATGTATCTTACTTATTGAAAATTGTCTGTTTGTTTGTTTATTTATTTATATGCATTTTTTTTTCATTATTGAGAAAGCAATGTGTATGTACAAGTTCAAAATTCTCTAAAACAGTCAAAGACCCTGAGCATAGCCTCGTAGAAGTGCGTCTGTTGGGTGGAGTTGGGAATGTACTTGCACACTCGCTAGTGAAGGGGGATGTGCACAAATGCAGCATACAGCAGAGTGAATGCATACAAAAGCTTCATTACGCTTTCACCAGTCGACCACGGCTGAACCTTTTCTAGTTTCCAACAGCAACAGAAGTAACAGCAGATGAGTGCAGTGTATATAAAAAAGTACAGTCTTTAATTAACTCTTATAAATTCTAAATAGAGTCTATATCAAGTGGGAAAGGGAAAAAATACTTTAGTAGAGGACTAACACATCAAATAACCCCACTATTCCTGTGTATGTGTTTATCTGAAAGGTACAAATAAAAAACCTAAAAGTTGTGATTGCACAAATGTTTATCCCTATTGCTGTAAAATTATTGCCTAATTATTTCTTTTGGAAAGACATGGTTACAGTTTACTAATTAGGAGTTACACATCATTAGCACGTTCTGTGAGTAGCTGAGTTTATTGCTCTAGTTTGCCCCCTAGTGGAACAACAGAGACTAGCATTCATTTAAAGCTTTCAGATTACTGTCCACAAAACACAGAGCAGGTCAGGACATATGTCTGACACCTCTAGTCTATATATCAAGTGGATCATTATAGAAAAAAATAATTACACCAAACTAGGGGCAAAAATGTAAAAAACTACTAATGAACACTTTAAATGATGTTTCTCTCAAGATAAGTCATGCATGTGTAGTGCAAATGCATACAAATAAACTTTTGCACTTATTCAATATTCTGTACACTATCCATCAAAATTTTAAAACATTTTTTGGTTTATTCTATACATTCTAGAACAATACTGGATTTTTTTCCTTTTTTATATGAAATAACACATATGGAATTAGGTGATAACAACAACAATAACAACAGTCAGTTGTTATTGTAAGACTCAAATTTCAGCTGTTCTGAAACAGTTCTTGAAAGAACAGTATTGTCAAGTGTAAAACCCATCAAGCACCATATGGAGCAAAAACATCTCAATATCAACCGCTTAAAGGAGATTATTGTATTTTTTCGATGCCTTCAGTATTGCTTCACAATGTGGAAAGAAATAAAAAGGGAAAAAAAGACCATAGAATTTGAAGGTGTGTCCAAACTTTTGACTGGAAGTGTAGGCTCCCGAAGATGTTTCTAGATGAATCCCTCGCCCGCATGGTGTTTTCCCTGCTCTGGCATAACCAATTCAACAGAAATACTTTAATCTCGATTTTGAGAAGAGAAACACTCACTCACTCACTCACTCATCATCTATTCTGCTTAATCCTGTATTCAGGGTCATGGGGGGGCCTGGAGCCTATCCCAGGAGATTTAGGGCACAAGGCGGGATACACCCTGGACAAGGTGCCAATCCATCGCAGGGCACACATACACACACTACGGCCAATTTGGGAACACCAATTAACCTAACCTACATGTCTTTGGTCTGTGGGAGGAAGACCAAAGGTAGCAAAATATTTCACAACCATGGTAGGGAACGTGACCTGTACTAAGGCTCAAGTGCACTTAGTTTAGTGTAGCACTAGGAGGGAGGTGTTTGTGGGTGAGCTAGAGAGCTAATGACTAAAATGGCACATCTGAATCTATTTTCTGTGAACAGAGCAAAATCAAAGCTGAACAAAATAGGTGAGCGAAAGCTGCAATATTATGTGTTTTTTACTACGTGAAAAAGAGTTCTACATTACAGACTGACCACTGAACCAAGGGCACAAGCAGGCTAGAGGTGTGCATCAGGACTGTGATCCTCCTGTACCCAACAGAAATGACAGAAAGTTGATTACTCTGTCCTTAGCAGACCTATCCTAGTTAGCACTGACATTTTTTCTAATGTTGACATGTTTTGGAAAAAAGAGAACCAACAAAGTTAATTAGAAAATGTTGCAAACAGAAACAAATAAAATTATGACAGCAGGAGTACGTATGATCGGTCAAGCATGTCTGTGGGAGCTGGCAGGGCTGGTCAAAAGTGCCTGTAGGTACAGATGGGATTGGTCAACGGTGTCTGCAGGAGCTGGTGTTACTGGACAAAATGACTGCATTTTCAGATAGGACTGGCCAAAAGTGTCTACAGGAGCTGGCGGGATTGGTCAAGAGTCTGGGATCTGAAGTGATTGGTCACGATGGTGTGTGGGAGCTGGAGGGCTTGGTGAACCCTGTCTGAGGGAGCTGGAGCCACTGGTCAATAGTGTTGATTAAGCAGCCAAGGGTGGAGAAATCGCAATCTCTCACATCTCTAGACACAAACATGAATAAAAAGCACAGGTGCGCTCTAACCCTGGGTAGTCATGAGAAACTGTGCATACTGGAGAGATTATACAAAGGGGCATTAAATATGCCTCAAAGCTACCCAATTTCTAACTCCAATTACCTGCACAGTGAACACAGGAGGTTTGAAATTTCAGCTACTGTAAGTGTAAGAAAGCCCCTTGTACACAATAATAGCAGGCTGGATCCAAATGAACACTAAATGCATGAACAATGTGAAGTACTTCAAGGCACTTTCTAAGTTAATTCCAGACTTTTAATTGCTCGTTTAATAGCCTATACACTAAAGGTTTGGGTTATAAAGCACGGGTGTGAACTGAGCAATAGGTTTTACACTGATATACAGTAAAGCAGCCTGCATGCTTCAGGTAAAAAGGAAGGACTGAAAATATCGTACATACGAAAAGATCAGAATATGAATTTCAGATTAACCTTCCTTAATAAGCAACTTTCCTCATTTAATATACACTCCCCTCTATTCTGTACTAGAATCCATCCATCCATCCATGCATCCATCCATGCATGCACGTAGATACGTACCCCCGAATCCAGGGCGCAGTCTGTTGTCATAACCCTCCAGGAGTCGGTCTAAGATCTGGGTGAAATTTTCCGGGTATAACTTCTCATCCCTCTTTACCTGGCCTGAGATTTTCTTAACGCTGCAAACGACACGCAACAAAAGAAACGCGTTAGGATGCGCCATCGAGCCGCACGCACAGAACAATGCCAATGTCGTTTTTTTTTGGACACTTAAAACAACGCCAATGCACTTGAAGTTCGCTGCATATGTGACACGATGTGGGTGACTGGATTGTAGTTTATGGTGCCAAAACTAGAGGCGAGTGCGCAACGCGTATGGAACTCACCAAGCCGTAACGCACAGAAAGTAGAAGAGTGTGGAAATGTAAGTGGGGCACATTGCAATCACCGTCTCCTTCTTGGCCGAGACCATCTTTTGCATGCCATACTTCAAGCACCTTCACATTTCCAAATGTCTTGTCCCAAGGAAAGGTAGCAGTCGAGAAAAAGCGCGCATCCGCGCCAAACGCTCTAATACCATCTCACCCCCCGAAAAAGCCCCCTATCTCCAATGAATGGAAAGCAAAGCAAAAAAGAAATAAAAATCCGTTTAAAGTCCCATCTCTTCACGCGAAATGTAAATCCAGTGGTAGAACTCTGACACTGTGTAAAAGCATCCTCGTGCGGAACCGAGGTGTTGCAGTGCAAAATTCTCCGCGCTGAAAACAAACTGGGCTGTGAGGCTGCAGTGCTTCGCGCGCGCAGTGAGAGCGAGCGAGCGAGCGCGCGAACTCAGCGTACAGCGCGCCAGATTGCACCGGCCGCTTCTAATCCAGTCAAGGTTTTAATAGCATCCCCGTTCATCATACACCAACCCGAAGCGCAACTCTGGCTTGTGACACATAGTATGTCCCATGCGAAGGCAGTTTTTATAACCCCACTATGACTAAACCTATCCCTTCTGGGAGTTAAACCGCCCAATCTGGCAACGCTCGTTCTTACTTTGGGTGATAACAAGACACGACGCGCGCCGTTACCGCGTGAAAACTTTGAACTTCGTGTTAATTGACGTTCATCCATACAATCAGAGGTGCAAATTTCAAATTGAACCTTACGGGTATTATTCAGTGTGCGTGTGTGCTAGAGTCAGTGTTATATACACACTTTCCTCAAAGGATTGCCAATCATTAATCCTTGAATTTGTCAAAAAAAAAAAAAAAAAAGAAAAAGAAAAAAAGGTCACACAACAAAGCATAAGTCTGGGCTTGAAACCATCAACACCATTTATTTAAATAGGTCACATTTTGGCTTATCAATCTCATATAAAACACACACACACACACACACACAATTTCACAGGTACAGTCACATTGTACAGTAAGTGGGACAGGCCGCATGCTGCTTCACAGATTTCAGTTCATCTGGGAAAAGACAAAGTCTTCAGGAGCATGTGTATTTGTGGTCACTGATTACCATCATGGGAAAAGCGATATGTTGGCTTCCCATAAGATGTCATGCTTCACTGTTGACTTTGCTATTAGCAAGTCTTACACGAGCGCCACGTTTAATCCTAGCAATGATAGAGGAAAGTTAATTAACACCTGCAGGCTGAGCATGAAGTCACATTGGCAAGATTCCAGGAGTGTTATCTATGGTTTTTAATCACCTAGGACGCTTTCACATATATAATGTAGGCTAAAAGATGTAGTGCACGCTGTTCAAGTTGCTATGTAGAACAGGAAAATGGGCTGATAAACATCTTCCTGGAACTGCTGAGGATGAGAATGACCAGCGTGATGTCGTAACATGACTTCCAGAGTGCAAGTGTTTTTACGGTTAAAATGGGAAGGTTGAAAATAAAGCTAATTGAGACAGTGTGTGTGTGTGTGTGTGTGTGTGTGTGTGTGTGTGTGTGTGTGAGACAGAGAGAGTGTGAGCGTGCACTTCATGGCCTCATTACTCTAAGTCTGTGTGTCTGAATCATCTTCCTGGAATACCTCTGCGCTGCACATTTTGGTGTTTTCCCTTCTCTAACTTATCAAGTTCAATCTGATTCAGGCTCGTTAATTACATAATGAGTTAGGAGCAGGGAAAACACAAGATGCGCAAAGCAGTGGCACTGCAAGACCAGGTGTGAGCAACAGAGTAATAAACCCCCTTATACACAATACAGTAATTGCAGGCTCCTTCCAAATGAACTCAGTAGTATTCTATGACCAGGTGTAAGAAACAATATTCCTAGGACTATGAAAACTAACCTTCTTATGATTACATGTCACCTTCTAGTGAAATTCTTTTGTGGATTCAGAGCACAGGGTTAGCCATTATACGGTGCCCCTGGAGCAGACAGGGTCCACCTGTGGCAACCTGGCGGAGCTGGGACTTGAAACACCGACCTCAAACTGCCGACTACCACTTATCACACTGAGCCAACACCACTCCATTTGCCATAAACATACATACATGCATACATTCATGCATACATACATACATACATACATACATACATACATACATACATACATACATACATACTGTACATACATGGGCACAGTAATTAGTAAAAATAAAAAAGGAATGTTTATCAGCCATCTATAAAACATTTAATATCAAACTCTTTCTTTGATTTGTTACCGTATGGCTACAACTCCAAAAAAACACCCTCTCTCTCCATATGCCAATGAAAGAGTTAATAAATATACATGAATATTCACATTTTATATTATACCTTTTTTTCTCCTCTAAGAAGACCTTTGAGGCATGTCCTAATTTAGAGTTAAAATAAGCCTGCATGACCTTTCCTACTCTATTCAGCCTGCCTCTTAGTGACTCTGCAGACATCACCACCATGAAGAGAGGTTAATGTGTGTGTGAACTTGTGGGCAGTGCCTGTTCATGTTGAGACCTGCATCCGTCTGCAATGTGTTATACATTTGTGAAAAGATAGGCAGAAGGTACACATGGGATACTGGGTATGCATATGCATGAGTCTCTTCTTTGTCCTGGACCTCCATGGAGCAGGTTCATATGTTATATCATCAAGCTTAAAAGCTAGAAGAAATGACGCACATAACCTAAATATCTTCAAGGCACCCCCTCCCCCCAAAAATGCAAAAATTGACAACAAGCCTCTATTTTCATATTTTAAAAAATCATATAAGCTATATTTTATGTAACAGGGTGTATGCATTTTAGTTTGGGTCGGCTTACAAGGTTTTATACAGTATGCAGGAATTTAGAAATGGCTTGTGTATGTATCCTATGTCCCTCATAATTGGTAGAATTTACTGCTTTTAACATCATATTACAACAGCTGAACAGATGTTATTAGCTTACATAGGAATGAACCATGATAAGAAAATATGTGAGGGTGGGGGGTGAGGGGGGGGGGGGCTTAATAAATGGTTGTTAGGTGTGACAACCTGACATAATTTTGCACCTCACCAGAACCTAATTTTAATTATAATTAAATTTTTTGTTGTAAATGTTGTTTAGGGCCTTCAATAAGATCAAAGATATTATGCAGATATCAGCAGTAGGTAACAGAAATGCACTGTAAATTAGTACATCACCACTCCGATGCATTTTGGCATTGCGAGAACATCGCTGAGAAGAGTGAGCGGGTGTGAAAGCATTGAGCGTGCTGAGGGTGAGAGAAAACGAGAGCGGGAGGAGAAAGAGGAGGAGGAGGAGACAGGCCTTTTTATTGCACTGCTCATGTGGATAAAGCTCTTATGGAGGCCTGGCAAATGAAACTAATGACTCAGAACTGTGACTCAAGCTGTCTGGTAATCAAATCCCAAACAAAGAAATGCAGTTGACATGAAAAGATGCACATGTACACACATACTGTAGACACACACTCAAAACACTCATTGGAATACACTATCAGAAAGAGGAGGTGTTTCTGTGTCATCACCTAGGCTATGGCATTGACACAGAGGAGCGCATTGTCATACTGTAGTTCGAGGAGAAACCTCTTACACACAGCGGTCCCATCAAGTGCAATACAATTATTATTTATTTATTTTTTTCCTAATCTGGATCTGTAGTTTGTAGACTGTATTCTGCGATTATGTTAAGTTGAACACAATCAGCAGCCTGCTGTCATTGCATATTCACTGAGTAAGTAAAAAATCTGGCTTTATTGGTTTTATGGCGCTACTGCACCTACTTAGTATTGACAGGGCCACTGTAGTCATAGAATCAAATTTCAGAAAGGCTGACAGTAGTGTCTGCTGTAGCTTCTGAAGGTTAGCTGCCCTGTCTCAGTTATAAAAAGGGCATAAAGGCCAAATAGTGGAAAATTTTTTTGCAGTAAGATGTTGCAACTCAGCAAAAGCTGGCTTTCAGATCCAGGCTACATCTGCTGCTGCTGGTGGGGGGTGCTGTCACCGAGGCTTTGACACAGGAAGTGATGCGTCAGCCTACAGAGATTTTTCCGTGAGGATGAGGGGAAAGAACTTGCTTCATGAAGTGGAGAAAGACAGGTCAAAAATAAAGAAAGGACAAACTGGGAGCCAGGGTGTAAAAAGGTTACAAAAAAAGAATGAACAGAAAATATGATTATTATAAATAATACAATTAAATAAAATGCAGGTTTAATATATTATCACTGTGCTATAGCCTATATGACAAGTAAAACATTTTATCTGTTGCAGCAAGAGTTGGAATAAAATCAATATATTATTTATAACTATTTTTGGATTTGTGTAGTCTGCCAAACACTGGGATTTAGTCAAAGGCTTGGAAACCTGGTCAAAAGAATGGCGAGGGACTTGAATTGGATTGTGAATGGCACTTAAATAATTTGGTTGTCAGAAATGCCTTATGGATATGTCCTCCCTACGAAAGGTTTACAGATAGCTTTTTAAAGTCATATGTGGGCTTTGTCTCAAACCTGTTTGGCCCAGTGGAATCACTCCCCCACAGGAAGAGCTGCCATTTGTGTAGGCATTCAATAATGGTGGTTGGAAACCTATCACATTTTGAAATGGAGTGAGAGCTGTGGAAGAGTGGTGCAGGAAGTCTTGGGCATATTCTTCCCGATAGAGGAAATGAGCCCACTCAACTTGACAGCTGTTGCAGTGACTCCTGTTGAAACCTCTGAAGCTCCTGGTTGGTGTGCTTCAACAACTGCTTGTTGGATTGTGAATGGTATCCTGAAGTTATGTTCAGTGTTACTCCCATTTTTTCAAAGAATACTGTCGAATGTTGTCTCCAGAGGTACTGACTTTTTGTCATGAAGCTAATTATTTAGCAAAATCTTAATGTGAATATAATCAGCGTGATCATCCAGAGAAGTGCAAGAAATGTCATTAATAAACCTAACCACCTGTAATGGAGCACATAATTGACAAAAGCCTAGATAAAAAGGACGTTAGTAAGCCCCCAAACCATTACTTGATATTCATAGTACCCATGGTGCAGCTAATGGTCCCATTTATTTCCTTATCAGGTTAGGCAGTTCAAAGATATTCCTTATTACATTATGCCTTACATTGTTGTTGCACTGCTGTGGGAAGTCAAGGATAAAGATCTGTAGGTTCTCCCTGGGTCTGGGTTTCCTCATAAAACAGGGTGGTAGGTAGATGTATTTGTAATGCTATATTGCACTGAAGTGTGAACATTTGTGCAAATGTACTGTTTGGGTACATATAGCCCTGTCATGGACGAAAATCCCTTACTACCTGTATGTCCCCAGCATAAGCTCTGAATCTAATGCAAGCATAAAGAAGTTGTGGAAGACGAATGAATAAATGAATGAATGAATGAATGAATGAATGAAAGTGCATTTAGCCCTAACAAGTATTATCTACACCACTTTCAATACATTTAGAATAATTTTATATACATATAAAATAACAGGAACATAGTTTTATATGTCTGAAATCATTGTTTGTCTGACTAACATCACAAAAGTGAACGTGAGGATTGCTAGCAGCATAAATAGCAGATCTCTCTGTGGAAATCCTTGGGACTAGCGATCATATAGTGTGAAAGGTACTAAAAACCAGCACCATGTCATAATTTATAATGATAAGACTCATCAGGATTCCTCTTCTCCATATGAGCCACTGCAGTTGAGCATGGGATAATGAGGGGAGGGCATGTGGGTGAGGAGGGTGGTAATAAACATTCGCTCATTAAAAAACAGCTTCTCTATACAATGTGCCACAACGAAGCAGCAAGAATTCATATTTTATAAGCTCCAAAATTGAGCATACGCCATGTGCAACCCACAGATCAAAACGTTCATTTAGCCAGAAAATCTGAGAAGGCAAAAGAAGAGGCAGAACTCCACAATCTCCTTTTAGCTAACTGTGATATAGTCATTCAAACTCAGTAATGAACACAGTAGGAAAAGCATTCGTGTTTCTGTGGAGATTAGGAGCGTGCCACTGGAGCACCTGTCAACCCGCAAAGCAGTACCTACTCCCTGTTGCTCTGCCAGCAAGAAGGAGTTTCACTCGTGCACTATTTACACAATTGTTGAAAAGTGTGCTTTCTGATATGAGAGACAAAGTGCGAGAGAATCAAATGAGTCAAATGAGTCAGCGGGGGATGAGAGGGGGGGTAGTCAGAATTATTGTTTAGACAACGTGAATCGCTTTCAACTTACTCCAATTCCACCAACTCATTTTCCTTCATTCTTTACCTAGCTACCGGTGCCCTGAGGCTGGAGTGACAGCAACGATAAGATTATGTATAAAATGGCTGTGTTACCAAACGCCTCACTACCACCCCATGAAAAGGCAATAAATACCTGCCACCCACACTGCCCATTACAGCCCAAAACACATGTATGTATGCTTACACACTGTAAATTGAGCTAATACATCTTACTATAACCAGGAAATTCTTGAACAAGGTAAAAGGAAGAAAGCCATTGCTGTTCATGTGTATTTAGCTTTAACATTCCCAGCATGGTTATTATCAAAAATACTTTATATACTGAAAAATCTTGGCATAATGTTTTAAGTTGTAATGTTAACAACACAAAATATGCTAATACAATCAGTCACTCACTCATCATCTATACAGCTTAATCCTGTATTCAGAGTCGCGGGGGAGCCTGGAGCCTATCCCAGGAGACTTCAGGCACAAGGCAGGGTACACCCTGGACAGGGTGGCAATCCATCACAGGGTATGCACACATACACTCATTCACACACTACGGCCAATTTGGGAATGTCAATTAACCTAACCTACATGTTTATGGACTGTGGGAGGAAACCGGAGTACCCGGAGGAAACCAACCAAGCATGCAAACATGCAAGAGAACATGCAAACCCAGACCCTGGAGGTGCAAGGCGACAGTGCTAACCACTACACCACCATGCCACCTATGCTAATATACTATAATTAGCAGTATCGTTCTGAAACCTACCAGAGCCCACTGCATAGTTTGCAATGAAGCTTCCAACATTCCAAGGTAAATTAGAGATGTGTTTTGTTGGGTTATACGTTCACTGGCCAGCTTAGCAAGTGCAGAGAAATAAAAAATTTTATGTCTCCTAAAATATTAAGATTTGATCAAATAGGCCACAGCATTATGGTGGTGCATCGGGTAGTGTTAACACCTTAAAGCTTCGGGGTAAATAGATGGATGATGAGCTTGGTTTATGTTAAAATTCCCAGTTCTCAAAAACAGGGTAGCAGGTTGATTGGTTATATCAAACTTGTCGCTACATGAAAATGATTGAGTCTTGTCACTTTTGTCCTACACAGGATGTATTCCAGCCTCAAATCCATTTTTTTCAGGATAGCGTCAGGAATTACCTTGACCCTGACATAATAAGCATTCAAGATCAGTGAATAAATGGCTCGTATGTTCTTATGTAGCTGTTTCTGAGTGTGTGATAGGTATGATAAAATGCTTTATTCAGATATTGCAGACACATTGAACATATTGGAGTTTAAGGTCAATCACTGCATAGCACTGCACTCACAACATAGGTAAAACTTTAACTGAGCCACTGATACCAGTAGAATTCTCTGTACTTAGCAGTGAACACTCGCCGATGCTTCAGTGAGGACAGTTTTGCATCTCCAAAGCCTTGATGCTAGTCTGCTCTACTAACTGCTCCTTATCTAGAAGCCAGGATTATAAATAGGAGTTCCAAAAATAAGCCTCAGCTCTCCCAGTTAGCTCTCAGGAGATGGCCGGGTGGATGGCCAACAAACCAGCCACTGAAACATCTTCACAAGCTAGACCTAACTCTGGAAAAAGGACGCAGGATGAAATCTATTGAAATTGGTCTCATGAACATACTGTAAGCATTTTTTGTGGCATATGTAGTACAACATGCAGTATACAGACATTATATCGTGGCATGCACCAGAATGGTATTTTGACACCACACTCAGTAGGGGATGATCATGTAAGTCCCCTAACAAACCTGCCACAGTCTATACTTGACTTTAAATTAAAATAGTATACATGTTTAGTATTTTCTATCTAGTATATACTATCATCATGTGTGAAAATCTTGTCTTGTTCCCATTTAGAAGACCAATAACGAACAATGACAGTCAAACTAAACTGCTGCCTGCCATGTTTTATTTGCTCTGACGTTAACGCTCTTCAGAAATTCTGAAAGATTTCATCTTGGATCATTGATGGCTATTCTGATATGTGAGTATAATCTGAAATCGTGTGATGTTTTTTTTCTCTGGTAAGGTAGGATGTTTGCTTAGTGGAGAATGATCCATGGCATAATATGTGAAGTCTTCATTATCTCTAGATTTTCTCATATTTCAATCCAAATCAATGGACTATATGCATTTTGTATTGTGGCATAAACATAAGGCAGTGGTTCCCAAATGTGGGAGCAATACAATAAGGGAAAATCCAAACAGCAGCTAGGCCAAGAAAGGCCAAATACTTTACAATTACACTAACTTGCCTTGTTTGAAAATGACCAAAAATAATCGATTAATAAAAAAAATGAGACCTGTGTTGTCTCGCCACGTTTTCTGTCCCACAATAAATCTAGATGATGCTGCATAATTCGTGTCCCAATATCTCTATACAAGAAAAATCTGGCAACCTTAGAGGCATGAACTACATATCCACACCATGAATGCATAGATGGCAAATACTGGGGCTATTTTATTTGAATGATTTCTGTCTATTCAAATATTTGCTTTTAATGCCAGCTCTAGGCACATCCTATAATTAAAAACATAAAGCAGGAACCGATTTCTATCGGCTCTTTCTTTGCAACAAATTAAACAGGAAGCAAGACAACTCTCCAAACCAGGTATGATGACTGTATATATTCACATAACCAAACATAAAAAAACAACATATGGTTAAATGGTGTGCATGATGCAGTTTTGACTATGCTTTAGCTGTCAGCGATGTCTCTGATGAAACGCTGTTTGTTTTTCTCCTGACATGGTGCTGTTGAAACACGTCCACTTTGGTTTCAATGGTCCATAGAACGTTGTTCCAGAAGTTTGTCAGATGTAGTTTTGTGAACCTTAGTTGTGCTTCTGTATCCTTTTTAGACAGAGGCTTTCTCCTGGCAACCATACCAAAAAACCCATACTTGTTCAGTCTTCTTCTAATTGTGCTTTCATATACTTTAACATTTAATGTGCTTGGTGAGGCCTTTTTGGGTCTGAGATGTAGCTCTTGTTTTACTCTCTGTTTTCTTTCTCTAATTATTGCACAGTCTGTACTTGGGGTGAACGTGCTGAGACATCCACTCCTGGGAAGGTTGGCAGCTGTCTCAAATGCTTTCCATTTGTAAATCATTTTTCACATTGTAGAATGCTAGACTGTTTGGAAATGGTTTGGAAATGGTTTTATCCAAATTGATGTTCAGCAACAATTGCATCTCTAAGGGCATAGCTTATGCCTTTCCATCTTGTGTTAAAACACACACGAATGCTCCAGACCAGAAAACTGCCAAACCTTCTGAATTTATCAAGTATACTGTACATGTGTGTCTGCACACCTGCTGATGATCAATTAATTAAGGGCTGGTGAATAGCAGCACCTGCCTGCAACTTACCCTTGTAAATCCTGTGGAAGCAGTAAAGGATACTTAGGGTTTAAATCACCAAGGTTAGTTTGAGTATACAGTAGGTTTACCAGGAGGCTTAGCAATATTTAATTAAAACAATACACAGTGCAAATCCCTTATGAATATCATAATAAGCTCATGCTTGCATTTGTGTCTGTGTTGTCTCTGGATAAGCAGAAACAGAAGTGGCACAGCCGACTGAGAATAGAACTGGTGTGAAAACCTTTCTTGCTGTCTTTTTCTGACTCTGGTTTTGTCAAATTCTACAATTCTGTTATACAATGACAAGGACCATGTAATGCACCTACGAAAGATGTTATTATAGATGTACAGTATTTCGCTATCTCAATAATCTATTGTTATTAAATATTTCAATTTTTAAAATTGCACTGCTTGAAAGCTTTTTTGGAATGAGTCTTAATCATGATTCTTGTGTCAAAGCTAGGAGGTGTTGTCACTGAATTCATACATGCTTTGTTCTTAAAGCTGTTCACATACATTTATATAAACCGTGCATCACAGTATGAGGGTGTTAAGCTCATGAATCTCTCACTCCTGAAATCCTGAATCCTTCTTTCTGTCTTTCTTTCACCGGCTGTCCAGCCAGCAGGACCAGATGAGCACGGATAATTACCAACTGGCTGTGTGGGGCAAAGGACACCTTCAGTGTGTGTGTGTGTGTGTGTGTGTGTGTGTGTGTGTGTGTGTGTGTGTGTGTGTGTGTGTGTAAACAATGAAGTGTGCCTGGGTGACACATGCCGTTTTGCTCTCAGGAGCAGCTTAACATCATCTTTGTTTTTTTTATTGTTTGGTCATGGCTCAGTTCTTAACATATGCCTATTATTGCTTTATATTATTCTACATTGCTTTTGACTGTTATACTTTTTGTGTCTAGCTAATATTATTTTAACTAGATCTTAACATGTTTCCCCTGAGTACATATGCCCTTGTATAAGATCCTGTCCTTGAAAGTTTGGAACAGTGTTCTGATATAGGAGATACAACGTCAGGTAAGCATAAAGCCTTGAAATAGTTGACAGTCACACTTCATTGTCTGGGTGTATCTTTTCCCCTTCCATTCCTGTTTCTACATGACATTCTGCTTCGTCCCGGATCATAGTGGTGTGAATAAACCAGCCTGAAGCAATGGATTTCTAACAAACCTCCTGATCACTAAGGCAAAATAAGCCTTTTCATACAAAAATACTGACATCAGCGAATGCTTGAAGGTGAATCACATACTGTATTTTGACAGTGAATCATATTTTATACCACCAAAAATGACCAAAAACAGAAAACAGGAAGAATGTATGACTCCTTGATAAATCTACACGTACTGTATGAAAGAATACTCTACTCATAAAATATCTCTCTCTTTCCTCAGGTAACAATATATTTCAACTGTAACACTTTTAAATGAAGCTAAATAAAATATAATTCTTTGTAAATGAGTATTAATACTGTATATAGCATATAGGGCTATACTCACAGAGTGAAAATATAACCTGTGTACACTTCTCTTTATATCCAGTGCAAGATTTAGCTTACTGTATACAGTACATGGCCGTCAAAGTCAATGCTCTTAAAATTGTTTTGGTTGGGTACTTAAACCCATCAAATAGACATAATCACTGCATGTTGCACATTAACTTGTCACTGTCAACGAAACGACAAACCTCTTTAATTGAATCCTTGGCTACGCTAAGTCATTTAATAGGCCAAGGTTAAAAAGAACATGCTCGTCCTTAGTTCTACTCCTCACTGAATAAATCTCAGTGTGTCTATATTTTTTCCATGGATTTATTTCATTCTGGACTGAATTCTTTATATTACTTTTATTTCACAAACTGAACTATTGCCTTATAATAAGACAATACAGGTACAAAAAAAAAATATTAAAGTCATGTTGTTAATTTTCAGATTTTTTAATAAATTTCATCCACAGCATTACATCTACTGTAGTATTGTCGTATTGAAACCAACATAAACTTTTAAAAATCATTATAACCCCTGGCCACATGGCACACATCATGGCATACATCCCTGTTTCTTCATCTATAGTACATGAACATTAAGTTTGCAGTCATTATGATACAGTATATGCTGGTTTCCTTTATAAGACTTTATACACAACATTCAATAGAATGCAAACATAAAATCACATTGGATTTTTAAATCTGTGCTAAAAAATCATCCATTTTAATTAATGCAACACTGATTACATTCTAATTTAAAATATTATTTCTGATCATATTGAATATATAGTGGACATGTGTTTATTTTGAAATTATAGTTTCATAACAAGAAAGAAATCATTTTGATTTAAATTGTACTCTAATTTCACTGACTACACAGTAGAAAGAAAATAAGGTCACATTTGTGGAAAGTAATTTTTAAAATTTTGGTATTAGCCAGGGCTAAAAAGCCAGTTCGATTTTTAGCCCTGGCTAATCCCAAAATTAAAAAAGAACAAAAAGCAGGGATTTTTATAATAATAATAATAATAATAATAATATTACTTTTTTCTTTCCATTTTGATTCATACATACACACTACAAACCCATCGGAATGTATAAAAATTACAAAAAAAAGTGATTTTTTTTATTTAAAAAGGTACATTTTTTATTCCTTTTTACTTTTCTTACCAAATTCTATCCTAATCAACATTTACCACCACAATTTTTTTTTTTTTTTATGTGAAAATAGCTACACACGTGGACAAAATTGTTGGTACCCTTCGGTCAATGAAAGAAAAACTAACAATGGTCACAGAAATAATTTTAATCTGACAAAAGTAATAATAAATAAGAATTCTATGAATGTTAACCAATGAAAGTCAGACATTGCTTTTCAACCATGCTTCAATGGAATTATAAAAAAAATGAACAGGCCTGGACAAAAATTATGGTACCCCTAACTTAATAGTTTGTTGCATAACCTTTTGAGACAATCACTGCAATCAAACGATTCCTGTAACTGTCAATGAGACTTCTGCACCTCTCTGCAGGTATTTTGGCCCACTCCTCATGAGCAAGCTGCTCCAGTTGTTTCCGGTTTGAAGGGTGCCTTTTCCAGACAGCATGTTTCAGCTCCTTCCAAAGATGCTCAATAGGATTGAGGTCAGGGCTCATAGAAGGCCACTTTAGAATAGTCCAATGTTTTCCTCTTAGCCATTCTTGGGTGTTTTTTAGCTGTGTGTTTTGGGTCATTGTCCTGTTGCAAGACCCATGACCTGCGACTGAGACCCAGCTTTCTGACACTGGCCAGCACATTTCTCTCTAGAATCCCTTGATAGTCTTGAGATTTCATTGTACCCTGCACAGATTCAAGACACCCTGTGCCAGATGCAGCAAAGCAGCCCCAGAACATAACAGAGCCTCCTCCATGTTTCACAGTAGGGACAGTGTTCTTTTCTTCATATGCTTCATTTTTCCGTCTGTGAACATAGAGCTGATGTGCCTTGGCAAAAAGTTCCATTTTTGTCTCATCTGTCCATAGGACATTCTCCCAGAAGCTTTGTGGCTTGTCAACATGTAGTTTGGCATATTCCAGTCTGGCTTTTTTATGATTTGTTTTCAACAATGGTGTCCTCCTTGGTCGTCTCCCATGTAGTCCACTTTGGCTCAAACAACGACGGATGGTGCGATCTGACACTGATGTTCCTTGAGCATGAAGTTCACCTTGGATCTCTTTAGAAGTCTTTCTGGGCTCTTTTGTTACCATTAGGATTATCCGTCTCTTTGATTTGTCATGAATTTTCCTCGTGCGGCCACGTCCAGGGAGGTTGGCTACAGTCCCATGGATCTTAAATTTCTGAATAATATGTGCAACTGTAGTCACAGGAACATCTAGCTGCTTGGAAATGGTCTTATAGCCTTTACCTTTAACATGCTTGTCTATAATTTTCTTTCGAATCTCCTGAGACAACTCTTTCCTTCGCTTCCTCTGGTCCATGTTGAGTGTGGTACATACCATGTCACCAAACAACACAGTGACTACCTGGAGCCCTTATATATAGGCCCACTGACTGTGTACAAGATTGTAGACACCTGTGATGCTAATTAGTGGACACACCTTGAATTAACATGTCCCTTTGGTCACATTATTTTCAGTATTTTCTAGGGGTACCATCATTTTTGTCCAGGCCTGTTCCATGATTTTATTTTTTTAAATAATTCTGTTGAAGCATGGTTGAAAAGCAATGTCTGACTTTCATTGGTTAACATTCATAGAATTTTTTAAAAATTATTACTTTTGTCAGATTAAAGTTATTTATGTGACCATTGTGAGTTTTTCTTACATTGACCGAAGGATACCAACAATTTTGTCCATGTGTGTATATAATATTTATATTTCATTATATACAAATTGAATACATCTATATTATATGCACTAGTCATTTGAATAATGGCAATCCTAGCCAGGACTCTGAGGCGTATATAGGAAGGGTGCTCACGTAAACTGATGGAGCGTTCAGGATTTCAGCTGTGGTGACAGATTGTTCAGATGGGCCAGGGAAGGATTTGGCAGTGGTTCTTAACTCTAAAGTCCACTGTCAGCCAGGCTTGCCACATTCCTGCTAGGATATTTTCAGGTTAAAAGAACAGTTTGTGCAACATTGCTAACAAACAGTGAAAGCTAATAGCTCCATTTTTGCTACCTGGGGGCAAGCCGCCATTCAGTTATTAAAAGCAATACTGGATTTTTTACTGACTTAGTTTTACTATGTTTGAAGGAAACTTGGTATTAAAAACGAAACATGAATACTGACTTAATCATGTAAGTTCTTAAATGTGTCTGTCATCACTTTGCATCTTTAAAAAAAAAAAAAAAAACACAGACATGACTTACTGTTTTAAAAGAAAGCTTTAGAGTTCTAACTGATTAAGAAAACAGCCTACTGTATGTTTTCTCATCCCATATGTAAAACCTAAAATAACCTCACAGAGTTCCTCACCAAAAAAAAAAAAAAATAAAATAAATATTTTCACACCTTTCCCTTCTCTGTCTCACGTACGCGTACTCTCTTTTACAAATGCTTACTAGCCTGCTTGGAACTGCTTCACTGTGTCAGTCTTAAAAAATGGAATTTTCAGTTCAGACTTTTAGAATGTAGATGAATACAGCAGTTATTTTTCTGGTTATATCCTACATAAGGGGCGTTCTGAGTCAAACGGAGACATTTTATTGTGGAGAATAACACACAGACATGAGTGAAAAAAAAAACTTTATTTCTCTATATAATCCCTGCAACACTAATCCAAGTGCATCACTAGTGCTTGGATCCCACCAAAGTAGAAATTACAAGGTACTGTGGTGAATTGCTGTAATGTTCCCACACACAGATGTGTTTCTTCTGCAAATTGGCAGAAAGTTATCCATCGAATTTTCAAGAACCAAACGTTCCACTTGGTGAATGTTCACAGGAGTGACTGCAATGGACTTACAGCCACCTTGGCTGGGATTTCATGGACGCACTGCCTTCCTTAAAACATTTGCACCATTTCAATGTTTTATTGTTACTAAGAGTCTTATTACCATATTGTGCTTGAAGTCTTCTGTAAACATTAATCCGTTTTACATTCACAAGAAATTTCATCACAAAACCCCTCATATTAGGCGCAACATTTTGTCCATTTTTTTCCTTATTATTATTTAATCATTAAATAAATTAGTATGAAACCCAACAATATACCAGTTTCTTTCTGGACCATATGTTGTACAGAACAGAACAGAACGTAAAGATGGCGTCTTTACCTGAGGACATTAATATAGAGTGTGTTATGGAACAATAATATGAGCAGTAATATTGAATAAGAAAGGCTAAGCAAGTCAATGCTGAAATAATTGAAAAGTATTTCCATGAAAAATCAAATATGTACAACCTCTAGCAATTTTTACTGCATCTCCACTGTCATTAGAGTGAAACACATGCATAAGGATAATGATGGGTGAAATCAATGCCACCTTCATGACTTGTGATATTCAGAGCAGCAGGATTAAGCTCATAAATTAGTTGGAGGCTGATTTGTTAATAAGGGTTTTAGAGTAAAAAAAAGAAATTCTATGTAAAAATATTTGTGCTTTTGCTCTGTACATACTGAGTTATGATTGATTCATTCATCCTCTGTGACCAATCACAGTGCACCCAGAGCTTATTCTGGAGCTGTGGAAAAAGGCAGGAACACAGTGGATGTCATCTGATTTGGTTTTTAGGTGTTGGGAGGAAACCAGAGAACCTGAAAAAAACCCATATGGACATGCAAAACTCATGCAAAACACTTGATCTCTGAGGATACAGTATAATAAAGCCCACTGCACCACCATGCTATTTGGTCATTTACAGTCACTCTGTGTTTCTGGGGATACAAGTGACCATTGCTGGGTCTGTTATTTTACCAGTTTTCCAGTATTCATGTTATGTATTGTATATATTTATTTTTCCTTGCCAGTATGATACATTTAACATAGTGCAACTAATTAGAGTTAATTATTGTAAAGATTTTTGTAAGACACACTCAATTTACAATAACTGTATTTATGCTACAGCAAAATAATAGAATGGCTTACTGGCATCTGAATTATGATGGCCGTACCTCTTAGATCTACAGTATACATGTTTAAACACTATGACATCTTGTGTGATGTCTCAAGTCCAAGACAGAAAGATGAAGGCATGATACTTCTACTAATAATTTGTATTGTATTGAAATCAAAGACTGTTATTAATTGTAGCACTATCTTTATAATTCCTGAATATGCATAGTTATATCAAAGCGTCTTCTTTATCTGCCATTATTTTTTCACGTATTAATGGAAAAGATCTACTTGAGCTAAAATCACATGAAATAAATTGTCAAAACTGACCTCTACGCCTATTTTATGCTGCCATCAAAGCATTTAAAAAAAAGAGACTTTTTTTCGTTAAAGAGTTTGTCATTGTCAGTATAATGTTGTGGTGAGGAGACTGTGAGCTACCTGATGCAGTCAGTGATATGAGTTTTCATGAACAGGCTTGAATATGCATGCTTTTCTTCTGTCAGTGAATGACCATGTCGGCACAGCACAGCACAAAGCAATCAAAACCTTCACATTCACAATAAGTGCTGTAGGTATCTTTATTTAAATCTGTAGGGTAATTCTCCAAAGCCAACACCAAAAACATATCCCCATACAGCATGTTTTTTTCTAGTTCTCTTTTTTCTCATTTCCAGCCTACACATGGTCACATTTTTTCAAGTATGGACCTCTTTCATTCCCTCTTTGATCTCCATTTTCCCAAGCCAACCTTGCATCCATTTCATGATGAGCTCCATGATTCCCGCACATTGTAGATGCATGCATGATTGAGAGAGACTCTGACCTGTGGATATTAAAATGGCTGTGTGTGAGTGTGTGTGGGCTGATACACAGTTTAAGATGTGCCAGGTCATACATGCATGGGTAGGAGGAGATATATCTGTCTCTCTCCCTCTCTCTCTCTCTCTCTCTCTCTCTCTGTCTCTGTATTTGGACTGTGCGGGAAGAGTGGGAGCCAGTGTACATCTTTTGAAAAAAAATTAAACAAATAATACTAGTACTAAAAAATAATAAAATGTTACACAATGTAAAGCATGTTGTTGTACTTCCTACAACAATCATTTTAACAAAAAATGTGATCGGCAGTATTTTAAGCCACAATTTTGTAAAATAAATTGTGTTTGCTGCATTTTTTTTTTTTTTTTTTTTTTGAGAGAGAATGGGAATTGGAATAGTTATGTAACATAGCACATATGTGCATGCTGCTGATGCTTACATATAAGCTGCCAATGCCACCTGGTGGATCAGGTTGTGGAGGAATACATGTCTGGTTCTGATTGGATGGCATGGTGTATGGACACATCTGGTGCTGTAGATGGGGTATTTGGAAGCGATGATTGAGGGTAGTGCCAGGTAGTCGAACACTTGGCTGGAGATTTGGAGTGCTAAAACAGAATTTAGCTGTTTTAGCAAAACAGGCCATGGCACATTTTGTGAAGGGTGGAATGTTGTGAAACTCTAATAAACAGATTTGGCTCCTGCCTTTGGTGGTTCTAATCACTATTTAAATTTGGGTAAAAAACCTGGGGTTAAAACTCGCCCCATCTACCTACGTTAACAATGTTTGCAAGATGAGATTATAGTATACTAAAACAACCAGTTGTACCACCTCTACTCTCCTTATGTAGATTGCAACACAACAGAGAGGGCTGTTGGAGAATTGTGGCTGATACAGATGCTACACCCCCTTATAATGTTTATCTATCTATCCATCCATCCATCCACCATAAATCAGTCATTGTACCCAATGGTCGGCTGCAATGACCTATACTTTTATGCCAGTGGTAACTGCTGGAAGATAATCTGGGGGCCACAATCTCTTGGATTTGGGGATTGAGCTACATGCTAACATTATTGCAGGAACCAGTGTCACACATCCTGTATTAGCCTTGCTAAATCCAAAAGATGACCACCAAAATATTTGTTACACTTTAGTTTGACAATTGGTAATAGAATTCTTGGGGAATGAGAATTAATTCCCATTCATTAACCCCTGACCATTCATTAACACCTGTTTCCGTGTGAAAGAATGGTTTACTGAGATCCATGAAATGAATTACTTCTAAAACCTTAACGTATGGAGAAGAAAGTTAGTTCAATCATCTCAGAATTAGAACTGGATGGAAAATGCTGTTATTGTTCTGATCAAGCAAGTAACAGAACACATTGTGAACCATTCAGCAATTTCGCTGGGTTCAGGTATCAATGAGGCTGTTGGAGTTTGTAGCCTTGTGACACTATCATCAGGACAAACTGATTTCATGTAGTTGCTGTGCAATAAGCAAAGTTTTGGTTTTAAATTACCAGGCATAGAAGGCTGAAAAAGCAAACAGCATGTGGTACAGCAAGGGAGACAAACTGGATCACATTAGCAGCACTTACCCACAGGCCAAACAGTTAGTTATATAGCAGGGAGTGAAAAACCTCTGAACAGATAATGCTGAAGAAGAAACATTACCCAGCCAACAGATGAAGGTTTAATGGAGGGAACCCGACTCCAGCCCCAATACACATGTCAGTGCCATCTAGCTCTATTTGATACTTTGTTGACTACTGAATATTGAATGTTCTATGAAGAAAATGAATGATACTTCTTTAAATGTCAAGCAGTGAGTATATTTTTTCACAATGCAGCCACAATACGTAGTTTCCTGGCACGTGGACAAAATTGTTGGTACCCTTCGGTCAATGAAAGAAAAACTCACAATGGTCACAGAAATAACTTTAATCTGACAAAAGCAATAATAAATAATAATTCTATGAATGTTAACCAGTGAAAGTCAGACAGTGCTTTTCAACCATGCTTCAACGGAATTATTTTAAAAAATGAACTCATGGAACAGGCCTGGACAAAAATGATGGTACCCCTAACTTAATAGTTTGTTGCACAACCTTTTGAGGCAATCACTGCAATCAAACAATTCCTGTAACTGTCAATGAGACTTCTGCGCCTCTCTGCAGGTATTTTGGCCCACTCCTCATGAGCAAGCTGCTCCAGTTGTTTCCGGTTTGAAGGGTGTCTTTTCCAGACAGCATGTTTCAGCTCCTTCCAAAGATGCTCAATAGGATTGAGGTCAGGGCTCATAGAAGGCCACTTTAGAATAGTCCAATGTTTTCCTCTTAGCCATTCTTGGGTGTTTTTAGCTGTGTGTTTTGGGTCATTGTCCTGTTGCCAGACCCATGACCTGCGACTGAGACCCAGCTTTCTGACACTGGCCAGCACATTTCTCTCTAGAATCCCTTGATAGTCTTGAGATTTCATTGTACCCTGCACAGGTTCAAGACACCCTGTGCCAGATGCAGCAAAGCAGCCCCAGAACATAACAGAGCCTCCTCCATGTTTCACAGTAGGGACGGTGTTCTTTTCTTGATATGCTTCATTTTTCCGTCTGTGAACACAGAGCTGATGTGCCTTGGCAAAAAGTTTTTTCTCAAATTTTTGTCTCATCTGTCCATAGGACATTCTCCCAGAAGCTTTGTGGCTTGTCAACATGTAGTTTGGCATATTCCAGTCTGGCTTTTTTATTATTTGTTTTCAACAATGGTGTCCCCCTCTGTCGTCTCCCATGTAGTCCACTTTGGCTCAAACAACGATGGATGGTGCGATCTGACACTGATGTTCCTTGAGCATGAAGTTGATCTTGGATCTCTTTAGAAGTCTTTCTGGGATCTTTTGTTACCATTGGGATTATCCGTCTCTTTGATTTGTCATGAATTTTCCTCGTGCGGCCACGTCCAGGGAGGTTGGCTACAATCCCATGGATCTTAGATTTCTGAATAATATGTGCAACTGTAGTCACAGGAACATCTAGCTGCTTGGAAATGGTCTTATAGCCTTTACCTTTAACATGCTTGTCTATAATTTTCTTTCGAATCTCTTGAGACAACTCTTTCCTTCGCTTCCTCTGGTCCATGTTGAGTGTGGTACATACCATGTCACCAAACAACACAGTGACTACCTGGAGCCCTATATATAGGCCCACTGACTGATTACAAGATTGTAGACACCTGTGATGCTAATTAGTGAACACACCTTGAATTAACATGTCCCTTTGGTCACATTATTTTCAGTATTTTCTAGGGCTACCATCATTTTTGTCCAGGCCTGTTCCATGAGTTTTTTATTTTATTTTTTATAATTCTGTTGAAGCATGGTTGAAAAGCAATGTCTGACTTTCATTGGTTAACATTCATAGAATTTTTTTATTTTTTTAAAATTACTTTTGTCAGATTAAAGTTATTTATGTGACCATTGTGAGTGTTTCTTTCATTGACCGAAGGGTACCAACAATTTTGTCCATGTGTGTATAAACCTTGGATATTGTGGTAGGCATAAATTATAAGCATTTAGCTTATAAATGAAAAATGATAGAGTATATCAATCATATAGAGTATATAAACCACACACACAAAATAGGAAAATATGAATGAATTAATTAATTCAATAATTAATTCATAATATTATTCATAGAAATATCACTTCAAAGTGAACACTGTTATACTGAATATCAGAGTATCAGATAAAAAATATATATATTTAACCAGTTTTTGCTCGACCAACACATATCCTTTCACTACTACTATCATTGAACAAGAGACTGACAGTATAATTAACGGGTGAACGTAGTTTTATATTCTTACTGCTGCTATGTAGTAGCTAAAAGATGAGGAGAATAAACCATGGAGGTGGTGGACAGTCCTGTAAATCTCTTAATCTCTTGGAAATTTAACTTTATATTTCTACTTACAGTACTCTCCTTTAAAATATCAGCTACTGTAACTTCCCGGCTTCTGGGGTTGAATCCCAAATCGGATTCATTATCAATTATAATGCCTTGTTTCATGCACCAAGTAATCACCTGATAGGGTGAGAGAGCGATTTAGGATTCAGCCTTGTGTTGGATGATGGTTAGCTTTGTACCTCACATATGCCAAATACAAAACAACGCAGATAGTTCAGAGGCAATTTGGAACAAGTTAAAAGCAATTATTAAGCAGACAATTTGCTGTAATATTATCAGATGTGTTTTCATGCTGAAAGTGCTTTCGTGCTGTGTTTTTAATGTTGGTTGTGGTAGGCAGTTGCTGTCCCCTCTTTCCAGTATTGCAAACTGTACTGAACTACTTTCATCCATGTTAAGGTTAGGTTTAAGGCACTGGTCTTTGATTCAGAAGGTCCCAGGTTCAAATCCCACAACCACCAAGTTGCCACTGTTGGGCCCTTAAGCAAGGCCCTTAACCCTCAACTGCTCAGATGTATAATGAGATAAAAATGTAAGTCGCTCTGGATAAGGGCATCTGCCAAATGTCTAGATGTAGATGTATGTAGGGTCAAATCATGCTGAAACAAATAAGTACGAAACATATGAAATAAGTATTTGAATTAAGTACTTTTGCTTTTGTTGTTGAATGTAGTTCCAGCTCATATCAACAACTTACACATATGTCTTTTGACTTAAGTGTAAAGATATACTACAGTATTTTGAAGGATAAATTAATTTGGAAGAAGCTCTTTGTACACCACAAACTAACAACAATAGTACATTGTTGTACATTGTTGCAAAGCTGTTGTTGGTAATTACTCTTCTGAGATGTCGACAGTAAAAAGTAATTAGCTTTCAGCAGCATTGCATTCAATTTTGGCCCATCCCTCTTGGCAAATCATCTTTAATTCCCAAAGTTACAAGGGTCCCTCTGATGGGCATGCAATTCCAAAATCTGTAAATAAAGACAGGAGATTTTAGGCCATTCACACAGCTTTAGCTTGTTTTCTTTAAAAATGAATGTTGAATTATTTTTACTTCATTGTGGTTGATGTCATGTCCATAATCTCCCCAGATTCAGTTTCTTGGACCAAACTCCTCTGCCATGTCCCAGTATATCACTCCATTCATGCTTCATTCGATGACTTGTAATCATACTATTTGCAGAGAGTCGGGCCCACATCATGATGCTCCCACCTCCACACTCCACTGTGGGTAGTCTGTTACTGGGACTACACATGCAGGTCTTAAAAAATTTTTTTTTTTAAACATGATCATGTGAATTCCTGCCAAGGACTTCTATATTTGTTTTGCCTTTTGTTCCAAAAAATAACCGATTTTATAGCAAAGGAGTTTCCATGTCTTGTGGTAATGGGAATGTGCATAATTCAGTTAATTTCTCATTGTTGTCTGTGTAAATGGTGTTTTTGTTTTGAGGTCAGTGTTTTCAGGCAACAGCTGCTTTGTCTCTTGTCTTTCTCATCATTGTGAAATCTTGCTTGCTGCACCTGTCTGTTGAAAATCAGTTGAAGTTTCGACTGCCACTTGCATATCATCAAGTCTGTTGCAATGACAAGGATGATAAAGGAGTTTTTTTCCCCCTGATTCCGGTATCGTTTGACAATATTGTCCCTGAGAATTTTACAAAGCTCCTTTTCCTTTCCAATTATTGCTTCATATTACATTGAATAGGATTTGCCAGAATTTACATACAAAAAATCATGTAAGCTTTATATACATTAGCTTATACAGTACAGGATTACGCATTTTAATAGTGTCCACATATTTGTGCTCCCATTAATATATATATAAAAAAAACATATAATGTCTTTTGCTTATGAGTGCATACTTTTGTTCATATTTATACAGCATTCACAAAGTTAAAAGACTTGTATGTACATTACATTAAATATTCATATATTCACTGCAAATACTGTACAGTATGTTAAATAACAAATTCTGTCAATGCATTTCCAACCCTGATACAAGTACATATATTTGACAGGGACTAGTTTAGAATGATTTTAGCAGTAATTTAGCTATAATGAAGATTATGGTAATTATGAATATTTCAAGAAATGCCTACAGTTGTATTGATTACTGATTAGTGGTTAATAGCACGTAACCATGCATAATGGATTGAAGGGCAGTTTGAAGCTTCATTAATAGATGCTCACAGTACTGTACATGGGTCTACACTGCTAGTCCATGTCAAGCGCAAAGCAACCATCCTGAACCATATTCTCTGTTTGCCACTGTGACTTTGTGTAATGCCACTTTGAGAATCTTTAAAACACTCCTGGCCATATAGTGTTAATGTCAGGTGAGCTGTCTTAACAGATTCGCTCATCACCTTTACTGAGGATAGTATAAGGGATTTACACAGAGTAAAACACACACACAGACACACACACCAGAATGATGGCAAAAAGTGTGATCTCTGTGACTTCAACTGTGGCATATTTGTTGGTGCCAGATGGGCCGGTTTAAGTATTTCAGAATCTGCTGATCTCCTGGGAATTTCACAAACGCAACAGTCTCTAGTTCCTACACAGAATAGGGAAAAAAGGAAAAAGCCTTAATGTGCCTTAATTCACAAGCAATTTCATCACAAGCCCTGGTTGGTATGTAGCTCATCTACCTTATAATTTGATGTGTTGTGCATCCTGACATGCTTTTCTGCTCACCATGGTTGTAAAGAGTGCTTATTCGAGTTACTACAGACCTCCTGTCAGCTCAAACCAGTCTGGTCATTCTACTCTTTGCTCTCTCTTTTTAACAAGGTGTTTGCCCTGTGCATAATGTGCATAATGTTTGTGCATGTTTTTTTTAATTTTTTTTTTTTTTTTTTTTTATGCAACATTTTGCGTTACATCCATTAGAAAATCATCCCAGAAGATCAGTTTATGAAATATTCAAACCAGCTCTTCTGGCAACAACAAGAATAGTATTTTCAGTTTTCATTTTTATTCTGATGTTTGATATTACCACAATGGATTGGCACCCTGTCTGGCACCTGGTGTCCTGGGATAGGCTCCAGCCCTCCGTGACCCTGCATGCTATGAGTGGTATAGAAGATGAATTAATTAATCAATTAATTAATTAATGTTTGATATTAACATTACCTGTGTGCACACAGTAATTTGTGCAGTCTACTGCTGAATGAATGCCCACATGTAAAGATGTTCAGTCTGTTCCATCCTGCCAGTACATTTCTAGAAACATTTGAGCTGTTCATACAGCTTACGGTGGTGTGCATCTTACCAAGATGCTAATTTGTCATCTTTCTGCTTTTAAGACATAGACTGCTTAGGTAGCGAGGGAGCTGTGCAGTATTGACCTGTATAGATAAAGTAGGCTAACTTCACCACGGAGGAACCTGGGAAACTAGACAGACTGCATGAGAAGGGCTTTTATTGTTCACACCCCTTCATCACCTTAAACAAAGATAGGGCAAGGGCAGAGAACATATGGACAAAGTGGACTGTGCATGTGTGTGTGTGTGTGTGTGTGTGTGTGTGTGTGTGAGAGAGAGAGAGAGAGAGAGAGAGAGAGAGAGAGAGAGAAATGATGGCACAACAGATAGGCAGGAAAAAGCATCAAATTGGCCTCAGAATCGTTACATCAGGAAACTGATTGTATCCATGGATACAGAAAAGAGAGCATCAAAGAAATGTTATGGAATCTAGTACAACGTGGCACATCTCAGCCATGGTTTTAACTCATGTGTCCAAAATAGTATGGGGTCACAAGGATTGAACATATAGTTTTACCATATATTCTATTTTTATGACCATTACAGTGATAGTGAAGGTAATGTGACTACAGTGTTCTGGAACGAGGAAAAGTCTAGATATGCAGCTACAGTATGGTTTACATCATACAAATTACATGTAAATGTACATTTACGGGTACATATACATCATACATCATATGGTTTACATCATACTGATTTAGCATTTAATTTAATAATGGGCAAATAATGTCCGTTCCCCCCTCCCCCCCCCATCATACTGTATGCTTGTGAGAAAAAGCATATATAATGGAATTATCTCCTTTATTATAATTACCCTCTATGCTTAATAACCTACAAAGAAATGTAAAGTGCGTGTTTGGCAGGTAGACCTCAGCATACATACTATACAGAGCTAAAACTGAACTTCGCAAAGGACTATCAGTGCGTTAAAGTTTTTACATATTCAAGGGTTTTTATATTACAGTTTGTGATCTAGTCTGCTATTGGGAACACCACAAGAAAAGCTCTATGACAGAAAAATTTATGGATGTAGTAGAATCCTCTAAATGAAACGAGCCAGATGGCAAGTTTCAGTTGTATTGCTATGTCATAATTAAAATTCATCTTCAAGCAGCAGCCCCTTTTGATTGTCTGTGCAAGTTTTGTTGCACATTTGAAGCTTTTTTGACAGGGAGTAATTACTGTGTCATTTAATTTACTGGAATTATACTCCACACATATACACATCTATAGCAAACAGCAGATACCTGTTGAGGTTATTATAAACCACACAGTTATTGATGACCCTTCATGTATATTTTTTGTGACCTTTCTTTGCAGCACTGAGCCAAGAGACTAGACAATACAGTACATTGCAAGGAAGTAGAGACCAGAATGTCTCCAGATGTTATAGAGTCATAGGTATTTAGGTGCCGGGATGGTAATGGTTATGTCAATTGATTCTGAAGACGTTTAACCTTTTTTTGTATCTGTGTATATGAATGTATGCTTTGGTTTACTGAAGGAAGATCTAACCATGACCCAGTTACAGCTTTTTGGCAGAGACAGTCCAGAATGGAGTCCAGAATACCATGTATTCTAGCCTGGTTCCTCGAGTCTTAGAAGGAGAAAAAAAGCCACACAGAGACCCGTTACCATAGTTAAAAGTGCGGATTAGGTTCTTTTCCCACTCACCCAGATCTCCCTCATACACTAAATCCACATTAATTGTCTGTTGTCAAAATGGCGCACTTTTTCTTCATCAGATCTGATAGTAATGGTTCCAGTTCCTGTAGCATCTAATGAACTCCAGATGCTTATGTTTGTTGTTAGATTAAAGAAAAGCCTTTCTTCTGGTGTGCCTTTCAAGTAGTTTGTTGCCATGGAGGTGGCATCCAAATGTAGATTTGTAGACTTAATGATACCAAAATGCTGAAAATCTCCAACTGTAATCCTTTGCCACATCCTCCTTATATATATATATATATATATATATATATATATATATATATATATATATACTTTGATATGTGTAAGAACTTTGATATGTGTAAAAATGCTTCTGTTATGTTTAGTTCCTAAAAAATTCTATGAGTGACAAACTGTTAAAAATCATATTTAAATGAAGCTTTTTTACTGTTAAATTGTAATGTCCACCCATCCATCTAGGAACCTCTGTAGTGCAACTAGGTTCCGTGGAGGCCAATGGTGATTACCATTGCATGTATTCCTATTTTATTCACATTCACACGCGCATTCACACACTACAGGCAATTTGGGAACACCAAGTACCCGGAGGAAACACACAAAACAGGGAGGATATAAGAACTCCATGTACAATAATTCTAGAACTGTATTTATATTTTTTATAAGGTGTTCCATTCCTCCAGTACATCCTACTATTATAACTATACTATGCTAACTATACCTATAACTACTACACATGCACAGGAAAAATGGAAAATATTGTATGTGGTTTGAAATTTTCAGATTAGTTAAAAATTTCTGTTTGATTCCAAGGGTCTTTAAATGACAGGAGGCCTTAACAATACTATGGCAAATTGAAAAGGGTTGGCTATGTCAAGTTATATGGGAGCCTAGTATATTAGGGTTTAAATGGGCTCAGAATCTATAGTGGTGCCCCTACTAGTACCTGTGGTAAAAGATCCCGCCTATAAATGGAACAGTTATAGAGAACCATATATTCGTCTTACTGTTAGGAAGGTATAAGTAGGTGTAGGTATAGAGTAGGGATTCAAGATGTCAGATTATATGTACAGTATACACATGTACATCATCATAAAGGGTGAAATGACTATAATTCTCCCTACATATTGTATCAATCAAAAGTGCAAATGTTTAAGCTGCATTCTGTCCCTATTTATTTGGATATGCTACAATGTTATCCTGTTCTTTAACACTGCAGGTGATTTGGGGACATATAATTTAGGAATGACCGCTGTGTGACTGAAAAGGTGAGTCATCTTTAATGATGAGCATTTGCTCTCCCAGGTGTGAATTAATGGCTTTATATTTGGCTTGTCTGTGTGCCACTCTAGTGCAAGGGGGCTGGATAGCTTTTTTCCACAAACTGATCATCATGATTTAGAGAAGAGGTTTTCCTCCAGGCCCTTGACATGTGCTACCAGTTGTTTTAATGAGAGTCATTTATATTGTCCTTTGCTTATATGGCTTGCACCGGCTGTTTCTGCCTTTTTAAAACTTGGAAGCAGAAAGCTGGTTTAGACATGGTATCACTGGAAGCGCTGTGTGTAATGCATAGAAACTATTTACCATGTGTTTAAAAATGTTTAAAATGATTGAACCAGACTGAGATGGTTTGGTTTAAAATTAGGGAAGACCGAATTATGTGTCTACCACACCATGACATTCTTGCTGACCAGCGCTACTGCTTGCCAATCAGGAGAGACAAATACACACACTTACCTCTACACACACACACATACAACATGCACGTAGAAATTGAATGTTATTTATACAATGTAAAAACTCCAACTAGATAAATACAGTGGTATTTGTTAAGACAACAGGTAACATTGTTTTCTTGGAAATTTCTTGGAGACAGACTGAATAAACAAACAAAAAAAAAGGTAAGCCATCAACTTACCTTTACTGAGATGCAATCATGTAATTTATACTAAAGAGGTGAAGATGGCCATTTTGTGGACTAAGTATTTAGTATTGAGTATTTATTTATTTATTTATTTATTTACTTATTTATTTAAATTGAATATTTTTCAGTTACCTTACAGATTAGTTTAGACAGTGTGATATATGTGAAGCCGGCGTGTTTCCACATCATTATACAGAGGCACCCTGACATTACTGAGGTGAGCTTAGCTAACTTTAGGCTTCATGTTACTCCACTGTACAGCAAACTAAATGTTCATAGCAGTATCTGGCGCTTTTCCCCACTTTCCCCTGACTTTTCCCCAGCACCATTGACCTGGTCCACCCCAGCACATGCAGGTGTGTGAGCGCTCAGCTAACAAAAATTCGAAAAAAAGCCAGAAGTGAAAACCCAGAAGTGTTTCATACACTGTGAACCCTAATGCTCAAAGTAATGAAACATATTGAGTACTGTTACTGTAACTTAAATAATTACAATTAGTTCAAATTAAAAGACCTTGATGAGTATTTAGAACGTTTTGGTATTTGTGAGTTTGTAGAAATGGCACTTTTCAATTTGGTATTTTAAGTAACTGTAAGTACTTAAGTAACAGTAAATGTCACCTTAAAGTTCCACCAACTTAAAATCTTTCAGACTAGTGATTTTGTGTCTGACGTCATCAGCGCAATAGGGCACTGGTGGCTCAGTGGTAGGTGTTTCTCTTGCTATGCGAAAGGCCCGAGTTCGATTCCCAACAACTGGATGAAGTGTCTGTCCCAGGCCCAGATAAAATGGGAGGATTGCAGCAGGAAGTGCATCCGGAAGTGCACTTTTTAGTTTTGCCAACTTATTGGGATTTACAGTGTAGTTAAGGAGTATTGGCGCTTTAGTGCTCAGTAAGTTAAACGATATAAAAAACTGCAGAGTCTCTGGAAACCAGAGTAACCAGAGGAAACTCACCAATCACAGGGTGAACATGCAAACTCCATGCACACAGAGACGGGGATCAAACCTGGACCCTGGAGTTGCAAGGCCACAGTTCTAACCACTACACCATTGTGCCGCCCTGCTAATGCGTACTGTATCTACGAGTGTTATATCGGTTAACTTAATTTGTATGAAAACCAAATTGAGGTTTACTCCAATCATGTACTTTCTTTCTAAGAATGACAAAGTAAAACCCTTGAAAATATCAAACACTTTTAAATATGAAACAATATGCAGCTTTAACCCATCATTAGAATTCCAGAAACAGGGTGGTGATGGCTGAGCATAAACAAGCTGATGAAGTTGTAGTAGTCCTTGATGGCTGGGGTGATTATGCAGCAGCTTTAGGAGTGATGTTTTTGGTCAGGTCTGTGCTCTAAACATTGAATTCCAAAGGGACTGGACGGACACATATGAAGCCATACAAACTTTTATTATTGGACTTGAAAAACCTTTGCTAGTTTTTAAAAATGTCACACTCGGTAGGGGGCGTGGAGGATCCAAGTGCAGATGCAGGAAATGTGTTACGAAGAGTAGTTGTATTTTGGAGTGTTTGTGACTGACTGAGTTGATGATATGGAGGTTCAAAGCCTTGGCGTGAATTCCAAGCTGCGGGGTGAGCGGCGAAAGCCTCAATGGAATGCGGAAGCAAAGATTGCCGGCACGAGAGCGTCGAGGCGAGCGGCGAGGTGCGTGACGTCAGCCTTGAGAGAATGCGGAAGTGCACAGCGCCGCTGTGTAATCCGAGATGTATACCGGCGTGCAAGCGCTGAGAATCGAGAGCGTGCAGAGCCGGCGTGGAGGAGGAAGGGAGAGCCTCGCAATGAATGCCGGCAGGGGCTGGAGATACCTGAGCCAGTGGAAATACGGAGCGTGAGCTCGGCGAGGAGCGAGCAATGATCGCGGTCGTGAAACGGGCGAGGGTCGAAGCCGGAGTGACGAGAGGAGGTCCGTGATCCAGGTTCGTGGTCGGTAGCAGGTAAGAGGTCGGCAACGGGAAATCTCCAGATAACAATGATCCGGTAACGAGAGGCGAAAGCGTGGTCAAAAACAGAGCGAGGTCGATAGCAAAACAGACTGAGACGAGAGAAAACGCTGGTAAATTGAGGCTGGTAAGGCGCGCAATAAACTGGCAATGTCGTGGTGTCTGAGCGTGACTTAAATAGGCATGTGAAGTGATCAGTGATACAGAGAACAGGTGTGGAGAGCGGGAATTGAGGAGGTGAAATGAAAGGAGTGGTTAGGAATATGGAGCGGGCATGCTCAGGTGGTCATGGCGAGGCTGTGGCTTGATGTGGCGTGACAGTACCCTCCCCCCTACGAACGCCCCCAGGTGTTCTCGTTGGTGCCTCGGGGTGAAGTCTGTGAAACTCGGTGATTAGGGAGTGATCAAGTATAAACCTGGCGGGTACCCAGCTTCTCTCTTCGGGCCCGTAACCCTCCCAGTCTACTAAGTACTGGAGCCCCCGTCCGCGGCGGCGGGACTTGAGAAGCCTGCGAACAGTGAAAGCTTCGCCCCCATCTATGAGTCGGGGTGGTGGAGGGGGTTGAGGGGGTGTGGACAGTGGGCAAGGGACCAAGCGGCGAATCTGGGAGACGTGGAAAGTGGGGTTGATTCGACGCATGGAGAGGGGTAGCAACAGTCGGACAGAGCATGGATTGATAATGCGACTGATGGTGAAGGGACCAACGAACCTTGGAGATAGCTTCTTTGAGGTGGTCTTGAGGGGGAGGTCACGTGTAGACAGCATAACCCTTTGGCCAACACGATACTTTGGAGCAGAAGACCGGTGACGGTCAGCATGACGCTGGAAGGTACTCACAGTGTGCGACAAATGATTACGGGCCCGCTGCCACGTCCTCTTGCAGCGGCGGACAAAGATTTGGGCTGAAGGAACGGCCACTTCCTCTTCCTGGGCCGAAAAGAGGGGTGGTTGGTAACCCAGGCAGCAGTGGAAAGGAGACATGCCTGTGGATGAAGTCGGGAGTGAGTTATGGGCATACTCAACCCAGGGGATGAAGCGGCTCCAGGAAGATGGGTCCCGAGAGGCCATGCACCTCAGGGATTTTTCTAGTTCCTGATTCATTCGTTCGGTTTGGCCATTTGTTTGCGGGTGAAATCCGGATGAGAGGCTGGGGGTGGCACCAATGAGGTTGCAAAATGCCTTCCAAAACTTGGCTGAGAACTGAGGCCCCCTGTCTGACACAATGTCCACGGGAAGTCCGTGAAGCCGGAAAACATGGATGACCAGAAGTTCAGCCGTTTCCTTGGCAGACGGAAGCTTGGGTAATGGGATGAAATGGGCTGACTTGGAGAAACGATCCACAATGGTCAGGATGCATGTGTTATTCTGTGATGGTGGTAGTCCGGTGACAAAGTCGATGGAGATGTGAGACCAGGGGCGGTGGGGAATGGGGAGGGGTCGAAGTAGACCCTCCGGAGGTCGGTTTGTGTCTTTGTTCCTGGCACAGACATCGCAAGATGCCACAAAGTTTTTGACATCCTCCTTCATGGTGGACCACCAGAAACGTTGGTGTAGGAGGAAAAGGGTGCGTGCTACTCCCGGATGGCAAGCCAGTCTGGAACCGTGGGCCCAGTCCAACACTTGAGACCGCACTGAGGCAGGAACAAAGAGTTTGTTGGGGGGAACGATGCTTGGACCTGGTTCTTGATTGAGAGTCTGTTGGACAAGGTTCTCCACGTCCAGCCGCGTAGTAGCTACGAGGCAGTTAAGGGGAAGGATCGTTTCTGGTGTGGGCGTGTCTTGAGGGGTAGAAAACTGTCGGGAAAGAGCATCAGGCTTGGCATTTTTGGAACCGGGGCGATATGACAACGTGAACTGAAAACGGGAGAAGAATAGCGACCATCGTGCCTGGCGTGAGTTTAATCTTCTTGCCGTCTTTAGGTATTCGAGGTTTCGGTGGTCAGTCCAAACGAGGAAGGGTTGTTCCGCCCCCTCCAACCAATGTCTCCATTCCTCAAGTGCCAGCTTGACTGCCAGAAGTTCACGGTCTCCGATGCCGTAATTTCGTTCAGGGGGTGTGAGTCGCCGGGAGAAAAAGGAGCAAGGATGAAGTTTATTATCCTCATGGGATCTCTGGGACAGGATAGCTCCTACTCCGGTCTCTGATGCGTCTACCTCCACGATAAACTGGAGGGCGGGGTCAGGGAAGATGAGGATGGGTGCTGTGGTGAAGCGATGCTTGAGGTCCTTGAAGGCCGCCTCAGCTAGTAGGTTCCATCGGAACGAGGTTTTAGAAGAGGTGAGAGCCGTAAGTGGTGCCGCCACTGTGCTGTAACTTCGAATGAAGCGGCGATAAAAGTTGGCGAACCCCAGGAATCGTTGAAGTTCCCGCCTTGACGAGGGCGCTGGCCATTCGATGACCGCCTTGACCTTGGTGGGGTCCATCTGGATGCCTGTAGGAGAGATGCAGTAACCCAAAAAGGAGGTGGAGGTACAGTGGAACTCGCATTTCTCTGCTTTGATGTAAAGTTTGTTTTCTAGTAGCCGTTGTAGGACCTGGCGTACGTGGTGCTTGTGTTCCTTCACAGATCGTGAGAAAATCAAGATATCGTCCAGATAAGCGAAGGCAAAAATATTGATGAAGTCCCTAAGGACGTCATTGATAAGGGCCTGGAATACGGCGGGTGCGTTGGTTAAGCCGAATGGGACGACCAGATATTCATAATGGCCCGTGGGTGTGTTAAAAGCGGTTTTCCACTCATCTCCCTCCCGTATCCTGACGAGGTGATAGGCGTTCCTTAAATCAAGCTTGGTAAATATACGGGCGTCCTGCAGAAGTTCGAATGCAGACGACATCAGTGGAAGTGGGTAGCGGTTCTTTATTGTGATATCGTTCAAGCCTCTGTAATCGATACAGGGTCTGAGGGATTTGTCTTTTTTTTCCACAAAGAAGAACCCTGCTCCGGCCGGGGAAGAGGATGGACGGATAATACCTGCTGCGAGTGACTCATTTATGTACTGTTCCATGGCTTCTCTTTCTGGGCGAGAGAGAGAGTAGAGTCGTCCCTTGGGGGGGGAGGTCCCAGGGAGCAGATCAATGGCACAGTCATAGGGGCGATGAGGTGGTAGAGAGATAGCCCGTGACTTGCTGAAGACTTGTCGTAAATCATGGTATTCAGTGGGAACCTTGGTTAAGCTGGGGATCTCTTCTTGTAATGCAGGCAAAGTTCGGCTAATAGAAGCTGAGTGTAGGCAAGAAGAGAGGCAGGCGGGGCTCCAATCGAGGATGCTCCTCCTAACCCAATCAATGTGAGGGTTATGTAGCCTCAACCAAGGGAGCCCCAGAACAACGGGTGCATGAGCATTTTTGACGGTTAGGAAGGTGATAGTTTCGACATGGTTGCCAGAAAACTGTAGGGTGACGGGGGTGGTGCGGTGGGTAATGGGAGAGAGCCTACTTCCATCAAGGGCCCGAACGGTAAGAGGTTGGCACAAGGGTGTGAGAGGAATCTGGAAGTTGGAGACAATAGAGGATGAAATTAGGTTCTGGTCCGCCCCGGAGTCCACTAAGGCATGAGTGGCGTATGATTGGTCGCCAAGGGTCAAGGTTATAGCAAAGCATGATCGCTGGTCCGGGAAAGAACAAGAAGCTGGGCCCCCCTGCATCCCCAGAACTACGGGGGGGGGCTGACCCTTTAGTGGGCAGGATCGCACCACGTGGCCGGTCTGACCACAATAGAAGCAGGCGCCGTCATCCCTGCGGCGCTGACGCTCTTTTTGGGAAATGCGTGTGCGGCCTATCTGCATGGGTTCAGGGGTTGCCTCGGAAGTGACTAAGGCAGGGGCCGTGGTATGTAGTGAGAGACATGGCTGTCGTTCACTTCGCCGTGTCCGCCTCCGGGCGTCGATCCGGATTGCTAGGTCAATGAGCCCTTGTAAGTCCGAGGGAAGTTCCCGAGCCGCCAGCTCATCTTTAATTGGGTCTGACAGTCCGTGGAGAAAGCAGTCGAAGAGTGCCCTTTCGTCCCAGTCACAAGATGGAGCCAGGGTCCGGAATTCTATGGCGAAATCAGAGACTGAATGTACCCCCTGGCGAAGCTGGAGAATATGACTTGCCGCCTGATGACCTGTAAAGGAGCGATCAAACACCCTCCTCATTTCGTCTGTGAAGGTCTTATATGTGAAACAGCAAGGAACTTGGGCATCCCATAATGCTGTTCCCCACTCTCTGGCCTTTCCAGTAAAAAGGGTGATTATATAAGCAACTTTGGAACGCTCTGTGGGAAAGGACGTGGCCTGCAGTTCCAGAACGAGAGAGCATTGGGACAAAAAAGAGCGACATGTAGCTGGGTTCCCATCATAAGTAGGAGGGGCAGGGAGGCATGGCTCCTGGTCGGGGGAGGGCATCTGAGGGGGGTGTTGAGGAGCGGGTGCTGGAGGAGGTTTGTTTTGAATTTGAACTGAGAGAGACTGCAGAGTTTCGGTGATGGTTTGAAGAGTATTGGCAATCTGGGTGATTTCCTGCTGGTGAGTGCCTAAGAGGGCTCCTTGGCTCTCTAATGCCCCCCTCAGGTGAGCTGCCTCTGCTGGATCCATTCCTTGGCCAGTTTATTCTGTCACGCTCGGTAGGGGGCGTGGAGGATCCAAGTGCAGATGCAGGAAATGTGTTACGAAGAGTAGTTGTATTTTGGAGTGTTTGTGACTGACTGAGTTGATGATATGGAGGTTCAAAGCCTTGGCGTGAATTCCAAGCTGCGGGGTGAGCGGCGAAAGCCTCAATGGAATGCGGAAGCACAGATTGCCGGCACGAGAGCGTCGAGGCGAGCGGCGAGGTGCGTGACGTCAGCCTTGAGAGAATGCGGAAGTGCACAGCGCCGCTGTGTAATCCGAGATGTATACCGGCGTGCAAGCGCTGAGAATCGAGAGCGTGCAGAGCCGGCGTGGAGGAGGAAGGGAGAGCCTCGCAATGAATGCCGGCAGGGGCTGGAGAAACCTGAGCCAGTGGAAATACGGAGCGTGAGCTCGGCGAGGAGCGAGCAATGATCGCGGTCGTGAAACGGGCGAGGGTCGAAGCCGGAGTGACGAGAGGAGGTCCGTGATCCAGGTTCGTGGTCGGTAGCAGGTAAGAGGTCGGCAACGGGAAATCTCCAGATAACAATGATCCGGTAACGAGAGGCGAAAGCGTGGTCAAAAACAGAGCGAGGTCGATAGCAAAACAGACTGAGACGAGAGAAAACGCTGGTAAATTGAGGCTGGTAAGGCGCGCAATAAACTGGCAATGTCGTGGTGTCTGAGCGTGACTTAAATAGGCATGTGAAGTGATCAGTGATACAGAGAACAGGTGTGGAGAGCGGGAATTGAGGAGGTGAAATGAAAGGAGTGGTTAGGAATATGGAGCGGGCATGCTCAGGTGGTCATGGCGAGGCTGTGGCTTGATGTGGCGTGACAAAAAATGGTTATTATATTGTAATATAAAAGAATCAACAAGAGACTAATAAGCAGCTGGTGTTATCCAGGTATTTTATTGACCTTTAAACAAAATAGACTCTGTATTCTCCTGTCTTTACTTTATTAGAAAACTTTATTCTTCCAAAACTAGTTAAAGTTATGTTTGTGTTTTAATTGTTGGGGTATTGTTAGGCCAATTTGTTTTCATTAGAAAAACAATTACTTGAACCAACTACATCAGTGGGCTACAATTGAAGACAACTTACCTTTTTCGAGTAGATGAAAAGTTGGGCTAAGGCAACGTTAGACAAACATAATTAATTGAGCCCACATGTACCCCGCCTTGTAGCCTAAGTCTCCTGGGATAGGCTATAGGAAGTATTGTCATATAAGGAATCAGGAAGCACAATCGGGGTGTTTATGTACATATGAAAGAGAAAAAAGTAAAAGGTAAGAGATAGAGAAAACTCGATGAACAGATTAAAAAACACTATTGTATGTATACACTACCTGCTGCTAGATGCACAGTAGATTTGAAATCAGTTAGTTGAACCTATGGGGCTGCAGCTATTCATTTTGTGTGTATGTACTGGAAGTGATGCAAAATGAAGATTGTTCAGTTAAACAGTCTATGTTACCTTTGAACTGAGGGATTTGTTGCTATGGGAATTTTTAAGTGGTCTTCTGCTATATTAAGTACACCACAAGCATTTTTAGAAACAATGGTATTTCAAGACTTTGTGGGCACAATGCCAATGGAATACACTCAAATTCACACAGCCGTGCATTTCAGTCAAATAAAGCTCAGTAAAGTCCTATACTACAATTTGAACCTAATGCACATGCAATAATCAGAGTCATATTTTGACCACAAAATGTATTTTACCATAACTCGAATTAATATTAATTACTTATAATTCTATATTAATATATCCTATATATTATTTAATATTAATTAGTTATATTATTAACTTATGTTGTTATTTTATAATAAAAATTATTTTGACCATTGCCTAGAAATCTGAATTAGCCTATAATTACAACAATGAATTCCTGGAATCAAAGAAATTATAGAAAGACTTTCATTCATCTGAAAAGTATTACAAAATAATATACCATCCAATAAGTTCAGGTAGAAATTATAAGTACTTCTATCATGAAATGGCCAAGCTTATTCACTGACAGATTGGTCTTGTCATGATCATAGTAGTAGGCAGTTAGCCCAGCTGTGCCACACGGTCACTGGAGAAAACTTCCCTGGCTGTGGGCAGATATTTCCATGATGTAAGCTGGCATTGCGTCCGTATGAATCCATACACAAGAGCTCCAGTGGAGGCAGGTCAGGGTGGCTTTTAAAATGGCTAACATTAAATTAGAGAGAGGTGTGCCAAAAAATACTAACTTTCAGTACATATCTCTGCTTGAACACCAAAAACAACACAGTCTGTATAAGAGTGCCTCTTTTTGGGAAGACACCAGAAAGGCCATGCTATGCAAGCAAGCTTCAGGTATGAATGGAAAGAGTGAGTTAATCCATATTTGTTGGCTTAGAGTTTCTTTTTCCACCCATGCTGCTTCTGAAACTAATCATTTTATAATCACCTCTCACTCTGAGCCATGAACTGGAAAAATCTGTCACTTTCTGTTTAATGTTAATCTCCTGAATCCATGGCCAACTCCCTGTAGCTGGTGACATCATCATGACTCCAGGATTGCTGATGACAAGTCACTAATCTGGTACTATCACACCAGGGTGCTGCTAAAAGGTTATATGGCACGACCTGTATGTCAATCTTACATTTCTTCCCCATTTTCCTACAGCTATGTGCCTTACTGTACATATTCATACAAGAACATATTGCATACACATTTAATTAATACAACTAAGACTTCAGCATTTAAATTTTTCATTCTACTGTGATAGTGTTGTATTCAAACTACAACTTTAACTTTAATACAGACGATGAGTGAGTGAGAGTGAGTGAGCCTGACCTTTGAACTCTAGAAGTGAGCCTTTAGGCCAAAGGACTCATTTGATTATCTGATTGTCTTTACAATGAGAAATTGTTTTGCATGAATGCATAATTTATATTCGACATAGGATAAATTGCTGGTTTTGTACAAGCAGGGACTGGGAATAAGAGATAATATGCCAAGGATAATTGTAAATCAGACATTAATATAAGAATTATTATTGTTGTTAAATTCATCAACTCCATTTATGTCCTTACATAACACACTATTTATTTATTTATTTTTGCTTCTGCAATATTGCTGTTTATCTCAGCCTTATTTAGGTTCCAACTGTGGGGGCTTCACAGCCCTAACTTTAAAATACTCTATTTATAGACTTTAAAAATATTGCCCATCAGAATACAGCACATCAAAGATGTAACCTAAAGCTCAGTAAGAGGTATGTTGACCCTTCTCTCCTATTTCTGAAGATGTTGATAAGGGTGGCTTTTGTATTGTGAAAACCTTTATCTATATATGGAATTTTCAAGTGGTCCTCAGTGCAATGTCTTGGACAATAGATACAATACAAACTTCAACTATAGTAGAAGTATAGGCTTAATCTAAATTCTAGTGAGGGCAGGGTGTTTCAGGAAAAAACAATACAGAAACATTCCTCTTATCTCTAGGTGTGTTGCATAATGCGCCGTAAGCACGTCTCTGTTCTTGTAAATCTACTGCATGGAAATAATAACATATCCAAAATAATAGTGGTAACAACAAGTTAAAAGTACCCCCTAGACACCTTCTTGTGTGCTAAACATCTAAAATTAGGTGCAACTAATAAAAAGCAACTCGAGAAATCTCTAGCAATAAGGTCAAAACTTTATATTTAAAAAGGAAAGAGACAGAGTACTGTACGTATTTTAACCTCAGGGGCAATGGTTAACATTTTGGACTTTTGGACAGAAGGTTATGAGATCAAATCCCAGCACAACCAATCCCTCAACTACTCGGTTGTATAATTGAGATCCATGTGGAGAAACACGTCTGCCAAATGTTGTTAAAGTACAATTATGAACAGACTACAGTCCATAAAAAGATACAGTCTACTACGTCAGACTTTGGGCTAGATTTTGGAACATGACTGTAGGAATTTCTGCACATTCAGCCACAAGAGCATTTGTGTGGCCAGGTAGTGATGAGGATGAGGAGGCCTGCTCCTCTGTTGGTATTCTGATTCATCCCAAAGGCTTCAGTGGAGGTGATGTCGGGGCTCTGTGAAAGCCAATATAGATCTTCCACACACCACACCACACCACACCACACCATATCTTTCTTTACCCCACTTTCTGCATCGGGGTATTGCCATTTGGTTTGGGCTAAACCCTTATTTCCAGTGCAGGGAAATCTTAAAGCTACAGCTTGACTCGTGACTCATTAAACAGGACTTGGACAGAGAATCATTACATTTTTTTAAACATTACATGATTATGATTTAGTCAAATTGACATGACCACTGTGTGACAAAATGAGGCAGTCAATCCCTACTTCTGTGTTGTATTAAGAATTATTATAACTTTATATGCCCTAAAATACTGTTTGTCCACTTTAACATAGGATTAATTATTAATGGATTTCTTACATACATGTATATATCTAATTAGGGAATATGCTTTATTTGAGAATTGTTTAAACAAACTAAGGTATTAGGGTTATTGGAACCATGAAATACCACCTTAAGGGTAAAGCAAGGTGACGCATGTTTGACCTGGTAAGTTCTCTGCACAAGAAAGCCCAACAACGTCTTTTCTTCCTGAGAAGGCTGAGAAAGGCACAGCTTCCATCACCGATCCTCACCACCTTCTATAGAGGAACTATTGAGAGCATCCTGAGCAGCTGCATCACTGTCTGGTTTGGAAATTGTACCATATCAGACCGCAAGACCCTACAGCGGATAATGAGGACAGCTGAGAAGATCACCAGGGTCTCTCTCCCCTCTATCGAAGACATATACACCATGCGCTCCATCCGCAAAGCCACCAGCATTGTGACTGACTGGACACACCCCTCACACTCACTCTTCACCCTCCTGCCATCTGGAAAAAGGTACCGAAGCATTCGGGCACACACATCCAGACTATGTAACAGTTTTTATCCACAAGGCATCCGTCTCCTCAACACAAAGGGACTGGACTGATAAACACACACACACAGACACACACAGACACACACAAACAAACACACACACACACACACACACACACACACACACACACACACACACACACACACACACACACACACACACATAAATCATTCAGACGAATTAAATAACATCAGGACTGAACTGATAAACACACACATGTACAATCACACTGATCTTCAACCATCCTAATTTGTTCATACCTACAGTGCTGCTCTTTGCAATTTTTGCACAATATTTTTTTTACTCGCTATTTGTATACAGTATTTTTGTCATAATGTCACTTTGTTGTCTGTTGTGTATTTTTTGTATATAAACCACCCTACTTAAAGTCAGGAACCATCATCAAGTTACAGACCTGTAGCACTTATTCCTGAAGTCATGAAGGGCTTCAAGAAGCTGGTCCTACTACACGTAAACATCAACAGGCCAACTGAGGATGCCATCACTATAGCAACTTGTACAGTGCTGAGCCATGTGGACCACCTATGTAAGGATGTTTTTTATTGGATTCAGCTAATCTTGTTTGGTAACTGCTGAAATTTTTATCCTCCCCTTTACTTTTCGCCGCTACATCTCCACCTCCAACACACTGTGCACCGGTGCACCACATGGCTGTGTGCTGAGTTCACATCTCTACTCTCTTCATATCATATAACTGTAGATCAGTGCACCTGTCCACTTCCATGATTAATTATGCTGACGACACAAGTGTCATCAGGCTCATCTTGAAGAGAGATGAGTCAGCCTACAAGGATGAGATACAGAGACTAAACACTGAACACAAAGGCAAAAGAGATGATTCTGGACTTCAGAGGAGATGAGCTACAAACCTGGCCCCTTCTGCATAAACCTTATGTCTAAGAAATTCTCCTGGTCAGCCAACGCCACAGTGATTGTGAACAAAGCACAACAAAGACTCCACTTTCTGAGTGTGCTCAGGAGGGATAACACAGCGAGTAAGCTGTTTGTGGCTTTCTACTGGATGACCATCAAGAGGCTTTTTAACAGACTGCATCTCAGTTTGGTATTCAGGCTATCCTGCTGAAGACAAAAAGCTCTGCAAAGTGTGATCAAAACATAGAAGGTAACCAGCTGCCTGCTGCCTCCCAGAAGAACTTTGCCACTTTACGATACCTCAGCACCCCAACCAACATCATTCAAGACCCCACCCACCCTGACCACCATATCTTTGAACTGTTGTACTCTGGTGGGCGCTGTAGGGCAGTCAAAGCACTAATCACCAGACTCAGAGACTCTGAGTTTTTTCCCCAGGGCCATCAGCACATTAAATAAAAGTAAATAGTCTACATACAGTATGCAGCTATTTCTGCACTATTCTGCAACACTTGCACTTTATGCTGATTATTTATTTATTTTATGACCCAGTTTAAAAAAAAAACTTTCAACTTTAATCAACTTATTGTGTATTTATTGAATGTCCTATGTTTGTGTTTTTAGGTTGAATACACCAGTGGAATAGTTTTAATTTTTTTTATGCAAGACTGCAATGACAATAAAGATGCTAACTATGCATATACACTCAGATATCTTGTTCGACCACCTTTAGACTTAATTACATTGTATATTCACCATGGCATTATTTCAACAAATCTAGGCAACACCATAACTATTATTTCTGCCCAGAGTTGCAAGAATTTAGACACAGAAGTACTTCATAAACCACAAACACAAAGACTTTCAGTCATGATGATTTCTCATGCTCCCAGAACCACTCTTTCACAGTTTGAGCGAATCTTGACATTCACGGCCTGGATTAGGCTTATACCACCAGCAATACATAAAACACATCGATGTGATGACCTGGTCATTCAGTACATTCAGGATATCAGCTGATTTCATTTTACTGTCACAAAACTTTGCTGAGCTGAACAATTGAAACAACCCAAAGAAATTATAACATTATAACACAGCTTCCAAAGGCAATTTTCATTGCTTCATGCGCTTCTCTTCTTACCCTAATTGCCAATCACTCTGGGAAAGGGTCAATCTGGACTCATCAAATCACATGACCATTTCTCTACAATCAAATCTATATGCTCCCTAGCAAACTGAAGCATTTTATTTGCCTCACTCTGCATCAGTTATAGTTAAAAGAATAGTTTCTGGCTGAAAACATATTTGGTTATTTAAATATAAACTGTGACTTTTTTGGGTAATGGAGCATATTAATACACATTCCTGTATATTAGTGTCAAAGTTGTGCATTCTGTTAGTGTATGTACATTAAACTGTATACCATATATAGCAATGCAAATGACAAAGCACTGTATATAACCCCATTTCTCAGTAATTGTACCACTCAGGCAGAGCTGGTGTGAGATTGGGAGCACAAAGGTCAGTCTGTCCAGTGGGAGTTTTTCTCACTCTTTTGCCAGTAGAGGATAGTATAGTAACACTCTGTGTGTGTGAGGCATCCCAACAGCTATTGTGCCTGTTTTAAAGACCAGTTTTATTAATTATGCCAAAAATGTTTAGTTTGTCCACTGTCTGCTCAGTGTTCTTCTTCCTCTTTCTCTCTCTTTTTTGTGAAAACTATGTGGGATTATATTGGTCAAGGACATGGTACATGCAGTCAATGCAGTCAATACTTTTTTAAATACAACACTAGAGGTTACTTGCGGCTCTGCATACATACACGAGGTTTACCCCTGGCTTTGCCAGAATGTAGATCCTGACGTCTGGGTGCTACCAAATGGAGTGTCATCAGTATGATCAAATATGGTATCAGTGGTATTGTACAGTATTCTGCATAATCCACATATTAATATTGCACATATTTTTACTGCACAATGGGGAGAACATTTAACTGTTCATGAGGTAGATTGCCTAGGGGAAGAAATTGTCCTTGTGCCTGGCTATCCTGGTCTTTGGTGCTCTGATCCACCGACCAGAAGGCAAATGTTCAAGGAAAAGATGGCTTGATGGCCAAAGAGATTTTCTGAGCCCTTTTCTTCACTCTGGATATGAACAGTTCTTGAAGGGTAGGCAAGGGAGCACCAATAATCCTTTCAGCAGTTTGAAGCATCCTTTGTATTCTTCTGGTGTCTGATTTTGTAGCTGAGCCAAACCAGACAGTTATTCTCTCTGGCATTCCTCACGCTGCTCCAATATTTCGGCAACCTTTACTTCTGCCTGTCGTATGCGCCTACGCAGCAGTTCCGGGGTTTCGGTAGCTAAGAGCTTGGCCTAACATGCCTGTTTTTCGCCATAGAGGGCGCTTCCTACTGTTACATTGGTTGAGGGACTCCTGCGGCACCACCACAGTATGACATAAAAATTGATGATGACGCTGCCTAATGATACAGGTGGGGAAAATGGTATGCAAAAAGAAGCAACCAAAAAGTGGATGTTAAGGTCAATAGCGAATTATAAAACACAGGGGGTAATGGTACAGTTTGGAGAAAGATAAAACAACATGGCAACATCAGTGGGATAATGAACCAAAACTGAGACATTTGCATTTAATACAGGACGAAGTAAATGTGATTGGGGGGGGGGGGGGGGGGGGGGTGGTTGGGTAGGAAATCGGAAAGACGAAGTATTAATTAGCAGACTAAGACTTGGACACAGCAACCTTAATAGCACTCTATTTATAGTAGGCAAACACCCAATGGGACGCATGTGAGGAATGCCAGTAAAGTGAGACTGTGGAGCATGTATTGCTCTCGGGCAGGAAATATAGGCAGGAGAGGCTAGATATGGTGGCACAGCTCCAAGAACTAGAAATAGTAGAAAGGATTGTTAAAAGTTTTTTTTTTAATGGGGAGTCACTGATCAGGGAAGCAAGCACTGAATGCTGTTTTCGTGGAAGACTGGACTAGAAAATTGACAAGGACAGGGAAGCTAAAAAGAGATAGAGGTCTATGGGTGGAAGGGATGTGACCTACAGAACTCCAACGAGATGCTGGGTGGAGATACTGAAAAGATAACGTGTCAAGAAGAAAGAGTGTGTGGAGGTACTGGATATAGCAGATGAAAGGTTCAAAACATTTTTTAGAGGCTGGGACGATGAGGGAGAATTAGACCTACAGTTGGCAGTAATGGATTACAAACGCTGTTAAACAACAGATAAGAAGATTAAAAAGAAGCCAAATACCTGTGCAAACACTGGCCGGCCATCACCCACAAACACTGCCCACACAAACAGCATTTCTGTTAATTTTTTTTAATACAGTATATATAGATTAAAGCTTAAGTGCAATATTATGTCAAGTTTAAAGAAGACAATGACTATTTTAGCTGTGTACCACACATGTGAAATTAACACAACAGTTGCTAGGCAGCCTGATTTCCCAAGCTAAATTGGTGGTTGCCACACATCTACCTACACCACTAGTAGTGACTAACCCCTAGCTCAAAAACAAAACAAAACAAAACAAAAAACAATCAAACAATAACTTTTTTGACAGTTAAATTCTGACAGGGACAGCACAACATAAAAACGGAAGAAAGAAAATACAAGCCGATATAAAAATTGTACTGAATTGAGAAAGTTTTTATTCCCGCGCCCACCTCGGAGACTTGTATTGCTATTTGTCTCCCCCTAGCGATGATTCACGGCGGCGCATAATTTGAGCAAAACGGCTTTCCGTAGTTTAAACATTAATCACGTGTCACTGGCAGGAAGAGGAAACAATAGGTTAGCAGGCACCAGGGCAGCCCGCCTGTCCATGTAGCTGCTTTATGAAACAAGTTTTGGTAGCCAACCTGCTGGAGTCGTTTTTATTTGTCATCAGAAATGTGTTACTACAATGTGTTATTCTCTTAGCACCGGAGGGCAGCAGATAGGGAGATCTGTGTGGGATAGAAACGCAGGCTGATATCTGATCTGCTCTCTGTACTTTGACACAATGCCATGGGGAACTGCTGGACTCAGTGCACTGCGATATTCAGGAGAGAGGCGAGCAGGATCCAGAGAGGAGGAGGGTAAGCGGCATAGACATGGTTATAGAAATTAACTTTGTTTAGTCTTTGTATACGTAAAGTCAAAACAATGAGATTACGTTTCAGTAAGATGTGACTATGGATACATATGGAAAGACACAAGTTTAAATTCAAGGTTTGTTGTGTTTAAGTAAAGGGAATAACAAGGGAGAAAGGGTGCGTCTTAAGTAGGTAGAGCTGTGTGTGTGTGTGTGTGTTTATTATTTTTGTCTTTAGATTGACAGCTAGCTAGCTAACAGATGTGCTGTACAGAAAACAGGGCCACGCCCCGTAACCCCTCCCTCCGTCTCCTGGTTAGCATCCGGCTACATGTCTAATCAACAGCAGCGTCAACTTCTGTTACACAAACAAACACATTCATAATTTATAAAGTTACAGAAACCTGTAACTTTAGACACGATAAAATGTAAAAAAAAAACATTAATATGTTATGTCACTCATTCATAAAAGGGATAGGGCTGGCGAAGTTCAGAGGTTAAGGCGTTGGAATGTGGTTCAATCCCCACAGTTGCGCCCTTGAGCAAGGCCCTTAACCCTCAACTGCTCAGATGTATAATGAGATAAAAATGTTGCTTTGGTTAAGGATGTCTGTAAATGTAAATAAAAGAACCAATAATTCATTCATTTTTTTTATTAAACAGGTCGAAATACTTTAGAAGTAGCACAACTGGAGAACACTATACAATAGAGGTATAGTCAACTGTACACACACATACACACACAATGTGTTCTTTATTTATTTATTCTTTCTTTTTATTGTAATTGTGACTCAGACTGACTTGATGTCTTCATCTGTTTTTGTGTTGCAGTTTGAGAATCTTGTGGAGAGTGATGAGGTAAGCGCTGAATCATTTCCCAGATACCCTCACACTTGGGAATGACGTCTTACATTCTCTCTAATAATAAATATCGTTTCTTCTTCTTTCAGGGTGAGAGTTCACAAAGTTGTGCCAGGTATGGTGTTTTTATTCTGTTTTCCTCACACAGATTACAAAATCAAGCGTTTAGTGTATGCTTGTGTGAAGTGTAGTTTTATGCTGCTAAAATGAGTCCTGATAAGACAGCTATATGTGCAGGGGGGTGAAGTTCATCCAGAGGCATGAGGGACATTTGTAAGAGCAGCCTTGTGAAACTATATATGTATAAAAAAAAGGAAAATAGTTGTTATACCCACAACAGTTTTTTTTTTTTTTTTTTTCAAATTGTCATACATACAGAATCGCAATTTTAATCAAAATGTTACCAAGTTATTGTGATACATCAGACGATGACTGGTGATTCTCATGTCTACGAAATAGATTTTTGGGCAACATGATTGCTCACGTTTCTCAAAATATTCCTTGTTAATGTTGTTTCAAACCAAAAAGGACAATAACAGGAAATTTGATTATAATGTCAAGTCCAATCTTATCTAAGATATGTTTCTTTTGTCTGCACTTATTTTTTTTATAAAATTTTTTATAAAATTTTTATTAATTTGGCTATGTGAAATTATCCCTAGATGGAAATGAGTATATAAATGTGTGAGTGCATGGTGCCGCATGATTGACTCCATGGTGTGTTACAGACCAGGATAAACTACTAACTCCTAGAATGAATGAGTGATGAATAAAATGTAAAAAAAAGCTTGACATCCATTGACTAAATGACTGGGAGTTGGACTGAAAGCCACTAAAATCTGGCAAACCTTAAGAACCAGAGAACAAATCATAGAGATTGTATATAATATTTCAAATATTTGTGCTTTTTATTGAACAATCATGTTTAAGGGACCAGTTTTTGATAATGTATAAAGCATTAAAAATATAGGGCAAGGCCTCAGATTATGTAAAAGGTCAGAATAGAAGCACCTGAGTAGCTGCTGAAATCTACACTACTGTACAAGTTTTGATCCACATCTCATTTCTTTATATTAGCTTAATTAATTAATGTAGATTACATTTAAATAAACGGGAGCAAGTGTGTTCCAAATGTGAAAGGCTGCAAAGAGCCTAAAAATACAATTGTTTAACAGCCTTCGCAGCAACCTGATTTCCCCCCAGGCAGAGTTCAGCATCACCAGTATACTAATCATGTGGCTCGGCCACCTTTTTCTGTGTCACTGGTCCATGCATTAAGTTGTTATGGTCGAAAGATTCATAGGTCATTGTATGGCTGAACACACAAAAAATAATCCTCTGAAACTGGTCAGGTACCGGGCCTAAAGTGAAAATGAGAGCCAAATGAGTCCTTCAGAGAACTATTCCTCAAGACTGTTAAATAAAAGAAAGTCTCTGTTTTAAAGAAATAAGATGTGGTTCAAGACTTTTGCATAGTACTGTAGATATCTTGTTGTAATCTGTCTGTGGTATATTTAAGGACTCAACGTTTCCAAGACAGTGAAGTAAGAGCTGTGATCGTGTTCACATTAGATGTGTATTAGATGTGTTAACTGTTGTTGTACTCGTACCATTCCATCAATATTGTAATAAATCATGGCTTAGAGCTGGTTGAAAATGAAGATGAATTATGAATGAATAATGCTATCAGAGCTCTTTTAGCAAATGCAGCATTGAGATGTTTAAATTGTGCAGTCTCAGGAGGACTGTGAAGTCTGACCTTTATTGTATTCGGCTCAGGCCCATCAGTGAGGAGGAGATTGGCCATCTGAAGGAACTACGCTATGCTGCTATTGCCGATAAGCAGACACTGATCGATGATAAGCTGAATGCTGAGGTGCCTCACCTTTTTTCTCTTTGCTGTTAGTCTCATAAAAATAAAAATTATGAAGTCATGCGAAAATTCTAATCCATCCTAATCAGTACTTTTTCACTAAAATAGGTTTAATGAAAATATTGTTTAATCCTAAAATTAGTAAGGGTTTAGAAATTAATAGTTGAGCTTACAGTTAATAAACCTATTTTTAAGTTTTCTTTGTTTCCATTGTTTTCAGTCTGTGTTGCTTTTTTATTGCGTTTCATTCCTGCTATTCATTATCTTCATTTGTTCGGTTTCGTTATTGTCCCCTTTTTGTTGTTATTTCTGCCCAGTTAGTGGCACAAGAGGAGAAGTTAAGGCTAGAAGAGGAGGCTATAGTCGCAGCTCAGCGCGAGGCTGCGAGGCTCGCAAAGGAGCGAAAGCTAAAGGAGGTGAGGCGTCCACACTGAGCACGCCCAACCCTTCTCTTGCCACACTCCTGTCTTTCATTCTGCTGCTGCTGCTGCAAAAAAATATATATATATTATATACAGTACAGACCAAAAGTTTGGACACACCTTCTCATTCAAAGAGGTTGAATTTGTATTATGGCAAGAAAAAAAGCAGCTAAATGAAGAAAAAAACGAGTGGCCATCATTTACTTTAAGAAATGAAGGTCAGTCAGTCCGAAAAATTGTGAAAACTTTGAAAATGTCCTCAAGTGCAGTCACAAAAACCATCAAGCGCTACAAAGAAACTGGCTCACATGCGGACAGCCCCAGGAAAGGAAGACTAAGAGTCACCTCTGCTGCGGAGGATAAGTTCATCCGAGTCACCAGCCTCAGAAATCGCAGGTTAACAGCAGCTCAGATCAGAGACCAAGTCAATGCCACACAGCGTTCTAGCAGCAGACACATCTCTAGAACAACTGTTAAGAGGAGACTGTGTGAATCAGGCCTTCATGGTAGCATATCTGCTAGGAAACCACTGCTAAGGACAGGCAACAAGCAGAAGAGACTTGTTTGGGCTAAAGAACACAATAAAGAAAACTCTTTGAATGAGAAGGTGTGTCTAAACTTTTGGTCTGTACTGTATATACAGTGGAACCTTGGATTACGAGCATAATTCGTTCCGGAAGTGGGCTCGTATTCCAAAACACTCTTAAACCAAATCATCATTTCCCATAAGAAATAATGAAAACTCAAATTATTCATTCCACAGCCCACAAAAATAAATACATAAAAATAATTAATAATAATAATTAATTAATAATCATTTTATTAATCTATAAAATGAAAATAAAACAAATTAATCTGACAGATAAGTGTTTCCGTTGTTAGCGCAGGCATGGGTGTGTGTGTGTGTGTGTGTGTGTGTGTGTGTGTGTGTGTGTGTGTGTGTGTGTGTGTGGAATTAGCCCCTTCCCTCGCCTCGTACAGTAACACTCCTCTTCCCTCTCCCCACCTTGCTTTTTAAGATTCACAACAAACACACACACACACACACACACACACACACACAACGGAAACACCGTTTTAACAGGAAAAAAATAAATCTTTCTGACCTGGCGTGAGTGCATACTAAGGGAATCACTGCTGTGAAGTAAAAAAAAAAAAAACAAATGAACCAGCACCTTACCTTTTGAAAAGAATCGCGACAGAGCAGAGTTTCTGTGTGTCTGTGAAGCCGGATGGGGTGAAAAGGGGAGAGAGCGTCTGTGTGTGTGTGTTTCAGTGTCAAATTGCGCGCGCACGAGCAGAGTTTGTGTGTGTTTGCGAAGCCGTGGGGGGAGGGAGGGAGGGGGGAAGGTGAGAGAGTGACGCTCGGTGTCAAAATAAGAGTCGCATGTGTGAAGCATGATACTCGGCGCTCGTAAACTAATACTTGCTCGGTTTCCGAATAAAAAATTATTAAAAATCTTTGCTCGGTTTGCGGAACACTCGTAAACCACGTTACTCGCAATCCGAGGTTCCACTGTATATAATTAGTAATATAAGTAAAAGAAGAATCCACTCCCCATCTGTTCTTTATGTTGCTTGTATCCTTATTTGCACTCATGTTTATATTGATTTTCCCTTCTTATTTATGCAGAGATTAGCCTGCAGGACTGACAAAATAAAAAAATAAAGATGTAATTAAATGTAATCTGGCTGTTTTGTGTGAGATTTGAGAGAATGTATGATCAGCCATCTGTCTAAGTGGGTTGTCGTTACTAAAGTCGTGTGTGTTTTTGGAAGTAGCAGCTTGCGCAGAAGAAAACCGAGACAGAGGGCAGCAGCTCACATTGCAAACAGTAAGTGTGACTTGCACTTGGACACTAAGATATTATGTAATACCCTGTAATATATGGAGTACAGGATCAAGTCTAAATAAAGATTATACTGCAAGTGTTGGAAAAAAAAAAGATACAGGAAAATAAAATGGCATTTGTAGAGAAAACCTGAGAATGCAAATTTTTAAATGTGTCCTGTTTACATGTAGTCGATCAGGGGTATGATGTAATTCATGTCTAGACATCAGCTTATAGCATTCACAATATACACAACACTAGAATACAGCCAGGTTGTGTAAGACATAATGTGTGAAATCTCCTTTCACACTGTTCCGTCAGTCTGAGACATGTGGTTCAACACAGCATTTATTATTATTAATTTTTTTTAAAAGAATCCAGTGAGGTACTTCTGTGAAAATGCCTTGAAAGATACATGACTATTGCGAAAGCAGTAATAGTAGAGGAATCCAGTGGAATTAGTGTCAGTATTGGTGATGGAGAGAGCTAGGTAGCTGGTGGAAAATGTTCAAGAAAAAACAAATGGCCTCAAGAAAATTATTATTTTTTTTTAATCAAAATGAAAGCTTTTTAAAAATGTCTCAATCAACAAATCTTTACTCATAATGAATCTTGAGACTTGACAGGAGGGGACTGTAAGTGTGTGTGTGTTTTCTTAGCAGGCCAGCGGGGGGAGAATTTGAAGCATACCTGCAGGGTGTAAAGGCTCAGTCAGAGGCATTCCGCAGTAGCAGTGAGTACTCAAACTTCTCATCACATATGTTTTCTTTCTTTGATTTGTTGGACTTTTCAATTGGTTGGAACTTCTCCTTCCCCAATATTAATTACCCATCTCTCAGATCTAGTCAGACATTTAGTATGTCACAATCAGGTATGCACAGAAAACCTGTCATAGCTACATAGTTTTCACATGGAAAGGGTACTTCAGTGTTTCCCACACATAGGGTAAACTTGGGCACGCCATCGAAGTATATTGCCGGCCACATAAGTATATTTAGCCACTTTTTTTTTTTATCTGTCTAGTAAACCAATGCCATTAGCGATCGAGTAACTAGTAGTGGACAGTTCCCTCTTATAACCGTGAGAGCGGTGTACTGAGAAGCAGTAAATTCAATGAATGCCAGCTACAGTGAAAAGAATAAAGGGTGTACTGATGGTCACACATGCTCTATAGAGTTTCACACGGTGAATGGGCTCTTCTTTAAATAAAATAAATGAAAGGCAGGGAAATTAACCCTTACAACTAGTGATGGTGAGGTGAAGCCTTATTTAGATGTTGTGGCTTCCCAGCCAATAGTTTTGCCAAAAGGATAATTTCATGAAGGTTCATTTAAGGGCCATCTAGTGGGCAAATTTTGTTTAGCAGTTAGATCGTAACGTCGCAAGTCAAGAGATTTTCTATGCATTTTCCTTCTTCATATATTATAGAAAGTAAATGTAAAGTCCATTGTGAAATGCAGAAAAAAAGTTTTCCTGAATCGTTATTTATGAATTTAAGAACAAAAATCTCCAACAAAAAACAAAGACAAAATCATTATATTGGTCACGTAACTCTCAAGCTCTCGAGGCTTCATTTGAACACGCCCCCTTCTGCTCGATACCAGCTTCGGAACTTCTGTGTCGTAGTAACATCACTAATTACAACTCAAGTGTCACTGAGTCATGTCAGCAACACAGATTGACAGATTGAAAAAAAAAACTGTTTATATGGAAGTTCTGCCGGTGTGTGTTGACTGAGAGGCTTTTTTGCTTTTTTGCATTTGGGTTTTCTAATATGTCATCAAGTTATCACTACTTTTAAAACGCATACATTTTACTTATACTGCAATATGGGAATGAAGTTGCAAAATGTGCATATTACTATTATTAATTGTTCACCTAAACAACCTAACACGACCATAAAAACACATGATATTATGATTCTGAGCAATGTCTTTGCATACAGTCTTAGACACCCCTTGATTAACAGATTTTGGTGATTTTATTTTTTAATTGAAAAGGTGTTAACACAGTCTCTCTTGGGAATGGAAAAAAAGCACAATATTTTCAGCAGACATTGATGCATTGTTACTTCTTCTGCCATAAATTGAACAAAAATAAAAGATAAAACATTATGATAGTTTTTTTTTTTTCCAATTAAAAAATCACCAAAATCTATTATTAATCAGGGGTGCCTAAACTTTTGCATACGACTGTATGTGACCCATTTTTCTCTGTTATGTTTGTTTAATTGGTTAAAACGAAATACAATTCAGTTCATCATATTGGCTAGGTTGCCCAGGTGGCGAGAAAAATATGTCACTCTATCTTGCTCAATATATATAAAATATTGCCCCATGTTTATTTATTAAAACACAGCAATGCAAAAAATGCTCTTAAAAAAAATTAAGTTCCGTGTTCTCTGACAAACAGTGTACCGAAGAGTGTTTTAGTTCTTAATTATTTTACTTCATCTTACCCTTCCCATATGGGTAGACGGAGGGGGCACTATCGACTTCTTGCCGATAAACAGCATTTTGCAAAAGCATGGTAGTGCCGTAGATCAGTGTTTCCCAAACTTTTTTTTTTTTTATAGAGACCGACTTTTCAAAATGACAAACCATCGTGACTGATTTTGTACTAGGAATCATTTATAAATTATAAGAAGTTTTTTATTGTTCATAAATGAATGTTACTGATTAGTTTTTTTTAAACCATTTATCAATTTATTACATTGTTTGGTAAACCAGCCATTTATGATAAATAATGATTCATTAACATATATTATTGAAAATGTATTCATTTTCAGAGTCAAAGTCAACAATAAAAACTACAGTAGACTTTACAAATGATAACAGATAAATGCATTCATAGGCGTAGTTCAAAGACTATTTAATTGCTTTTATTTCCTCTGCTGTCCCTTTAACTGCAGGTGAAATTATGACCAAAACTGAGATAGTGGTATAAAATTAACTAACTCCCCCATGTGACTGAAAGGTGTACTGCAACCCAAATAAAATTTCCTGCAACCCACCTGTGGAACCCGACCCGGTATTTTTTCCAGTTTTCCATGGACAAGCCATCACATGCTCGAAACAAAGCATAATAAAGTGCATAATATATACAACATACCATAACACAGAATCCATGTGAGCTCTGAGCTTATTTCCCTGTAACAAGACGTTTCTATCTAGAAGTAATGGGGGACAGTGACACTTGAAGTATATTAATTTTGTCTGGTCTGCTCCGTAATTTATCTTTTTTGTTGCTGTCACTGCAGAAGACACCCCTGTCTTACAAATATAGGATGTTTGAAATGGAAGCAGGATTTTTATTGCTTTTGTGGGGAATTCAGGTTATTTCACCTTGAGTTTAATCCAGGACATCATCAGAGTTGAAGGGACCACTGGACTGTAGACCAGTCACATGCAGTGAATACATTTGGAAGGGTGGTGGGTCTATCTTGGCCTCGTATGCTAAGGTGTGCATCTGCAACAAAGTAATTAAAATGCAACATAAAATGCTGCCTGAGCTACAGTTTGCAAGCTGGCTGACATTATGTATTGTTTTAATTAAAGTAATGTAAATAGAATATACTTGTAAACAGTAGTCAATGTTTAACTCGGATAATATTTTAAAGAAAATAACTAGCCTTCTTGATTTTAACTCACCCTTAACCTATCTGAAAAGGTGTTTTTATATCCTCTGTTAAGTCTGTCAGTGCAGTTTGTTTTGAAATGAGCGTTAAAACATGCAGTCAATAAATTATCTTGAAATTTAGCTAGCATTAGGAAGCAATCACTTTGTTGCTAGATATACATTAATAACAGTATTAGCAAGTAAGGGCTATTACCTCATTAGCAACAATCTTTTATTCATCACTGAGTTACTCTTGTAAAATGTGTTTATCGTAAGGAAAAATATTGGGGAGGGAGGATGTTGCCCTGGGCCCAATTTACTAACATGCTAAAAAGTGGGGTTAAAATTGGACTGCAACCTGCAACTAGAGGGCCTTGAAGATGTGTTGACTTCAAGTTTGACTCTTGGATATGACGTCAACTCTCATATACAGCCTTTGATATTATAGTGTCGTAGGCATTACTGTATATGGATGTAATCTCTAACGTGGGTACAGTTACAAATTTTTTTCATTATATAAAAAATGTGGTGTCTATTAAAGATTACTATTATTCTCCCAGTGAAAATGTGTCAAATCAACGGTCAACACTATACAGGAGATTGTAAATGAGATTGTGTTTACAAAAAAAATGTATTACATAAATCTGATCTTTAATAATATATTTTAAGTTTAGTAAGTAATTGTTATATCCAACTTAAAACTAATTATTCATCCATATTTAGATTTTAAGCGCAAATTCTTACCAGATCAAATTTAAATACTAAAAAAGCATTAGTGGATTGCAGACATTGTAAGCCTGAGACAAGACAACTTCAGTAGATATCTTCCTCTTAGTATTTCATAAGGCTGTCAGTTACAATTCCACTTCATTGTCAGTTGTTTTATCATCACTCCTCTCATGATGAGATAATAAACAGGAAACATTTCTAATCATGTACTGTGTGTTTATCCAGGGCTTTCCTCTGATGCAAATCTAGTGACTCCTAACACAGAGAGCAGCTGGGACTTCACCTGCAGGACTCGCTCCACTAATGATGATGCCACCTCGCTAGATCTTGAGTGGGAGGATGAGGAGGGTGAGAAAGTTTATTTATCACAGTCACACAAAAGGACAGAAACATGTACCTGATAATGCTAACTTACTTAATGATTTTAAGTGGTAACTTGGAAGACTTTAAACCCAGTAGTTAACTAATAAAATTGGATTCATACCATATACATGCATGCATTCACATCTTACTGATCCTATACAGAAAATGAGTGCAAAAACAGTACAAAGTAGGGCTGCAACTAACGATTATTTTAATAATCGATTAGTTGGGCGATTATTTTTTCGATTAATCGGATAAAAACTAAACGCTTCTTTAATCTGATGTTTTGCTTATAACTATATAAAACCATAAATTAGGGTATTAGTTATGTATAAAACTAACTATACAACGAATTTCATTATCGATTAGTTGTTGCAGCCCTAGTACAAAGTTATAATAAATATGTACAGTACGTATGAAATGGGGGAGCGGGGTCTTTAATTTTGCACAGAATGCTTTAATTTAGCAACAATTTTACAGGTCATATCCTTCTAGAAGCTTACACCAATTTTAGTATCAGTAATCATAAAGAAATATGAATAATTAGCATTTGAAATTTTTATTTAAAGTGAGCCAGTATAACACTGAAAAATGGCCATTTATGGGGTACATACAATCTCTCAAACAGCTGAAGTTAGCAGTTTGAATTTTTTAAGGAAGCAAGATTGGTCACTCCCATGTTGCATAAACTTCAGAAGTAGACTTCTTTTGCACACACATTTTCTGTATTTTATATAACAAAAAAAGAAATCAGCATTAATACTGTGTTTTGGCCATATACATCTGTTCATTTCTTGAACCCTGGCCATCTGCATGGCAGGTAAGAAACCTACCATTGAGCCACCAATGCCCTTAAAGTTCTTCTGTGAGTAAAGAATCAAGGTACAGTATTGTAATATATTAGTGATAAATGAAATGAGTATAATCATGACTTGCAGCTTTGCAGGCACATAATACAGATTTATGAAGTTCAATAATGTAATTTCCTGAAACATCCGAATGGTGCAAGGAACAAACATGCAGATAACAAATAGTGAGCAGGAGGTCTGTGAAATGCCTTGGTGTTGAGAGAGGAGGATCAGAGGAGAATCGTCAGGCCAGGTTAAACTGTCACAAAGTCTTCAGTAACTTTGATAACCACTCTATATAAACAAACCTACAGTAGCAGAGAAGCAAATCTATGTTAATCCTTGTCAAATGAAGATCACATCAGGCTCCACTCAGCCAAGACTGGGGGTCTGGGGCTATACTGCCGATGGGTTCATCTTTGAGGATTGGAAAAAGACCAGGCAATGTTTTTAGTCGTATAACACAGAACTGAAAAGTCTGTTGCCAGGCAGACATAAATGCGAGCATTATTTGTTATACAGTCCTGGACTTCGAAAAACTATGTACTGTGTAAGGAGGCATAATATTTAATTTCATTATGTGAAATCTAATGCATCAGCATTTTTCAGATTTTCTTCTTGTTGTAAGTCATATATAAGTTGGCTTTAAGCAACAGAACAGGAATTTTAAGTCTGAAGCCTTCATCTGCACTAAGGGAGGATTTTGATAGCTCAATTTTGAGCCAAAGTAAAATGAACACTGTGCCAGTAGATTATTAACATTACACCATATGCTGCTCCAGCCATGTCAGTGCAAGCATTTCAGCTCACAAAAATAGCAGTGAAGCATGCTACTAAATACATTCATATCCAAGTCCAGGCTTGCTCTAGGATAAGTTATACACTCTGACATGAGGAGGAAAGAATTTTTATAGTGCTTCTTGTTAGACCATGGTAGGATTAGTCATTTGCTCAGCAGGAAAAGAATGGGAAAGGGCTTCTGGAATGATGAATCAATTTCGCATATTTTTTCTTAAAAGTGACAAAACAATGACTGGTTGATAGGGATGCACGACTGAATAAAGATTTTTTAAAAATCACATTTTGACAAATAATGCCATTGAGTTTTAAACTGCGATATGTCAATATAAAATGTATTGTATTTAATGAGGAGTGACAAATGCAATTTAATTAACTTTCAATTCAATTTTATTTATATAGCGCTTTTAACAATGGTCATTGTCTCAAAGCAGCTTCACAAAATGAATGGAAAAAAATTATGGAAGTGTGTTTAGATAATAATGAGATTGTGAGATTGTCCCTGATGAGCAAGCCAAGGGTGTTGGTGACCGTGGCAAGGAAAAACCCTGAGATGGCAATAGGAAGAAACCTTGAGAAGAACCAGACTCAACAGGGAACTCATTTGGGTGATAACGGATAACAGGAATTATAGAACAACATCATGTGTGTTAGGCTGCTGGACGTTAAGTATAACAGAAGTTGTCAAGTTATCATGGAGTCCAGTTCAGCACAGGAATGAGTCAGCAGATGCAGAGGACAGAGGGGGTCTGGATAAATGGGAGCTCAAAAGCAGCATGTGTAGATCCAACCCATCATGATATGAGACCATTCATATACTACCTATAATAAACTTTTACGGTTAAATGATTGCAAAGGACCATGTTGTGATTTTTATTTTTATGCCCTTAATTGTACATCACTAATTGACAAATACAGTATATTTAACCATCATTTGTTATTTTATCATGCTGCTGCATTATTGGCAGCATTGGATAATAGCATGAAGGAGCAGATGTATAGGTATTCCTTTTAAAGGCAACAATGGAAGTACAGTGCAAGATGACAACACTAGCGTTTAAAAGGCAAGATATTTTAATGTTGCATATCCAATCACTTGTAGGTATGAATCGGACAGGTGCTGCTTGGGAGCGGTCTAAAACGGAGGAAGATATCCTACGAGCTGCACTCCGTCCTGCCAGTAAACAGCTGGGCAGTGGGCCGGCGTCTGCTTCAGAGGACTCCAATGCTCTTGAGTGGGAGAACGATTTTGTCAGCGCACATGCAGAAGACAGTAGTGAGCAGTGTGATGAGGAATTTGACGGATTTGTTAATCCAGTCCTGGACACTCCATCTGAGGCAGAGTCTAATGCTGACCAGCAGGACAGATAATCCCAGATGAGAGTATATAGGTCGTACTGAGTTCATCATTTGGTTAGATCTTCTCAGTGTACATTTTTAATTTATCCTTATTTTAAGATAGGGGTTTGAATCAAGTGCATTTTTTTTAATTCTGGGCTGTTCTGGGAAAGTTATGAGGGTTAGGGTTAGTCATAACAACCCACTTCCTTATTTTTATTTTTTTTCCATCTTTGCATAATAACCCGAATTGTATACCTGGCCTACCTCATTAAAATCAAGAAGGGGTACAGAAGTGCTTAATGTTGTATTTTTGGTAACTTGCTTAAGCAGACTGCTGCCTGATATCCCAGCCATCCACTCAGCATTGAGCTGAATTCTTTTACAAATATAGCAAAGTGGAACCTGCAGGCTAAAAGTAAATGGAAATGCAGTTAGGGGGAAAATTTACCCTTTGTCCAGTATCGCTTTTCATCAATCCTTATGTTTGTCCATTTTGTATCACTGCAACTTGTTCAAATGCCTCTTGAACATATTGTCTGTAATGTGTACACAAGTGCTTTTAAAGTGTGAAATATACACATGCAACACTTTTGAGTTGCTTTATTTCTATGTCTGAAAAATATGTTTTGGATGTATTAGTAGTTCCCTGCCCTATAGTGCCCTACCTGACAATCTTTTTTTCAAAACAAAATCCAGTTTATTTTAAAATGAGTTTACAAGACAAATGTACTGTATTCGATCATTTGATAAAAGAAATGACACAACTGCCATTAACATTTCGTAAGATTACAAGAACTGTCTGCAATGCAATCTGGGTGTAATGCAAATCTGCTGAGCTTCTGTAGCAACTCAAATTAACCAAATTTATTTGATATGAATGTACAAGACCCTTTTCATGTAAAAAAAAATATACAGTATATATATTTTGAGCATGTTTAAACTCTCATTGTGCCTATGTGTGACATTGTAACTCACTGCACAGCACACTCTCTTCACCTCGGGCTAACGGTGGATCTAGAGCTTTAATTTTTTGCTTTTAGGCTTTAGAATTAAAGGTCGGATATAACTGTAATTAAGCCTTACCATAGAGATTTTTTTTCAAGTCATTGCCACTGGTTTGTGTAAATATTGTTAATTTTTGTGGCATTGAAATACTTTTGGAGCATTCCAAACATAAACTCTTCACATTTAAGAGTTAATAGAATTGCACACTTTTTTTCTTCTTCTTTCATTTACACGAGGGTTGTTGTGAAAAAAGGAGCACATTTTATATCTATCCATAAATCTCACTGATTAGAAAAGCGTACAGGACAAAGACGAAACACAATATATCTGTAATTTCGGAAAAGTTTGACTTCTAATAAAAATGAACCAGATCCAAAACTCTTGTGGAGTGATTTTATTTTCTGCCATATTGCATCTGCAAATACATTAGTTTTTACTATAATACAGATTTATAATACAGTTTATATTCTTGCACGTTACCCAGTGTCTCATAGTATGCAACTCCAGTAGAGGGCAGTACATAACATAATGGATGTTTAGAAGATGCAAATAATGATATGCATAGAAGGAGCAATATAATGTTTATTAGGATTGATTTGACAGAAAGGGTTGCATGGCATTCTGTTAAGACTAGAGCTGAGATCCCCCAAAAGTAATTTTATTCATAATAATATATAATTACTTTTGGGAGGATCTCATCTCAGGATCTCTCAGCTATTTTAAATATAAAAAACAACTAATTATTATTCTTAATAATAATGTTAATAATAATAATAGTTTTTTTTGTTTTGTTTCTAAACGTTTAACCAAGCAGTCAGATATGAGACTTGTGGAATGGACAAAGACCACAATCATTAATCATGAATGTGCAGTGGTTTTTAGTAAATCATTGAAGTGAACAGGATTGCAGTTGTTTAAATTACTTTTACTTACCAGTACAGACACATACAAAAGAATATTAAATACAAATAGAATAACTACAGAAGCAGGATAAGAAAAGATATTTATGTGGTTAAAACTATTTGTAAATGTGAGCTGAGGTTGAGGAAATGTCAGATGCAGAATTCACAGTCCATACTGACAGTGCTGGCATTTCAACATCTGTTTTCTTTTTTTTTTTCCCCGGTGGATTCGGGTGCATAGGATTTATATAAAAATGAACTAGACCATACCCTGTTTTGTTTTATATCCTGATACTGATTCAGATAAAGATGTTAACATTGCATTCAACTTCTAATAAATTCACACAGCCATATCATTCAGCTATATTTTCAAATGGTCAGTCATAACATTATGATAAATTAAAAGTGATGTGACTATCATTGATCATCCCATTACAATGGCAACTGTGAGTTATATTATTAGGATATTAGGCACCAAGTGAACATTTTGTCCCTTAAGTAGGGATGTGGTGGAAGCAAAGAAAGAAAGATAGAAAGAAAATAGTGGGCAAGTGTTAGGCTTTGAGTGACTTTGACAAAACTGCAGCTCTCGTGGGATGTCCTCAAAAGTTATCCACTACTCTAGCTCAAAAAGTTTATGCTGGTTCTGATAGAATGGTGTCAGAACACAGTGCATCGGAGTTTGTTGCTTCAGATCAGTCAGGATGCCCATGCTCACCCATGTCCACTGCCAAAAGCGTCTGCAATAAGCACATAAGCATCAGACTACAGAGCAATGTTAGAAGGGGACCTGGTCTGACGAATATGTGTGTGTATATATATATATATATATATATATATATGGAGAGAGCGAGTGCCACGGAAGACAATGGTTGTCTGGTAATCTTGGGTCCTGGCATTCATGTGGACGTTACATTGTCATGTAACACCTAACTAAACATTGATTCTGACCAAGGACATCCCTTCCTGAAAGGAGTATTCCCTGAAGATGTTGGCCTCTTTCAGCAGGATAATGCCACACTGCAAAAATGGTTCAAGAATGGTTTGAGAAACACAACAGTGAGTTTGAGGTGTTAACTTGGCCTAATAATACTCTAGATCTCAGTGTAATCCAGCATCTTTGGGATGTACTAGAAAAACAAGTGAAATCTGCTACTGATGGCTGGGTGCCAGATACCACAGCTTACCTTCACTGGTCTAGTTTAGTCCATGCCTTTGATGGGTCAGGGTGGTTTTGGCAGCAAAAGGGAGAACTACTCAATATTAGACACATGGTCATAATGTTATGGCTGATGGCTGTGGTCGATTCACCAACCAGCATGTTTTTGAGAAATGGGACAAAACCTTTGTGAGGCAGCAACATTACCTGCTTTGTCACCCAAGTTGCCCTGATTTCAGTTTAAAATATCCTAATCTGCTTTACATTGTAGTGGAAAGCGTTACATAGACCTGCATTTAGAGAAGTCCACACAGCAGAGGGCAGTATTGTTGCAGGAGCAAATGTGACAAACCTTTACATCTCTGGCTGCAACCCTGATATTGAATACAAGTTCATATCTTATATCCAATACCCAGTATGTACTGTAGTGTATTACGCTGCATGTTTTATCTACATACAACTTTCATTGATTTGGTGGAAAACACATAAATTTAGTAGCCCTAGGGTAGTTTTTCTTTCGGACACTTGGGTTCCGTAAACCGAACTGTTGTAAGCGTCCTATCTAACACCTCTGAACAGTAGCTATACTAGTATCCAGGCAAGAGGAATAAGCGGCGGAAGCAGAATGAGTGCTGATAAGCTAAACGAAAGCATGGTGCATGTGAATGATGGCAGCTCTCAGACTCATACCATAAACACTTGTGGTTATCTGGGCCGAGCAGGCCTGGGTCGGTTCATTATTTTGAATATATGGCGTGCCGACTTGATGAATGGCTGCCCAAACTTTCATAAACGTCTTCGGTAAGTCTTGCAACATTCTGAGTTTTAGCAAATGTTTCCGTTTTCCTCAATCGTACAGATTTTAAGGGAAAATACGCCACATCTGTAAAATGGGTCAGTTCTCTTGTCAAGCATAGTGAAGCATTATTTTGTTGTAATGGGGCCTTCTATTCAGCACAGTGGCTGTAAGCCTGGAAGAAACAGTGAGTGATGGAGATGCAGGCGCATGCCTCGAGGAGAGACTTTGGTGATCTGTTCTCTCTTTTTTCTCTTTTCTTCTCTCCTGTCATTATGAGCAGGAGCAGCAGCACCAAATGAAGATATATGACTGAGAAAGGACACCTGCTGCAGAACGCAAGCCGCAAAGGAATCTGGGATATATTTTAGGGTGAATGAGTGTGTGTAGAGGAACGAGTGAGAGAGAGAGAGCGAGGCTTTGTTTACTAGCTTTGTTATGCCATTGGTGTATAGTTCAGGACTTATTGATTACAATATATTATTCCAAATAGAGCTAAATTGTGTTTTCAATAACAAATGTGTTTATTGATCTCATGCATAATAGGCATAAATTGATGGCAAATGAGAGCACAGAGAAAGCAATCTAAAAGAAAATAAAACCCCAGCACTAGAAGTTATAGTATTTATTTATTTATTTATTTATTTTTATATTTTATCATGTTCATATTCCAAAAAAATGTTTGTAACCTTGACTATCTTGGGCACAGTGATGGAATGCTGCTTTTTAAAATGGGTCAGCAGCATCTGTTCAGCATCGCAGAGCAGTGACACTGTCAAGAACACCTTTAACTTTACTGGCATCAGGAGACCACAGAGTGTTCAATTGCAGTCTACACCTATATGTCACAACATGACACTTAAGATTTATTATTTCCTTCCTATATAGTACTTCAAGAGTGCCGCTGCCTCTCCCCCATTTGCCTGTCTCTACACGATCTGCATGTATAGTATATATAATTTTGTTTGTCTTTGGATGAGACACAAGCAATATATCCAACTGGAAACCCCACCTACAGTCACGGAAGCACGCAAACACATGCGCACACAACATTTTGTGTTGCAGTAACTATCTGAGATCCTTCAAGAGGCCATAAACCCTGCCTGACTGGGATTAAAGCCCATTTCACATGTATTTATTGCCATAAATGAGAGGGTGAGGAGGGTCAGCTGGGCTGAGAGGGGTTTTATGGCGTCATCTTTCATTCCAGAAATGACTAACGCTATCTGAAGATCTTCTACACGGCAAGGGTTAAATATGCACTGGAAATTGATCTATATACCAGTGTTTCCTGCAAACACAGGAGCGGTCAATACCTGTTTATTGACATGCTATAGTAACATTTTGTTTTTTGTGTAAACCTGCAATACAGGTGATATTTTATGTATTGCATCGAATTAGTGGTTACATTAATGCACCATCCTACACAATGCAATTCCCTGAGATACAATAAAGAACATGAAAGATGCAACCTATAAGTTATTTCAAGCAACACAGCTTGTATGTACTGTATGTGTGGAGTTCTCCCTAAGACCATGTGGTTCTTCTAGGTTCTCAGTTTTCATTCCACCTCCCACCCATCAAAATCTTAATTGTGTCCAGGTTTAAATGTGTATGTGTGTGTATGTGTGTGCGTGTGTGTGTGTGTGTGTGTGTGTGTGTGTGTGTGTGTGTGTGTGTGTGTGTGTGTGTGTGTGTGTGTGTGTGTGTGTGTGCGTGTTTGTGTGTGTGTGCGTGTGTGTGTGTGTTTGAACTGGATCCACAATGAAAACTAAGGAAATACTGTAAATAAGTAAATAAATAACAGTAAAATAAAATCTTTAATTCAGCCTTCATATTAACAAATACGTGTAAAATATGGGAAAAACAGGGAAATATTTTTACCAGAGATATGCGTTCATGTTTCACCTAATACCCACCCCATTTGAAAATTGTGAGTATGTGAATATGTCCCTAACTCAAACAATATGTCTGGCTGATGTTGACTCAATATACAGTGTAAGCTACATTGGCAAGTTCAGCATTTAATTGAAAATACCCACCAGACAATGTTTGTTAATACTCGTATCCAAAAATAGCTTCCTATAACATTGCCTTCACTGCCTCACTGTACATCGTTCTCATAAAACATCTTGTACATTGGTCAGTTCCATGAACCCAGTGACAACCCAGCAGCATTGGAGCTCCAACCTCACTAGCGCCACCACTGCCACACATCCTAATTTGGTATGTGCATAATGAAGAGACACGATTCAAGTTAAGAAACTTTAATGTCAAACTGATTTCAAATCAAAAAGCACTCCAGCACAAGAAGGAACACAAACAGTATGAGTAAACAGAGGAACAGTAAACAGTGAATGTCACAGTCTGGCCAAGGCAGCACACGGTCTGAGAGAGCTTGCAAGAGGGAGAAAAAGCAACATGCACATTACTTTATGAAACAAATCCACAGTCACTTCACCACTATATATTTGATCATTAGCCAGATTGAAGCTTCAGTCTTTGGACATCTGGGTCTTATGTAATAAATGCAAACCATACAGTATATGCTTAGTGTTTGTTTTGCAAGCAGCATATACAGTACATCACTAAAAATTACGATTTCTCACAAAAGTAACTGATAGATCAGATACACGCCAAATAAAATCCAAGCCATAACGCTCTTAATTCACTGCATATCATGTGTGCGTGACGGTACTTGATGGCCGTGAAGTCGGCTTCTATTTAAATAATTCAGAAATCATTTACTGTAGGACAGCTTATCTTTCAGCTGAAATATGGGGTGACGCCGGCGAACAGTGTTGTATACAGTGTACTGGTCTCAAAGCTAATGCAAAAGAGTTGTTAGGGTTTAGATTTCATTTAAATAATAATTTAATGTTGCTTTTAAATGCTACACATATGAAATGTGTGGGCACATCTTGCTTTATTACCATATTATTGTAATAAAAGAGCATTCTGTAATTTGTATCTTACTGGAAGAAACATAAAACTTCTCATTTATTGCATTTATTTCTTTCAAATATGTCCATCAAACTCACAGGTCAGCTTAAGGGACAATAATTCATTCATCAATATCTGGGCCACTCCATGAAAACTGCAGCCGAACTCTGACAGGGTAAACTATGGAAAAAAGACATTAGCATTAAACACAATGTTGGGTCAGAATATTTTGGGTCAAAATACTTTTTTATTCAAACATGAAATATGAGAAAGCACATTTACCACCTTGCACATACAGTATAACAAGGACATGTAGAATAGGAATTTATTAATTTATCAATTAAAAAATGTATGGGAAACATTTGAAATAAACTCAAGATCTGCCGACCTGACGATTACAAGACAGTTCTTCAGTTTACTTTTGAAATATTAATTACTATGAATTTACTGTAGGGTCATATCAAGTATTTTAGTTTAATGATAATATATTTGCAATTAAGCAATATCAAATGAGAGGGAGTGCTGTTGTGCAATATGCTGAATATGATGCGGCTGGAGTAATAATCCACAAAAACCATTAATTTTCAACAGATAATAGATTTTTATTAATTTAACCATTTATTTTGCTCCCACAATACATATCCTACCGTCAGTTGGTGAGTCAGTTAGTGAGTTAGTGTAATTAATGGGTGAAAATAGTTTAAAAATTCTTATCGGTACTATGTATTCAAAAGGTTGTTCTTTATGAATCAGCTTGAAGGGATGAATCCCAAATAGTATTGAATGTAAAGCATTAGCATACGCATTAAATAGGTGTATGTTAGAATCTTTTGTTACACACAGCAAGTATTGCTGTTGATCAGGGGTTATAGAAGGATTTGGTATTTACTGTAGAATGGACAGTTAAGCAATTAGGAATGACGTAGAAGCAGTTACAAAAGATAGAAAGTGTTGTTCAAGATGACATAACATTATCAGATGCATTTTTTGCTGAAAGTGTTTCTGTCACCTGTTTTGAATGTGGGGGTTTTAGCAGGCAGCTGCTCTCCCCTCTTTTCAGTACTGCAGACCATACAGTCCTACTTTCACCCATGCTGGCAACTGACAGTTCAAATAATTAATGATCAGATTGCTCAGTTGGAAATAACAGTGATATTATATATGTTAACTGAGTGACTTCACCCTGCATGAAACATCACCAGTTTAACCTGGCTGCTGTGGCTGAGTTTTCATGGAATGACTTATTTCTATTACAGCTTTGAGGGGTGTTTGAACTATTGAAAACCAATCATTACTTTGAAACTGATAAACGTACTCACAATCTTTCCTATCAAACATGCAGACATTATAAAAACTGACATATTTATTCAAATCTCAGTCACTCAGTGAGTCACTCACTGACATTAACTGTACAGTATATGCTGGTAGACCCTGGAGAGGCACAGGGTGTCCCAACTATTTTTGAAAATAGAAAAGACTCACTGGCTCAAAGTTACTGTAATGTGTAATGCCATCTGTTATACTGCTATTAGTATTGCCATCTGTTATTGGTACAGCATAACAATTGAAATTCTATGACCATTAAGACTACAAGGTATGATCAAAGAAAACATGAAGAAGGTAAGCAGTATAGCACAAATAAGCCCTGGAACCGTGACAGATTTCTTGGTGAAGTCTAAGGGGATAAAAAGCATAGGCTCACATAGAGTATGTATGAAATGCAGCAAAAACATACATTGAGTCTTGTTCGAGTTTTTTTTTTAAGTGAATCTATCATTTTTTGTTATTAAAGTGGTGTCAATCTTAAGGGTCCTTCACATACTTGTACACTGCAAAATGCCGCAACGAGAGAGAGAGTGAGAGCGAGATAGGGGAGTCTTCCAATGAAATAAGTTATATTAGTGAAGCTTCTCGTATTAGCATCCATTAACTGTGAGTGACAGGTTCAGGGAGGGAATTAGTCTGAGCAGCGAGGAAGAGCGGTCTTGCTCGTGGCCTCTAAATCCATCATCATCTTCTCCTGAGCCATTCGCTACGCTATGGAAGCCACCTGTTCAATATTTATATCTTCACCCGTGAACGCAGCTCACAGCCAAACCATCGTCCTTGCTGTCACAGAGATTCCCAAAGGGTCATAGAAGAAGTGCATGGCCCACTAACCACACATCCCCTCCTCACCACGTCATACTCAGTTTAGACTGAAGGAGTGTTCTCCTTTAAAAAAAAAAAATTTTTTATTTTTTTTATTTACCTTATCACACTGGATAGATGGTCTGTAAGCTTTTGATGCTTTTTATTGAGCGGATTAGTCTGGCATTTCTCTCTCTCTTTGCACCAAACACAAATAATTCTAATCTAAAACAGGACTTTTTTTAGTCTGTGTTCAGTATTTTAAGGACAGAATTAAGATGAAAAAATTAAGAACTATAAATAAGTAAAAACAGCAGAAACATAATCAGAAAACATAACATCTGGCTTATCAGAAACATAATCACAACACCCAACAACAATCAGCACCACATCTTTAGGTTATTCTATATATTCTGTCAAACACCGCTAACAAAACAAAGCTTGTATCTTGGCAAAATATACCAGAACATAAGTAATCTGGAGGAGAAAACATTATTCTGAAAGCTAGCAAAAACAGTAAAAAATTTGTAAAAATATACAAGTAAAACAACAGGAATTTGGCAAAATATTCATGACAAAACATACAGTAGCTAGTATTCTGGTAAAACATAACTAGCAAAACATACTGTGTTTGTTTTAACATTCAGCAGCTAGCTAAACAAAGCTAGCAATGTAGTGATGGCTTGCCTCAGTTATTTTTCTGTCCCTCAGAATCACATTTAAGGCTTGTTTCCTACGCTTTAAGGCATTTTGTGTAGTTGTGTATAGTACAGAACATTGCTATTGTTAATGAAAAAATAAGCAAATGTCTTAATAGATTTTATAAAGCAAATATATACTTTTAATAGTATAATAAGTCAATGAAGGATATCCCTGTGTGGCAAAATGGCTATCTACCTATATATAAAAGACTATTATACTCTACATATGAGAAATAAATGCATGAAATCTATGAAATCCATCTTTGTTCATCTGTGAAGGCTTCAAGGATGAATGGACAAAGAGAGGGAGAGAACTGGGTGAGGTTATTGCGGGGACAGTTGATTGAAACAGTGCACAATGGCCAAATATAACACTAACCACTTGACTGAGGAATTTGAAGAGTCCTCCGTTTTAAGAACGAGGCTGACTGACAGAAACCAAAAGAGAGAAGAAACAATTGATTACTGAAGTTTATGCCAATTCTGTGCAATAGCATTATGCAATATTCATAACTATTTGGAAAACACAAATACCGTATAAACATCAAACATTTTCCCAATCAGGCAATTAAAAGACTGAAAAAGATTCCAGGAAAAGGTCAAGATTCAAGGTCCAACAAAACATGAACCATATCATAAATATTTTATTACTTCTACAATTCTTGTAGTACATCAGTAAAGAGTAATAATAATATTTGTCAAGCTGTATATATTTATGTTATAAATAAATGTTATATATATTTATGTTTAGTATATATTAATTACATCTTACTGGACTTGAAGAACCTGATGATAAAAACTTGGTGCCAGACACAACAGGGCACCTTCAGAGGTCTTGTCTAGCCCATGCCTTTATGGGTCAGAGCTGTTTTGGCAGCAAAAGGAGGATCTACACAAGTATTAGGCAGGTGATTGTAATGTTAGGGCTGTTCAATGCATTTCAAGCCCAGTTTTGATAATTGTTCAGTCCTCCTAGATCTAATTCCTAGTTTAGCTGTCGGTTTCCTTTTTGGAACTTCTTAAACCAGCTGCTGACACTACAATGCTGAATCTACATACTTTTGCAGTTATTACTCAGACACCTACCTCTTGAAATGCAGTAGGACAAGGTGACATTGCTAACCCTCATGATTGGAGAGTACTTTTGCCAGCTGTGAGTTCTTACAGCTTCATCATTATGTGCAGGTTGAATGTAACCAGCTGTAACTGTCTGTTTGTAATCAGCTAGAGAGGGTTTGGAGTGTGTTGAGTATGGCTCAGTGCAGGAAGACATGATTAACCAGACCTCTTCAAAGCACAACAGGTCAAGAAGCTCCTCTTTGGTGATAAAACCATACAGATTTTTTAAATGCATTATTATTATTATTATCATCGTCTTCATCATCGCCATCGTCGTTATTATTGTCTTGTCAGAAATGAGAAGAAATGAGCAATTTCTAATTCTTGATTATGGTGATGATGAGCCCACATCTGCAGCAGATAAAACCAGTTGATATTCAAATGTAAATTACAATATGCTTATTCTTAATACTGTTACAGTTGTGTTATGGTAGTTTTATATATAAAACTGTTATCTGTTGGGTCTTATGTGACAAGCCTTTACTTTGCAAAATCTCCCAGGAATATTTTTTGCAGTTTTATAAGGGTATAAGTTAATTAATGGAGACTTTGACTGTTGCACTTGCTACTTTTATCAGGATTCATTATGTATTTGTCTAAAAAAAGCGTCTGTTACATAATATCTTGCTTTCTTTCTTTGGAACATTCGAAAAGTTATTTTTGGAAATATAATTTTTTTTCTGTACTGTTTACAGAAAATACACATACAGTGGCGTCCAAAAGTCTGAGGTTACTAATAAAATTATTTTTTTTATTTAATCAATATCAGCATGGCGTCATAGGCATGAATGCCAAAGGCATCACAGAAGTGCCAGTACTCAGCACAACCTCAAGTGTGATATTGCTTATGCTAAAAACCACTGTATTGCACTGTTTTGTACAATTTATCATCGACAGATTTAATCAGCTATTTTTTGTCTGTTAAAACATACCGACAGATATTGTGATTAACAGGGGTAAAAGTAGTACAAAGTTCTTACGGGTACTATATAGCCAAAAGATTAGAATACAACATGAGCGTGGTGGAAAGTCCTGTAAATATTGTAATATTTTTATTTCCACTTATTCTTCTTAAGAATATCAGTTCAATTAACTACTGGGTTTCAGGGTTAAATCCCAAGTAGCGTTAAACTGAAAGCTTGTGTACTAGGACACTAAGTAGTGCCCTTGATTACGTGTTAGAGAGGGATTTGGTTAGAAGCAAGTTAGCTTTGTAAGCTTTGCCTGTTTCACATCAGAAACACTGGCCTCCCAGAAATTACTTCAATGGGCCAATCAAGTGAAAATGGTTTGAATGGAGGTCAGGGCTGTACAAGGAATGTGGTAATAACTCCCAGTCAAGTTCCTGTAATGTGCAAGTGGTGTTTGTGAATTATTGTGCATTACGTTCCCAGAGACAGATGTCTCTCTTCCACAAGTTGTTGACAAGTTATCTTTGATTTTCTACCATCTTTGATGGTGTCCAAGCACTAGTGTGTTTCTACCTGCAGGCACCATAATACACCATGTACTGTAGACACCTCTTGTAGAAATAAAACAACTATCAATAATTGAAAGTATTTTAATTCATAATACTGATAAATATTTTCATTTAAAACATGTTTGTATGTATGCTTAACATAAACAAACATTTAACTGCTTTTTGCACTGCCCTGATTCACCTGCACCCTATTCTACCATTTTCCTCTGTTAAAGGTGCAGGTTATTTGCTGGGTTCTTTGTGTATAATGACTGTGTATTTTTGTCAAATCAATAATTTGAAAAGCTGGGACAGTTTACAACCAGCCACATAAAAGCTATTCTACAGTTTCAACCATTTCTAACTCTATTCATTAAGGTTTATATTCACTGTGGGAATTCTGCAAGAGTTACTATTTAGACTCAGTTCTCATTTTACCATCATCTTTTTGTTCTATCCAGGTTTCAGAGTAAGAGACAATCCATCTCTCTCTGACAGGCTGGAGCCTGGGAACATGTGAAATTCAGATCACTGCATTGCTAAAAGCTGCTCTTCTGAACACGACAATGCATCTGCTGCCTTAAACACAAGAGAAAACTGTCAGCAGATTCATCTTCTGCTTTTAATTCTCCTGCAACTATCTCAATATAATATATTGAGGAATATTACAAACTTTCGGCTTTTGGTAACTCCACATGACAGAAACATTTAACTGAAAATATCAAAGGAAAAAATCCATTATTAACAGATTGCATATTAATCTTTAGAATTATCATAGTCGTCAGTGGCATTGAAGATTTATTTTCTAATAACATGCAGAGTATCAGGTTTAAACTTTTATTTAATCAAAATTTAAATTAAAACTAGTGGGAATTAATGGCGGCAAGGTGGCATAGTGGTTATCCCCGTGGCCTTGCACCTCCAGGGTTGCACCTCCACTGTCCCAGGTCTGTGTGCATGGAGTTTCCATGTTCTATGGGTTTCATGTTATTTCCTTGGACAGTCTAAAGTCATGTAGATTAAGCTGATTGGTGCTTCCTAATTGGCCGTAATGTTTAAGTGTTTGTGTCCTTGGATAGACTCCAGGCCTCCTGTGACAATGTACTAAATAAGCGGTATAGAGAATCAGTGAGAGTGGTGGAAATTAGCCATTGCTTCATCACTATCTAATGCAGCAGTACTTTTTCATGTTGTTCTCGCTCTTTCTGAGGCAAAGCTCTCCTTTAATGAAGTGCATGTTCTTTCATTTTAGGAGCAGCAGCACATCATGATCATCATTCTTTATGTGGTCCATTCTGATTTATTTTTGCTATTAGACATTATTATAACTGAACTAGCAATGTGTCTCTGTAACACCAGTCAGACATATATCCACTAACCTCTCAAGAAAAGTACAAAAATACAGTACCAACCAACAAATTAGTAGTTCTTTAAAGTTATGGTAATATACAAAACCAGTTTGAATGTTTAAACCATTGCTAGAACTGATCATCTTGACCTTTTAACAGTACTGGTTTTGAAGACTATGCAGCTCATTAATTGTATTTGTGGCAATCCAAATCTCCCACTTGGAACAGTCTTATTGACCCTACAAGGGCACTAATGTATCATGTGCTTTTAGAACATTTACTGTATGATTAGATCTCTGAAAGAGCATAATGCAGCTACATAAAGGTGTAGCTGATTTCACTGGATAGCTAAAGCCAAAACTGTAAAGTATCCTAAAAATGCATGGTTAAATACTAATCTTTACTTCTTGGTGTACTTTGAAAATACATATCTCTTGCATCTACCAGATATTATTAATATTTCTTGCTTGTATTCATGCCATGGTACCACTTAAAATAAAAGGTTAGGCACTTAGTGCATTATGGAAAACATAATCTTTGACCAGCAAAACCATATTTTACATTTTGAAGTTTCGAAAATATTTTGAGGTCTACATGGGTGGTCAGTGTAGTTAGCCTTCATGGAACGTTTTGATACACTGCATATCTGACCATATAAATCACATGGTTTTAAAGTCTCTTGCTTTCACATCTTAGAAAGATAAACATCATGTAATCCGTCTGGGGTTTTTGTATTTCAGTGCAAGGAAGATGGCAACTCTGTTCCCAAATGTACAGTACAAAGCATGCATGGGTTTTATCAATGAAATCAGATCAAGAACATAACATCAGTGTAGATTTTATTCTATATAAAATCTGTTGAACTGAATAATTCTGCACATTTGATAATTACCATAATATTATCACTAGGATTTGACTTCCAAATAATCTCATTGCTGTAAGACTGAGACACAGTGCTTTAATATGCTGCATGTGTTAATGTGACAGTCATAGAGGAACTGATAAAGAAATCCATTGCTATTGCTGTCATGCCTTATAGATTAGCTATACAGTAGCTGTAACATTTTGAATCTGTTCATCTGGTCGGGCCAAAATCGAACCACATTGTTTTATAAAAGAATCAATTGTGTTCCAGCACAATAGGTTAACATAACCAAATGTTGTTCTTTATTGATTTATGGATAAATCCTAACAGCCTGCTGAGAAAAAGCCTCTGAGTCTTTCGATTCTTATGCTAGAGGACAGAAAAAGGCACAGCGAAAAAACAAAACAAAACAGACATTATGTCTACATAAGGGGGATGCGATGTCCACAAATGGGCCATTTCATTAGGCACACCTTCCTATTATTGGGTTGGGTCCTCTTTTACTTTCAGAACTGCCTTAATTCTTCACTTCATGAAGAGGATTTAACATGGTGCTGATAAAAACCGTGATTTTGGCCCATGTTGACATGATAGCAAAATGGGTACAGATTTGTCAGCTAGACATCCATGATGCGAATGGCGCTCTTTGCATTGAGATCTGGTGGCTGTGGAGGCCATTTGAGTATGAGATGATTTTACTGTAGCTTTGTGACATGGTTTGTATTGGTGTGTGGACATAAAAGAATAGACATGGTTAGCAGCACGATGCTCATTTGTGCTAAGGGTCCCAAAGTGCACCAAAGAAATATTCCCCACACCATTACACAACCAGGTTGTTGATACAATGCAGGATGGATCCATGCATTCATGTTATTTACACTAAATTCTAACCTTACCACCTGAATGTCACAGCAGAAGTTGAGACATTAGACCAGGCAACATTTTTCCAATCTTCTACTGTGCAATCTTGAATTGTAGCCTCAGTTTTCTGTCCTTAACTGACAGGAGTGGCATCCAGGTGTGGTCTTCTGCTGCTGTAACCCATCTGCTTCAATGCTGTGCATTCTGAGATCAAAGTCACTTAAATGATCGTTCTTCCCTATTGATTGTCAAATTAACTCAGATTGTCTACAACTACTGAGTTGCTTCAGTGTGATTGGCCGATTAGATATTTGGGTTAACGAGCAGTTGAACTGGTTTACCTATAGAAAATAGAAATAGAAAACCACAGCAAACTCAGTGACGTCTACAATACCCTCAGTACAGATAGATACTATAGAATAGGAGCATAATTCCACACATGTACATGCATATACGTACATGTAGGTCCAAATAAAGGTGATGTGAGTGCAAAGCAAAAACAAGCTTGTCAAAGAATTTATACATTAAAACTTTCCACTTGACAGCTTGCACTGCCATTTTGTGTGGAAGTGCTAATTTTAATGAGAGAGACAGAGTCATTTTTGAAACCTATCATACCTGTCAGAGAAAAGGTTAGCGAACTGAAAGCTCACAGCTCCGTCTATTTCCCCTGGAACAGCCCCACACACACACACACACACACACACACACACACACACACACACACACACACACACACACACACACACACACACACACACACACACACATCTTTATTCATACCTGTATTCATCTTGTGAAATGGCCTTCATTTTCCCAGACGATGCGCGGTCAGCGTCATAGAGACGATATATGAAGTGCTCAAAAAGATGGGAAAGCTGTTTTCTTTTTAGGGCACCATCATCCCGGTGTCACAGCGCTTGCAGAGAAAGAATCAGGTTTGTGTTTGATTGTTAGTAGGGGTCATGGGGAACACAGCCAAATGAGGTGTACACCTGTCTGCTGTCATGGTGATGCATCATTGTCGTTCTGCTACTGTCTCTTTTTTTGTTGTTGTTGTTTTTCGTCATTTTCCTCCAACTAAGTAGTTTGTTTCGGTTCTATTCCTGTGTCTGTTTCTCTTTCTGACTCTATTTCTCATGCTCTTTTCTTCTCTATATGGTTCTCAAAGTCCATGCCTTTTTCATACACAATTACACACACATGGGAGAGAGAAAGAGAGAAACGGTATATATAGGGAGAGATACTCTGGCTCTGGTTTTGTTATCTCTAGCAACTTTACAGCTGCTTTATAGTCTTTAAAGGTGACAGCTGGCAGGCTAAGCCATCTTTTCAATGTTGATAAATTAATATCAGAAGCCAAACACACACTGCTTAAAGAAGGGGAGAAGAGGTTACACATTTCCCTGGTGGACAGACAGAAGGGCAGGACTATACAAATAGAAACCTATTGAGGACATAATAAACATACAAACAAACACATAAATAATAGCTAATACCCCATAACAGTATGTCTTCAGGACCACTTTCAAGCCTCATACTAAAGTCTTATTTTTTTATTTTTAAATCTTATTTTTGCAAAGGTGACCTAAAGACCTCTATCTTAAGGAGTCTAGAGCTTTAAAGAATGTTTACAGATGACCTATGGACCACTGTGTGTGTCCCCTGGGCCCTGACAACATACATACATGTTGTGTAAGTCTGACTCCCTATGCCATGACCAAAAAAGTCAAAGCTCATATCTTAAAGAGTTACTTACAAAAGGGCTCTTGAATGTGTCTTTCTTTTTTATTCAAAAAGAAAAAGTGCATTAAAAAACGAACAGCCTCGAGGAGCAAGTGCAAAGCCTCATTTTCACAATTTTACTGCATGAAAGGGAAAAAGCAATGCAAAAAGACAAAGTGTATATCTTCTCCCACAGCCATTGTTGGGGATCTGACTTTAATGGAAATTAAATATTTAATAGTGAGAAAATGAGAAGAGGAGAAAGAGCTGATTCGAGTTACCCCCCTCCCCCCTCCCCAATCTCTCTCTCTCTCTCTCTCTCCCATCTCTGGCAGCGGCAGCAGCAGCTGTGCTCTACATCTTACTGATTGTCCATTGAGACAAGCTGAAATGTTTTCCACTCAGCCTCATTACTGCTCACCCCCCCCTTTTCACCCTCCTCCTCTCCTCTCCCCCCTCCTTCCCTCCATCCCTCCCCTTGATCCCATCACAATCTCTAGAGAAATGGCCACACAAAGCATGTTTCCTCATTGCTGCTCAGCCCATGTTTGACAGTCCTGAATGTCGTCTCTCTTTCGTGAAGTGGATGAGTCTGCTCTGTGTTGGTCTTTGATTAGCTCGCAAGAGCATGTTGTTTTCTGAATGTGTGGCAGAACACAGGTCAAAAGAGAAAACCCATCAGGCGCCGAGCTGTCAGTCCGAAGAAGAATAGGGCAATGGGGAGGACGCATTTCTTTCTTTCTCTCATCAGCTTTCAAGTGTTCAAGCTGATCACCTCGCTCTTTCTGTTTCTCTTTTGTGAAAGGAGATAACAGAGTTTCCCTTTGCACTTTCATATCCGGTGAATGTGAGCACCCATCAAACCGAATCCATTAACAACCAACAAAGATATTCAGAACACATACAAAATTTCCATTGCAGTGCTTTGTATGTGCCTTGTGTGATAATAACAGTTCCACTATGTGCCCTCACATACTGGAAAATACTTCCTTCTTTCCTTGGTCTACGAGAACAAGTCTCTATCTCATTTGTCAATATTCTGTATCAGCACCTTAGCCAGACCCTTTTACATTAAAGTGGCCAGGACAGACACTTGGGTCACTCTATTTAATAGAGTGGGATAAAATGCTAATCGATCCATCAATAGACCCCCACAAGTCAGCAACAATTGTTTATTATCTGACAAGCAGCAAATAGTCAAAAAGTCATAGCTAACATCCATCCATCCATCCATCCATCCATCCATCCATCCCACCTGGTGTGGTGGGGTACACAGTGAATAAGGTGCCAACCCACTAGCACAATCATAAACTTTGGACAAACTCCAATCACACTATACTACTTGCCTTTGGACTGTGGGAGGGCACCTGAATACCAGGAGGGAACCAAGCAGGAAAAAAGAGCATACAAATGACATAAACTTAAACCGGAGGTGATATTTGAACCGTGGTGGTGCGATGTAACCAGTAAGCCACTGCACTACCCATAGCTAGTATGACATCAGCAATTATTACATTTTTTAAAGTATGCTATTGGTACAAATTCATGATTATGAAAAAAATCCAATGCTAGGTCTACAAATACTTGTGAAATGAGAAAAGGCTTGACGAGTGCTTCCTCACTTGTTTGGTCTTTGTAGTCAGTAGATTCGGGGAGTACAGTAATTCACATCTTTATTTCTTTTTACAATTCTCACCAGTGGACAGTGATAAATATATTATTAGGGGCAGCTATGACCATATGACCATGCCTCAAATCTTTTACTGTAAATACCTCAGCTTTACTTTAAAGGCACCCTTAGCAAATAATTATTGATGGATCCATATACTTCCTCTTCTTTACTGAAAGCATGAGTGTATGGATTCTGCAATTTCATCATACCTTAAGCTTTTATAGGCTTTCAGTTGATGAATGGTGATATTTTCCCCATAGTAGCCAGTAAGGAGTGCATTACATAGTGTGGACATCAATGAACAAGATACAGAAAGCCTTTGTCTGCTAGATGAGAGAAATGCCATTAGAGGACACTAAGGGGCTGAGGTGGTGCTCCTTCTCCCCTGTGCTCTATAAGCTCAATGGATCTGCTGACTTGCAGCTGCTTGAATGGTTCTCTGTGGCTTTTCTTTTCTTTTTTTTTAAGGATATCATCCATCTCATCATCAGGGTGTCAGCAGATTGCCCGCAGCACTTTACAGCCTTGCATGGCTGTTGCACTCGGTTGCAACTCTGAAGAAAGCCATAAGCAGACCAGCCCCAGATCTGCCTTTTTTTAAATTTAGCTAGTCAGGAATAATTTGTCAGGACCTGTTAGGACCCTCTGTATCTGAAGTGATGTAAGGTTCTTTAGAATGCTTCTGTCCTCTAAATTCTGGAAAGCTTTTTCAGGTCATCAAAAAGGAGCTCTGAAAGTTGGATGTACGAACCCTAGCTGCCAAAGCTGGGTGATGTGCTTTAGCAAGATACTGATTCAGAGTGAATATTAGCAAAAAATATTTCCAATAAGATCCAACTTCATTTAACCCTAATCCTAACCCATGATTTGGTTTTTATGTAAAACACATTTATCCAGTCTGAAACACACTGCCCTGTCTCCATCCCCAGATCAGTTGGTTTGATTCAAAACAGGTAAATCAAGTCGAACTCAGCATCCTAGACTTTTGATTCTGCAGTGACAGTTTCCTTAGAGAAGGTGCTTACAGTCTTAAGTCACATCTGGCTCAGGTACTGCATGCTACTACAATACTACAATACCCATCACCCTACAACCCAGCCACAGCATGTGACTGGGTTGTAGGGTTATGGGTATTGTCCAAGAACCAAACAGTGGCAACCCAGCCACTCAACACTCTGCTCAGCAACCCATAGACTCAACCACCTGACCCACTGAACTAAAGAATTTTCGAGCCTTATTCTCCTGTTCATATTAGGTTATCATGTCAGTTTTTTGAAAAAGGCTATGTACCATACAGTACGTCTAAGAAAAGTGCAACCTAATGTTATCTCAATGAGAATCCAAGCAGATCAAATCAGCAAACAAGGCCAGTCAATGATAAACAAACAAGAACAGACAAACACAGGATATCAGAATACTGTGGGCAGAGGAGTGAACTAGACAAACATAAAAACAGGGAAAGCAGATAGAAATGGGAGAAATCCTGGCAATATTTAAAAAAGTCAAGGGATATGAATGAGGAGAGTAAGTCAGTTGGAATAAATCTTGTGGATATATATATATATAATATATATATATATATATATAATATATATACTCGTATATATAACGATATTGTAAAAAATAAAAAATGTTCATGCTAATGTCAGAGAATATTATATAAAAATCTAAAGTTGAAAATGGATGAAGTCTTATGTACTGTAACAACAACTTATACAGTATTAAGGCTGTGAGTGATTGAAGTATACCTTTGCATTTTATTTTATCATGCAGTAAAGATCAATATTTAATTCCATAAAGTGTTTTGTCTGTTTGTTTGCACACTAGGAGACTCTTTGCTGAAAAAACAAAACAAAAAACATTTAAATGCTGCAAATGTTTAAAAAAAAGCTGCAAGACCATGTATGACAATCCCAGCTGAGGAGCCCACTGCAGTAATTCCCTTGGACATTCAGTGAGTGGAATGATTGATACTTGCAAATAGATGGAAATGTTGCCAACTTGTGGAAGAGACGCAACTTGTCTGTGGGACCTTTACGCACAATCATTCACAAACACCATTTGCGCATTACCGGAATTTGACTGGGAGTTATTGCCACATCCCCTGTACATCCACTTGCTCCAAGACATTTTAAAATGTTCGGTCAGTTAAAAAAAGTGTTCCTGGGAGGCCAGCATTTCAAGCGTGAAGAGGCAGTCTGATCATGGGATTATGTGGAGAAATAAAGGTAGTTTTTGCTCTCATAACTGTGTTCTACTGCGTTATTCTGCACAATCAAAAGTCCCAGTTTGACTTTCAATATGCTAGCTAACCATCTTAAATGTGTTACCTATCACCTATGCCAATTGATTGTAAGCAAGACAGTAAACAATTTTAATGTACAAATTTAACATGTTTACAAAGTGGACACAGATTCATACCTCAAAATCTGACAGTTGATGATAAATTCATCTGAGCTGTGATTAAGTTGCTATTGAACATGGGTAGAGCTTGTATTTGCACTGCAGCTTGTTCATGTTTAGAATTGATAGTGTTACAGCTGACCACTGTTACAACTGACCTCATGCTCGCCTACATCGAGAGTCCCATGAGTAAAATGAGAAGCAACAAATCTCATTAGTAGCTTGGAAATTGTGATCAGGCTATTGTCCAGACTGACATAAATCTGGATTTGCAAGTCTGAGATGAATGAAGATCTGATTCATGAAGTTCTGATACATTAAGTATTTTTTTTATTCCCGCCCCTCTTAGGACACACCTAAATCATCTGTAAAATTTACATTTGTATCACACATATCCCTACAAATCCCATATACCCTATCAATTTATCTTTTATAACCACTTTCTCCTAGTCAGGATCATGCTGCCTTATGGATTTTCAGCCACAAAAAAAAAAAAAAAAAAACTGTTGGCATTGCAGTATCAGCCTTCTGTGCTTTAGCAGAAGAACAACTTTACAAATCTCTTCCAAGGCAACTTCTCTCATCAGTACAAACTCATTAACACACAACTCCCTTGCGTGCTTGTTTATAATATATGCTGAGACGTCCTCTCTTGAAGAACCCTCAATATTTCAGAAGGAAAAAATATCCCTGACTTGTGTAAAATAATTTAGAGTAAAAAATAGAAAACGTTCATGCAGTTATAAGAAAGCTTGTCTGGCATTACCATACTAGACTGCCTCGGGGATACAGGAACAGTGGAAATCTGGCAACACACTTAATTGCAGCCCACCAAAAATAAAGCTTAAAAAGAGACAGATTATATAATGGGAACACTACACAACCTGAGGAGGTTCTGTAAAAAGCTAACAACCTTGCTAGAGAAATCTGCACACATTTAAACAGCCTTTTACTTCTTTTTTTTTCACCACTAGCTACCTGTAATTATTCCCTGAGAGCTTTTTCTTAGTGATGTGCTAGCTTGTGCCCTGGAGCTGATTAGCACTGTGGTTAGTACTGTGGGCTCAAGGCTCGATTCCTGCTTAAGGACTGTATGTGAAGTGTGCATATTTTCGCTGTTCTTGGTGGTTTTCTCCGGGTGGTCTGGTTTTATCCCACAGTCCAAAGACATCCAGAGTAGACTAACTGACATTTCCAAATTGCCCATAATGTACAGTATGAATGTGTGCTCGTGGGCCTTGCAATGGATTTTTAACCTGTCAGAGTTTACCCTTTCTAGTGCATCAAGTTCTCTGTGACTGGCTACAGGTTCCCTGTAACCCTCTACAGGATAACCAGTATAGAGCTATGATTGGCTCCAGGTTCCCTGTAACCCTCTACAGGATAAGCAGTACAGAGAATAAGGGAGTACGAGAGCTTTACTGTTCAATGAATTTGAATGTCAATTTTACACTAATATCAGGAATCCACAATTTCCACATAAATGTCAACATTGCCTGTATAATATGGCTGAATAACTCCCATTAGTCCAACATGCCTATGGACTTTGTTCAAACCAAATACAAACTAAGCAAAAATCACACACAAACCTCAAGTTAATGCTTTTGAATTGGAACAAAATGGTTCTGTTGGTTGATATTTGGAGGAAATATGACACAAACATAAAACCCAGTAAAACAAGACATTAAAAAAATAGATTTTTCCTGTTAGTCTCTCTTTGTGTGTGCAATTTGCCCCAAATCAATCATCCTTACTATGCTGCCAATGAAACCTCATGATATAATGCTTTACTCTGATAGACTGATAGATATTGTGTGTAAACCCTCCCATCTAACATCACAGCCATCAATGACAAAAGTAAACTATTATATAAGAGGACATCCAATAATAATCACTAAATATCTGTCATTGGAACAAAACATCTCTTGATGGAAAAATGATTCTCAGAAAAAAATAAATCTGCCTCACTAATAGTATATGGATTGCATTGTTATTTACAAGCTGAATAGAGACACAACAAGCTACTGAAGGGAAAATGTTAAATGCTAAATGAAACAAGCTACCTCACTTGTTCACAATACTACTCCTACATCTATTTTTTTTTTCCAACACTTCGATACTGCTCATTTCAACATTAAAGCATCTTGGTGGTGAATTACTTTCATTTACTACTAACAGCAGCTGAATGTAATCGCTGTCTGAAAGCATGACTGAATAAATAAATGATATTTCAAATTTCACAAGGGAAGATGAAAGCAAACAGCAACATATAATGATTGGCAGTGCATTAACCATTCTGAAATTAGCACCAGCAGATCTTATTCATCACGTTTAGAGACTCGTTCGGGGTTGTCAAGAATAATTGTTAAATGAGGATTAGAGCCGATTCCTACGGGAGGAATGGGCTGTCTTCATTCAGGATGTGAATGGCCTGTGCAGGCAGCACCTTTCATTTCCCTCTCATTTCCTCGCTAGGTCTCCTAATTTCCCTTGCCGCACTGTACCTCTCACTTCTCAAGCCTGATTAGTGCCTGTGTATATAATACGGCATGGGTATTCAGCTAGGTTTTGCTATTTGATCCATAATAATTGGTCTGTGAGCTTTTTGTGGTAAAAAGCCTTAGCGGTGGAAGATGGGGATGATGGGGCAGAGAGAAGGGGGAAAAAGCCAGATAGCTGCTAAATGCTACTATTATGATAGCAATCTCCTGCAAAAATTTGGTTTATGGATCCATATCTCTTTAGGGGAGAACTAACTATATACTGTACAGATATGGGTTAGGCAGGGATGCTTGTACAACTCACCTGCACACCATTTTGGTTCAATCATCTTTCTGAAAATGGGGGGGGGGGAATGATTAGATGAACAGATAGGAGAGAGAGCAAATGTGTGTGTGTGTGTGTGTGTGTGTGTGTGTGTGTGTGTGAGATGAATTTAAACACACTCCTTATCTCTTCAGCAAACAGCAGTTGTTGCCATGTATATACAAAGCAGAATCTAATTAGTATTCCTAGAGCATAACTAGCAGATAACAGTCCACAGTCTGTAGATTACAGTTTCTCATTTTCTGCCCCTCTCCCTCCCAGAAATTAACATGAGATATAGATAGTACTGCTAATAAGAACATGCGCACCCAAGATGTGTGTGGGTGTAAGATAGGACATAATCAGCCCAGGGACAATCCAAAGGACACACTCGCCTTTGGACACTTTTGAAAGAAATTTAGACTGCAAATGAAATGATATTGCTCCATTTTCAAAAAGGGATAGTTAAAATTCTTATTTTTTTTTTTTTTTTTTTGGGGGGGGGGGTGATTGGGGGAGCTGAACTGGGATTCATTCTAAACGAAAATGATTACCTTTCATTATTCTACTGCTTTCAATCCCCATAATGAATACAAAGTGTGCCATTTTCATGAATGAATCATAATAATTAGCCTCAGTGGAAAGATAGAACATAAGTCATATTCATCCTCGGTAAAAACTTTACTCAGTACCAAGTACATTGTGAAAATATGAACTGGTATAAAAAGAAAAAACCTACACTGTTTACTTTATATTAATGCTGTAAACAGGCATCCGATACCACACTTTTCATACGGGCAAATCAACACACATTTTTGTATTTTCTTTGCATTGCTCCTCCAGACTTTCTCCATCATTATCTGTGTAATATGCTGTACTAAAAAATGCATGAAAAACATGTTTACTTCAAACTCACTGACAATGGAAATCTAAGGGCTCTTGTTTAGGAAATCAATAAACATTAGCAACAAGGCCATGGTAGCATTCAAACGTTTTGATGTTCTTGGTATTGGATATGAATCATAAATTATGTACTCTATATCTTTATTTTGTATAAATATTCTGTCTTATGCAAACACTGCAAGATAATTTTAATTATACAACAGGTATAAAACAGAGTCATCTGATTGGACAAGAGCCATTCCATGAGTGATGATAATAGACAGTAACAATACTAAAATGCTTAATTACGTTTATTCGTTAAATCACAGCTGTTATAATAATCAGTAATTACTCTAAATTAGAGTCACTGCATGGGTGCAAGTAGGTTTAGCCTGTAGTACTTATAGCAAGAAAACTGATAATGTTAATGTTATGTATGTTCTCTTAAACGGAACGTTTTCTTCTTAGTAATTGATTCTCTGTCATTCAGAATTGCTTCATTGTTGGTTTATTTACTCCTAAGGCAAGCTACAAAGATAACTAGATTCTAACACGAGGCTAAATCCCAAATTGCACTCAAACTCCTAATCTAGGGTACTACTTGGTATGTGGAATAAGGGATGCACTAGCTAGTGGTGGTTAGCATTAAATGGAAAGCTAGTGCATTAGCTTTCCATTTAATGCTAATGGCTGCACCCTTTTACCTACGACTGCATCACAGCTGTTCTTATATCCATCTCAACAGCGTTCCCTTTTGTGTGATATTGCTAAAATGAAAAGCATTCTTTAGTTATGTTAGCTGCCTTGTATGGGTTGCAGTCGAGAAAAAAGGGCTCTTGTTTACATTGGAAAAGCTTGGTTTTTCTTCTTCTTCATTTGGCTGCTCCTGTTAGGGGTCACAAACAGCGGACCATTTGTCTCCATCTAACTATGTCTACCACATCTTCCCTTGTCACTCCAACCTCCTGCATGCCCCCCCTTACCACATCCACATCATGGGCCTTCCTCTTTTCCTCCTGCCTGGCAGCTCCATCTCCAACATTCCCCTCCTGATATTCCCCCTCATTCCCCCTCTAATCTGGTCTCTCTAATTTTGTCCCCAAACCGTCCGACCTGCACTGTCCCTCTAACATATTAATTTCTAATCCTGTTCATTATTGACACTCCTAAAGCAAATCACAGCATTTCAGCTCCACACCTCTAGCTCCGTTTCCTTTCTGTTTGTCTGCGGCAAAAACACAGTTTGTTCGTAAATATAAAATAAAGACACTACCAAGCTCTGTTTCTGTTTGACTGTATGATCGTTCTCATATGGTATTATGGATCTGATATATGGGGCTTGGAGCCTGTCCAATATATCAGAATGTTTAGATTTTATAAAAGGTGATGAATATTAGCACAGCTGTAAGTAATGCAGCTGTACTGGGTGATTTAGGCACTATCCATTCAAGAAAAGAGACATTACATATTGGTTGAAATTAGTTGATTAGGGAACCATCACCTTATCGCGGTGGAGAGGTTTGCGTGCTCTCATGAACCTGGGAGCAGTGTCGTCTGGAGCCATGTGCTCCTGATAGGGTCTCCAAAGACAAATTGGTCTCAGTCGATGGTTTAAAAACCCAATGAATAAAAGAGGAGGGAGAAGAGTGGAGGAAGCCCGGGGCCCATGTCTTGAGCCAGGCCTGGACAGAGGGCCCATCAGCGAGCGCCTGGTGGCCAGGTCTGCCACGGGGCCTGGCTGGGCACAGCCCGAAAAAGGCTTTGTTTGGACTTTGTTCTTCTCCGGAGTTGCCCAGGGTGTGAGGCGCCAGGCGGGTGTGGGGATACTCACGAGTCCCAGGCTGAGTGTCATGACATTGGAGTTTACCCCAGCCCTGGTCTAAACCCAAGCGGTGTTTTGTTATTGGATTTCTGTGCTAGTCATGGATTGTCCATAACAAATACCATGTTCGAGCATAGGGATGCTCTTAAGTGTATTTGGTACCAGAGCACCTTAGGCCGAAGGTCATTGATCGATTTCATGATCGTATCATCTGACCTGAGGCCATATATATTGGACACTCAGGTAAAGAGAGGGACGGATCTGTCAACTGATCACCATCTGGTGGTGATTTGGGTCAGGTGGCAGGGAAGGCCACTCGACAGATCTGGTAAGCCCAAATGTGTAGTGTGGGTGAATTGGGAATGTCTTCAACTCCCAACTCCAGCAGAGCTTTTCCAGCATTCCTGTAGGAGCTGGGGATATTGAATCGGAGTGGTCAATGTTCAAAGCTTCTATTGCTGAAGCTGCAGCTCTAAGTTGTGGTCTTAAGGTTCTGGGTGCCTCAAGGGTCGGTAATCCTCAAACCCTCTGGTTAGGGAAACTGACCATCTGAAAAAGGAGTTCTTCAGGGATATCTAGAGACAGTTGCAAGGTACCGGCGGGCCGAAGGACAGCAGCTGCAGCGGTCACAGAGGCAAGGCAGCAGATGTGGGAGGAGCTCAGAGAATCCATGGAGAAGGACTTTTGGGCAGCACCAAGGTGCTTCTGGAAGACCATGCGGCACCACAGGAGGTGGAAACAGGGAACCACCCAAGCTGTGTACAGCACACTGCTGACCTCGACTGAGGAGGTAATTGGGCGGTGGAAAGAGCACTTTGAGGTCCTGAATCCGACTAATCCACCCTCTGTTGCAGAGACAGAGCTGGAGGACGACGGGAGGTCGACGTTGATTTCAAGGTCACTGAGGTAGTCAAACAACTCCACGGTGGTAAAGCCCCGGGAATTGACGAGATCCGTCCAGAAATGCTGAAGGCTCTGGGTGTTGAGGGGCTGTCTTGGTTGACACACCTCAACATTGCGTGGAAGTCGGGGACAGTGCCTAAGGAGTGGCAGACTAGGGTGGTGGTTCCCCTTTTTAAAAAGGGGGACCAGAGGGTGTGGCCAACTACAGGGGCATTACACTACTCAGCCTCCCTGGGAAAGTGTTCTCTAAGGTGATGGAAAGGAGGGTTCGGCCATTTGTCAAACCACAGATTGAAGAGGAACAATGTGGTTTTCGTCCTGGTCGTGGAAGAGTGGACCAGCTTTTTACTCTTGCAGTTATCCTGGAGAGGGTGTGGGAATATGCCCATCTAGTCTACATGTGTTTTGTGGATTTGGAGAAGGTATATGATCGTGTCCTTCTGGATTTTCTGTGAGAGGTACTGCGGGAGTATGGGGTGAGGGGGTCACTTCTCAGGGCCATCCAATCCCTATACACCCAAAGAGTAAGCTGTGTTCGGATTCTCGGCAGAAAGTCAGACTTGTTTCCAGTGGGTGTTGGCCTCCGCCAGGGCCGTACTCTATCACCAATCTTGTTTGTGATTTTCATGGACAGGACATGGACAGAAGTCGACAGAAGGCGCAGCCGTGGAGAAGAGGGTATCCAGTTTGGTGGGCTAAGGATTGCAACGCTGCTTTTTGCAGATGATGTGATCCTGGTGTCATCAGTCTGTGACCTGCAGCGCTTGCTGGATCGGTTTGCAGCTGAGTGTGAAACGGCGGGGATGAGGATCAGCACCTCGAAATCTGTGGCCATGGTTCTCAGCAGGAAACCGACAGATTGTCTACTCCAGGTAGGCAGCGAGTCGTTACCCCAAGTGAAGGAGTTTAAGTATCTCGAGGTCTTGTTTTTCGAGTGATGGAATATTAGAATGTGAGATTGGCTGGAGAATTGGAGCAGCGGGGGCGCTGCTGTTGCAGTTGTTTTACCGCACCGTTGTGACAAAAAGAGAGTTGAGCCAAAAGGCAAAGCTCTCAATCTACCGGTCGATCTTCGTTCCAACCCTCACCTATGGTCATGAGCATTGAGTCATGACCGAAAGGACAAGATCACAAATACAAGTGGCCAAAATGGGGTTTCTCAGAAGGGTAGCTGGCCTTTCTCTTGGAGATGAGAAGCTCAGTTATCTGTAAGAAACTTGGAGTAGAGCCGCTACTCCTTTGCGTGGAAAGGAGTCAGTTGAGGTGGTTCGGGCATCTAATAAGGATGACACCAGGACGCCTTCCTAGGGAGGTGTTCTTGGCATATCCATCTGGGAGGAGACCACAGGGCAGACCAAGGACTAGATGGAGAGATTATATCTTCACACTGGCCTGGGAACGCTTCGAGATTCCCCAGTCAGAGTTAGCTGATGTGGCTGGGGAAAGGGATGTTTGGGGTTTCCTGCTGGAACTGCTAACCTCGCGACCCGATTTTGAAGTTGAAGATGGATGGAGTTGATTATGATTGAGCACCATTATTCAAGAAAACTTTATAATATGCTTTTCCAGCAAGATATGGTTGGTATGAAAACATGTCTCTCCTATATCAGGAACACCATGTATGTCTATATTTTTTCTAAAGTCTTGGAGGCTCCAAGGATTTTTACATCTATTCTCCACCAACAATTAAAAGAAAAGGTTCATGAGGCATGGTACCTCCATTTTGGAAAACACATTTTTTAAGTGCAAATTGGTCACAGAACCAGAACATTACATAACTACTGTAAAAAATAAACAGTTGGTATGGTCATTGTTTCTATTTAGATGCTCAGGCCGTCATTTGACTGTGGAAACAGGCTTATAGAGTAACATGCCATTGTCGGATAGAGTTTGTAATTACTGTACGCTAATCTTGAATATCCTTGTGACAGAAGATGAAAATCACCTTTTTAAATATATGATTGCTTCCAATATCGAGGTCTGTGCAAGAAATACTTGAATGATCTGTTTCACATGCAGTATTGCTTTTGAACTTGATGCTTTATGCTTTTGAATCTGCATAGAAATTTGTACCCTTTATCTATAATGGAATAAAAAGAAGGTTGGAATTTCTATCGTTGTGATATCATCATAATGTTCAATTATGTTTTTTGTTTCCCTTAACATTCTCTGTGTTGTGTATGACGTTTGGTGGTGTTGGGTTCTTTTGTTGTTTAGACAGCTGTGTGTGGAGGCCAGACAGGCTTACGTTCCTGAATAAACTGAAACGCAAACCAAGATATTCTTGGTTTTGGATATAAATCATGACCTATTCACTCTAAATCTATAATTCTGAATAAGTGTTCTGTCTAAGGTTACCTAGCTAAGTTTTGTCATTCCAATCATATGCAGTGGAACCTTGGATTATGAGCATAATTCGTTCCGGAAGTGGGCTCGTATTCCAAAACACTCGTAAACCAAATCATCATTTCCCATAAGAAATAATGAAAACTCAAATTATTCGTTCCACAGCCCCAAAAAATAAATACATAAAAATAATTAATACAATCTATAAAATGAAAAAACAAATTAATCTGCACTTTACCTTATAAAAAAAAAGTACAAATAAATCCTGACAGATAAGTGTTTCCGTTGGTGCGCGCAGGCACCGTGTATGTGTGGAATTAGCCCCTTCCCTCACCTCATTTTACACAGTAACACTCCTCCTCCCTCTCCCCACCTCAATTTTTAAGATTCACAACAAACACACACACAAACAGAAACACCGTTTTAACAGGAAAAAAAAAAAAACATCACATCTCTCTGAGACTGGCATGAGCGTATATTAACAGACTCACTTTTTAAGTTTCACAACAGACGCATAAACACAGCTGAAACACCGTTTTAACGGAAAAAAGCGAGACTGGCATGAGCACATACTAACAGAATCACTTAGAGAGAGTGACGCTCGGTGTCAAAATAAGAGTGATGCATGATACTCGGCACTCGTAAACTAATACTTGCATGGTTTCCGAATAAAAAATTATTTAAAATCTTTGCTCAGTTTGCGGAACACTCGTAAACCACATTACTCACAATCTGAGGTTCCACTGTACCATTTAGTACACAGTGAAACCAAACAACTTTCCTCAAGGACCAGTTGCATCAGGTGCTACAGTACATACAACATATATTAACAACATAAGTTAACAAAACTAACAAGCTAACATGTTAGTGACATTTCAATATGAGGAGAAACAGTAAATAGTAAACATTACTATTGTTTGTAGCAGTAAAGATATAGTTTTGTGCAAATATCAATCAACATTTATTTATATAGCACTTTATAGCTGTCATGGGTCTAACTGGTGGTAGTTGCTGGCTAGACCGGCTGATGTAGTTGCCGTGGGCATATATGGCAGGCATGGACGCAGAGGGGTGTGTGAACAAATAAAATAAAAAATTATTTTAAACACAACTTAAAAACAGAAACAAACAAAGGAACCAAAACAACAAACTCAAACTAAAACTAGGGCTCAGGAAAAACACAGGAACAGGAGCTGAACACAGGGAACCAGGAGCTGACACAGGGAACCGACAGAGAACTAGGGATGAGGAAACATGGAGCTGGAGCTAACTAAAGACACAAGTGAACTAGAGACTGGACAGGATGTGGCAGGAACTAGAGATGGGGGCAGGACTGGAGAGACAGGACCAGGGGAACAGAGACTAGAGACCGGATGGGTTAGTGGTTAGTGAGGTTAGTAGCTATATGGAATATGGATAAAGGGAATGATGACCTAACCAGGTTAGTATCTAAAGGAGTTAGTGGCTAACCGGGTTAGTACTGACCTAATACAGAAACAGAACACAAAAGGTAGGGCACACATGAGGCTATACCAAACTAGCGGCTAACCTACTAGTGACCAGAACCACTAGCAGTCAATCCCACTAGAGGCTAGCCTACTGGAGGCTAACCCTACTAGGGGCTAACCCTACTAGCCGTCAAGGCCTATTAGCGGCTAACCCTGCTAACGGCTAAGCCCTCATGTGGCTACACATACAAGGGAAGTTTTAACCAAAGAACTAAACAAGAAGACTGATACTGAGGAGACACAGAACAGTACTTACACAGGAGGAGACACGGCCTAACTAAACACTGAACAAGGCAGCTCCATGAATCCATCAGAACAAGGAACATAAAGAAAACAAAACTAGAGCCCTCTGAAAACAAAGGTTACAAAACAAACCAAAATATAAACTTAAAGAAACAAAAAGAATGCCCACCTGACGGTATTTAAAAAAACAATCACAAACAAACAAACACCAACAAACAATGCTTGACCCAGTTTCCCAGAACAAACTGCTATTTATAGAGGCTTTAATGAGCCACCTTAGTTCAGGTGAGCACTCATCACCTGACTGAGGTGCCTTCTGGGAAACTGAGTCAACCAACAAGAACTACACAGACATGAACAGTGACCTCTGGTTGAGGTTCCTAACAATAGCAACCTACTGTAAGTTGAACCAAAGTGCTTCACAGCACTGAAAATAACAATAAAGTTGCATTAAGAATAGGAGTAAAAATACAAAAACAAAATAAAACACATAAGTATGAATAAATAAATGAAAAATTAAAGAATAGTCATAAAAATTATAATAATAATAAATAAAACAAAAAGATAAAATTATTATTTTTAAATGACTTAAAACTATAACATAAAAGCTATTCTAAATAAATGAGTCTTCAGTTTTGCCTTAAACAGAGTAAAAATACAAAAACAAAATAAAACACATAATTATAAATAAATAAATGAAAAAATTAAAGAATAGTCATAAAAATGATAATAATAATAAATAAAACAAAAAGATAAAATTATTTCTTAAAAATTACATAAAACTATAACATATTAAAAGCTTTTCTAAATAAATGAGTCTTTAGTTTTGCCTTAAACAGAGGGAGGTCCGTAATGCTACGTAACTCAGGCGGAATGGTGTTCCAGAGTTTAGGACCAGCCACTGCAAAGGAGCGATCATCCCATTGCTTGCACCTTGACCGAGGAACCACTAACAGATTTTGGTTAGCAGAACGTAAGGCTCTACTTTGTTGATAAAACCTTACTGTCTCACGCAAGTAGGAAGGTGCCAGACCATTAATTGCATTAAAACCAAACATCAGAAGTTTAAACTGTATCCGGAACTGTACCGGAAGCCAGTGGAGTGAATACAGTATTGGTGTGATGTGATCATATTTACGATTAAATAAGTAAAGAATATTGTTCAAAAGAGGATTTACTGGTTGGTATGAACAAAAGAAAGAAAGAAGCTGTTTACATGGATTGAATGCCTGAATGCTTCAGTACCTCCAGATGGTAGGAGGGTGAAAAGTGTATGTGATGGTTATGTCTGATCAACCAAAATGCTAGTGGCTTTGCGGATGCAGCATGTGGTGTAGAGGGAGAAGAGACCCCGGTGATGTTCGCTGCTGTCCTCACTATCCACTGTAGGATCTTGCGCTCTGAGATGGCACAATTCCCAATCCAGGATGGTTAGGATGCTCTCGAAAGTCCCTCTATAAGGTTCAGTGGTGGAAGCTGGGCCTTCCTCAGCCTTCTCAGGAAGCAAAGACATTGTTGGCCTTTCTTGTGCAAGGAGCTGGTGTTGAGGGACCAGGTGAGGTTCTCCTCCAGGTGGACACTCAGGAAGTTTGTGCTGTTGATGATCTCCACAGAGGAGCTGTTGATACTCAGTGAAATGTGTCCTCCTGAAGTCAACAACCATCTCTTTTGTCTTATCGATGTTCAGAGACAGGTTGTCTTTACACCAGTCCTCTGCACTTCCTCCCTGTATGCTAACTCGTCATTCTTGCTGACGAGACTCACCATGGTCATGTCATCAGCAAACTTCATGATGTGGTTGGAACTATGTGTCACTACACAGTCATGAGTCAGCAGTGTGAACAGCAGGGGACTGAGGATACAGCCCTGCGGGGCCCCAGTACTCAGTGTGGTGGTGCTGAAGGTGCAGTTCCCTATCCATAGTGACTGAGGCCTTATGGTTAGAAAGTCCAGGATCCAGTTACAGAAGGAGGTGTTACGCCCAACAGGCTCAACTTCCTGATCAGGTGTTGGTGGATGATAATGTTGTGCTAACCACAAAGCCACTGTGCAGCCTGTATAAAAACTATAAGCTGTTAATTCTAAACTTTGCATATTGATTCAGCATTGAGAATTTTGCTGTGCATGATTGTCTTTAGTCATTATTACTTTAGCCTAGCTATGTAGCTATGGGTGTTGATATGATTGCAGTTCCTGAGATTTTTCAGGTGCACGTTCCTGTTCGAATTTCCCATTCTACCGCATCACAATGGTATTTTATTGGATTATAGAGCTGGTGAATGGGAATCCTACTGCAGAACGTTGAACATACTGTATTATTATGTCCATGAAACCAATTGAAGAAGTATGTTGTTTTGTTACATGGTGCATTATCATCCTTTGAGTCAGCTTTAAAAGAGAAGGAAATTGTGTTAATAAGGAGATGTGCATGTTCAACAACAATATTCAAATAGACATTCGAGCATTGATTGACTGGTAGTAATGAGTCCAATGTGTGCCAAGAAAACTTTCCTCACACCATTATACCACCATGTCCATGGATTCATGCTGTTGGCGCTAAATTTTCACCCTACCATCTGTGTACCTCAACATAAGTGTAAATCAAGATTTATCAAACTAGACTACGTTTTGCCAGTCTTAAACTGTCCAGTTCTGTTGAGCCTCTGCCCATTGTAGCCTTAGCTTTCTATTCTGAGCTGACAGAAGTGGATCTTGTCATGCTCTTTTTTTGTTGTAGCCCATCTGCCTTGAGGTTCATCATTTTGCGCATTCTGGAAATTACATTCATCCAAATTACTCATGTTGAACCGGTGTGACCATTCTTCATTGACCTCTCTCAACAACAAAATGTTTACATCAGCAGAACTGCCACTTCTGGGATTTTTCTCTCTATTGCACCATTCTGAAACTCTTGAGACTGTTGTACATGAAAATCCCAGGAGATGAGCTGTTATATAGAAACACTCAAATCAGCCTGCCAGGAACCGGTCAACATTCTACACTCAAAATCACTGACACTTTTCATTCATCACATATCATCTTGGTATCAGAGTAATACATAATCCTGTAGCATAGTTTATTCTGGATATATTTGTCAGTTATCGGTTGTACAGTATGTGTGGGACAAGTACTGAGCACGCATGAGATTATTTGTGTACTCTTTATATGAATTTAAGTAAGAGGTTCTTTTTAATGCATCATTAAAACACCAAGTGATTTTTAATGTGTATCCCAACACCCGTTACGCTTTTGTGTCTGGAGCTCCTCCCTAATTCAGTAAGTGCTGACTGTGTGTAATTAGAAAAGGGAATGATCCTCCCATAACAATGTGTGTACACTCATCAGGGCAACCACCTGTGACTGATGTGTGACAGTTCCATTTGTCTCTTATTTAACACTCACACACACACACACACACACACACACACACACACACACACACACACACACACACACACACACACACACACACACACACACACAGTATTTTAGATAAAAAATTAAAATAGAATATTAAGAGCACCCGTTTCCTTTGAACAGGGAAAAAAGTTTTTCTTCTCACTTTGAGCTGTACAGTTTCTCAGTTGAAATGTTTTTCAGTATCCCAGCATGGGGCATGGAATGGTTAGACAGGATGAAGCAATAGCAATACTGTGAGCTGAATGAAGAAGTACAGGCAGAATGTGCTGGGTCTCAAGTGCAAGAAGGGAAGAACTGATTAGAAGTAGGAGGCTTTACAGAGGAAGATCGAACTGCTCAGTTTATAGTCATTCTGTCTTTATTTAGCACATGTACTGTACTGATGTGCTCTTCATTTATGCCTTAGTATACATCAAATAAGATCTGTGAAGATTCTATATATATTCTATATTCTTTAATTAGGATTACCTTCATTTTTTTTAAATGACCCTTTTTATGTCTCATACTCAGTGAGAAATAGATATTGTGTAATTAAGCCACATACTTTCACTGGATTTTGTTGTTTAAAAAAAGAAAAAAAAAAGAATAGTATAGTCCCTCTTTCTACTTCAGAATTCCACTCGCAGACTCCATGCATATGGACGCACTATGAGGCCCCCAAAAAACTTTTGCCTTTGGTGTGAGTGCCTCTCAAAAGCGTTTATCCTTCAGCTGGGCACCTCCACCGGCTTTCCCCTCTCAGTGTTTGCCATGCCTCCTGTGCACAAAAAGAAAAAGCCTCCTCCAGGTATTCTTTCGTGGATCCTGCATCCCAAGGGAGAAGAGGACAGAATGTGAAGAAAGCCCCATCCATACTGAGTGGAGTGCTTTGTGTGCCCTGATAGTGAGGGACAAAAGGGCCCTGGATAATGAATTGGATTAAATAGAGGGAAATAAAAAGAAAGAAAAGCCACACAAAGGCACAGTGAACAGTATATGAGATAGCTCAGCTGCACAAAGGAAATTGGGGGGGAAATAAAGGTTAGATTCATCAGGGTGGCTGCTTTCTGTAGCGGACTTTGAGCAATTATGAGCACCACACTGCATGCTGTTTATCATGTAGATTGCTAGAAATTACTGAACAGCATTTACCTACTTATAACATTGTAATGATTTCTATGGAAACCAAATTGCACTTTCATGAATGACAAACACAAACATAATTAACTACGCATACACAAACATGCACATCATCAAGCAGCTTAATAATGCACAACGATTGCCAACATCTCTTCCATACTGTACATCACTGATGAATCCATTGTTGAATATACAGTAGTTTAATTTCCTCCAAAACTCACACACATCCACACAGACACATACACGCATAACGCCATCCACTAACACATCTTTCTTGTGCTGATGATTTTTAAGGTCAGCATATTATATTACAATAACTCTGCCAGTTACTGTGAAGCTTCAGCTGCTAACCAACAGGGAATAGTGTTTTGCATCTCACCTGACCACCACCAGACATTTCAGACACCTTTCTAAAACCTCTCATGGCAGCAAAGACACACAAACAAAGCACATGCCATCATAAATGCTGTAGGTAGGACTCACCGCAGAGACCTCCTGTAATGACAGTCATCTTCATTTCCATAAGTAAGGGAGGCAGCAGGGCCCCATTGTTCGTAACCTTGTGCAGTTACAGCCGTGATATTCTGGAAAGATGATCTGGAAAGAGGAATAAAAGAACCTTTGGAATCTTTGAACTGAAAATAAAATAACACTTCACTACTTACAATATTAGATTTAATCCATAAAGCTGTTTAAATTCATAAATGTTATTGTGTCATACTGTACTGTAAATAGAGTATGCTTGCCACCTCGGGTCTGTGTGCGTGGAGTTTGCACGTTTTTTTTTTTCCCATTCTTGGTGGCTTTCCTCCAGGTCCTCCGGTTTCCTCCCATATTCCAAAGATGCACAGTCGGCTAATCTGCCTTTCCAAATTCGTTTCATTTATGAGTGATTGTGTGTCCAGGGTGTACCCTGCCTTGTGTCCCGAGTCCCATGGGATAGGCTTCAGGCTTCTCATGATCCTGTACAGAATAAGCACTATAGAGAATGAGTAAGTGAATTAAATAATGTTTTTTGTTTATTTCCGATGATGGTAATTATGAAATGCACAAAAATTATTATTGCTTTTTGGTTAATTAATTTCTGTTTGCTTGCTTGTATTAGAAAATAGTAGGGGATATAGTAATTAGATGGTTGTTTAGTGTTTTAAAAGAAAACTATTTTTATATTACTTTTGGAATTAATTATAAATTGATCTAATCAAACAAAGGACAGACAAATGTGGTGTCAAGAATACCTAATACCTGAACAGGCTAGCAAGGTGATTTGCTCATAACTTAATATTCACAAACTTGAAAATGTTGGTTTACCCCAGATTCTAAAGATTCTAATCACATATTGATCAGTGGCTACTAAAGCATATCAAATCATAACATATCATAAATTGTAAACTGTATGACTTCATGTGGAAGCCCAGAAAACAGTAGCATGCTGTTGTCATCTGCACTGCATCTTCAGATAGCATCCAATCCTACTTCAATATCTGGAACAGGAGGGAAAAAAAGTTCTCTTTCTAATGAACAGGATGACAACTGGGCACTGAACCTATGATGTATTGCACTCTCTTTCACTCTATTTGGCTGTCAGTGAGCTCGGGCTCCGTGCCTGTCTCCTGCAGCACCTTGGGGACTTTGTTTGGGGAGGAAATTAATGTTATCTTGATACACTCTGACACGTTCGTTACTGCGACGAGAGCCAACACATAGACAACCAGTGACAACTGACCACAAAGCACTATAAAGAGAGAGAGAGAGAGAGAGAGAGAGAGAGAGAGAGAGAGAGAAGAGAGACAACTCTGGTTACTATAGTTTCCTGGTAACATCAAGGAAGTGATCTCTATTGTCAAAATTAGAATGAAACTATTAATATAATTTAAAAATAGTATTTTTTTTGTAATGTAAATGCCGTGGGAAATTATTCTACAATAATTTATTATGTTTTTTGTATAGCTCTGTGTCAGTCATGTCACTCCCATAGCTTTAACCTTAGTATTTTAAGCCATGACATTAACATGACTTAAGCTAGCATTATATCTTTAAATATAGCATTGCATAAATGGCCAAAAAAGGAGTTTGTTTAAAAGTCCTGAACTCTGAGGGTTGCTATTTCAAACATGGGAACATGGGAAATATTCAGTCCACATAACATTTCTTAATGCACCAGAATTCATATCATGTGCTATTTAAAAGCAACATACAGTACAGGCTTTGAATAAAATGTATGCACAAGGTTTGTAGTGCAGGATAGTCACATATGAGGATTAGTATCCATGAATAAAACAGATCACAAACCCGTGCTGGACTCAACAGTGATATAGCACCCAAGTTATACTGTAAGTGAGGTGTGTGATTTTAGACAAAAGGTTTATGATTGTGTTTATGCTATAGAATTGACTGCCATTGCAGGAGAGTAAAAAAAAATCCTATCACATGAGACTTGGGTATGATATGATAGGGTGCCAATCCATTGCAGGACACATACACACACACACTATGGGCAATTGGGGAATACTAATTAGCTTAATCGCCATGTCTTTGAACTGTGTTAGGAAACCAAAGTAACCTGGAGGAAACCCACCAACCACGGGGAGAACATGCAAACTATGCACTTAGAGGCGGGAATCGAACTTGGCTGGGAATCAAACCTGGACTCTGGAGGTGCAAGGCAACAATGCTAACCACTAAGCCACCGTGCCGATGTAAGTTAGAGGTCTTTACTTTTTTAAAAACTATAGGTATAGGTATAGTCTCACACTGCAACTTAAAGTGCTTAAAGGTGTCCTGGTACCACAGGTAGACTCTCAGATAGAAGAGGTCTTGAGTCTATTATTCTGCCATCAAACATGCAGTTCTACTATTGTGTTTAGAAACATTGTCAGAAGCTCTGACTCTTATGATCAAGTATAATTTTATAAGTCAGGCAGATATAATTAAAACCTTACATACAACAGATCTTTTACTGGACAAGGTAGCCACTGCGCCAATTTACATCTCATTGTTTATTCAAATGGTGCTAGAATTACTCATCATAAAGTATTGCACTGAAATAGAGCACACTTACATGGATATGTAAACCTTAGCTGCATAGTCATAAAAGGCACTGAATGCTACACGATGCATAGTAAACCTGATTTTTCTGAAAGCTACCATTGTTTGTGTTTTTGTTGTAACCTTAAAGTACACTCATTATTTTCAGTTGTGTCATTCAATTGCAATAAAGTTGTTGTTCTTCTTATTGTTATTGATGTTTTACTTATTTTCTTGTGCCTGAGAAAAGTGCACAATATATCTCGAACTGTCTTATGGAACATTTGCAATAACCCCATGAGCAATTATACATGAAGTGCTTAGAGTATACAATTCTTACTGTGTTTTCTCGTTGTGGCCTTTTTACTGCCTCGTTTATTTTTCCCATGCCTTCTTGATTAATGTGAATTCATTGTTTTGTTCTCACTTTCTTCATGAAATGAAATAAAATGCTTTTATGAGCTGGATGCTTGAATGGGTATGTAAAGCAATCACCAACAATTAACTGATTTTAGCAGAGGCAGAGCAGTGCAATGTTTTATTGTGTCTCTAAAAGAAGAGATCATTGTTAAAGCAATGCCCTGATTTCCCATTCAGTGTGTATATTGCTTTGACCCTGACAAGGATAAAGATGAAGATGAATAATTGAATGAAAAAAAGAAGAGAGCAGTAATTAAGTGGTTCCACTTTATACAAAAAGCTACCCTAGAGGCTCCAACTTGTGACACCTGCACATGATAAGATAATAAGATGTTGGATTTTGTTGTTTTTGTCTTTTCATCTACTCCGGCAAGCATCCGGAAGAAAAAAAAATCCCATAGCACATAATAGAAGGAACATGTGGCCATTACCTTCTTACAGAGACTAAAACCATCTGCACTATTACTTGAGAAATTTCTGAAACATGGGGCATAGCTCTGGGCTGTGATGAAGAAAATGGGCAGCAAAAATCTCCTGACAGTGAAATTACGTTCGCTTTTTATGACATGCCTTCCCACAGGAATGAGAAAAAATGGTGTGAATAGGTCTATTAGTTCTGTTCAGCAGTAACCACCCGCCCCCAGGCATAGCACCAAGGCAAACAAGTCACACCAGGGCTGACCTTCACTATGTTCAATAAGTTTATTGCAATATCTTATCAAATGATTACAAATAAGAAATAGACGGTATATGTCTGTCCCCTCTCCCCCTCTTCAAAGCGAGAGAGGTTAAGTGTAATACACTTATAATTGAAAGAGAAAAAAAAAGAAATAGGTCTCCTCTCTATTATCCCTGACTGCTGTTATGTCACACTGCCTTAAATATTCATGTGCCTACTACACCCCGAAGGGTAAGATTTCGAATTAAACTGCCCATCTCATAATTTCACGAATGCCTTCCAAGCTTCTGATCCAAATGATGTTCCATTTTATCATTAATGGGAGTCTCTGACATTTGCATTGTTATGGATAATGTAAAGGCAGCTGATTCAAGACTATTCAGCAGTAATATTATAGGCAGTAAAGTGCTCCTGTGTCCTCCAGGCTTCTTATACACCATATAATCTTTTCATACACAGCATTTTACTGTTAAACTATTAAAGTATCCATGCACCTGAAAAGATGATGGCAGAAAATGATTTAAGAGTTGTTTAGATGTTTATTTAAAACATACTGTAAATATAAAATAAATAAATAAAGTTATAAAGTTTACTAATTTATTTAAATAAAAATGAAGCCTGTGCTTGCACTTTCTTGTCCATAGTCCACGATCCACGAACTGATCCACAAAACACTGTTGCGTTCCTTTATAATTTCAATGTCTGATGTCACTTAAAAAAAAAAAAACATCTTGACCCTACAGCCTAAGGATAATCTAAGGACAAAGTCATATCTTAAAGCTACTGTATCAATCTTACTATCTAGTTTGGGTAATGCTATTTGTGGCTGGTTGTATTATTTTTTATTTTTACAGGATTGGTTAATATTAACTGTATTATTAATATGATATAAATGTTCACTGTTTAGGCAAATAAATTAATAAATAAAATCACAGTTTCAAAATGGTCTGCATCAAGCAAAAAAACTATGGAGGGGACTAAAATGGGTCTAAACAGTTGTGTGGCCATAAGAAAACCACTTGTTGACATGAGACTAAAAAATGCTTCAATTTTCACTAGAGCGTATACTACCATGTTAACTAATATAGCCGGTTATTAATAAATATTTTTTAAAAAGAAGATAAAAAACATATACAGTTAAAGACAACTGGTAAACAAATGTTCAGAAATGAGAATTCATTCCATGCATCTCATGTGTGCATGTAATGTAATGATGCAGGTCTCACGAAAGGCAGAGCCGCGCAAAAATACTCAGAACTATTCAGGACAGGCAGATCTGTGGGAGTTCCAAACAGGCAACGCCGCAGCAAGGTAATCAGCCTGGATATGCAGCACCTGGCAGCGTGTCTATTTAAAGGCCCTGATATCCCCGCACTTCGTGTGATCATTAGGTAGCACCGGTAAGGTATCAGGGCAAAGACAAAGACCCAGCCTCTGTCTTTTTAAAACGACAGAGAGAGCGACACACATGCGCTGGCGCTCTAAGGCTAGGTATAAGAGTATACATATATATAAAAAAAGACAACTCTCTCATAAATAGGCCCCGAGAGGATCTTAGGTTTTTTACATTTTTAGGTTCCAGAGCCCCGTCCAGTCTCGCGCAGACGGCAGAGCTCTATTTATTTTGTGTTTTTAGTTTGCATTTGTTTTCTTTAAAGTTCCTATTTAATTATCCCACACTATCTCCAAAATGGAAAGGTCTTCCCGTGGGTATCATAAGCACTCTCACAACTTTCTGTTTAATTGATCCCCTCTGAAGCCCAGCGTTAGGGCTCTTATAAACATTAGTACATTATGTGGTGCGGCACTCCAACCCGTCACATGTACAAGACAGCTGATATGTCTTATGTATGTATACATTTATTATTGTGCACACTTTACAATAGTGGCTTAGTGCTTATGAGCAGTGGATGAGTAGTGATAAGTATCTACCTAGTCATAATATGTGACCATTAAATCTCAAGCAGTATGGATCTTACTGTATGTCAGAAACACACCAATGTTCAAAAAAGCTTCTTTGATGGAAGACCTGCCTGTGTACGTATGTCAACAGGGGAGTCATTAGACAACATTTATTTTGTTTGGATATGTCATGTAGGACCAATGTTATTATTACTTCTAAATGTGTGTCTGTGGTATTTCTTTGCTTATGTGTCCTCTTTTTTTGTGGTGACCAGACTTAGTTAGAAAAATGTCTAATATATTTAAAATGTTTTGGATAGTAAGGGCTAAGTTAAAATAAACAAATCAAATGAAACACCAAAAATACCTTCTTGAGTACTTTATGGCTGTAAATAAGATAACCTTATGTGGTTATGTTTTATTTGTGCAGTGGTACTTCATGTTATTACTTTTGACTAACACCCTGGTTTCTAAAATTCAATGTTGACACTAATGAGGCTAAAAGAAGTACTGAAAATGAGTGAATGTATGTACTGTAATAAATGAGCAGATGGATTGATAAATGAATAAATGAGAAGATGGATGAATTATAGTTGCTTACTCCAAAATTCATGATGCATTAACTTTGATCCATTCATCCATCCATCCATCCATCCATCCATCTTTCTCATTTATTAATTTATCAATCCATCTGCTCATTTATTACATACATTCACCTCTTCTACATATCTCATGACCTCTTTAGTATTCCTTGGCCCAGTGAGTTGCCTTCAGCAAATAATTTACATTAATGCATGTGAGTGGATAAACTACAACAGAAGTTCTGCCCTGATTCATGTGTAGAATAATAGTGGTGCTGAAATACCGCCAGGCTTTTCTCCCATTGTGCATTTATAGCTGTTGCCACAGTATTTTTCAAATGCTCGATTTGTTCTGCTGTAATACATTGCTGGGTCTGCCCTTGGTTCATCCATGCATTAACAGTGACACAAGTTATCATTTATAAGCATTTGTCAAGTTCTGAATAACTAACGCTTTGCCTGTTATTAATGCATTTTAGTTACCATAAAGTTTAAGTAATAAATGTAGGCTGTCTGAGACTTGGTTATTGTCAAATAAAGTGCGGCTACGACAAAGTTAATTGAGTCTCGGAAAGGCTACTAAAATCCTAATTATGTTATCTGGTAAGAAAAATGCAAGCTACAGTAGTAGTAAACATTCAACAGGATTATTTACAGTAACAGGAGAACATGGGAGGGGTTCAGCACAACTTGCATTTTAACAAGTTTAAAATTATTCAATGGTCTTGGTAGTTTCAAACAATTACAACATGTTAAATAATTTAATTATTAAACATATATTGTGCATGGTTCATGGGTACTTTAGGCATAAATATTTTCTGGAGTCCCAGGGAGAGAACATAAGAGAAGTGCGATGTTATCAGGATCCAGCTGAAATAGCTGACATCTGTCTGCTTTTGTTCGATTTTCCCGTACAGCCTGAGGGAACCAGTGTACTCCACATCACACTGATGGGTCTTATTCCATCTATAGGTATACCCTTGATGTATATCCTACACAACATAAGATGCATTTATATGACACTGGCAATATCCTTACTTCTGTTCACAGTCTTATCTGGGATTGCATCGGATGTATCAGAGCATTAGATTTGAAAAAGCATATTGTTCCAGTTCAAACCTTCCAATAAAGCTCAAAGGGATGAACACACCAGGCTCAATCTCTCTGATCCTTAGAGCAGACAGAGGGAGTTGTGCGGTTGACCAAGTATGGGCTGGTCTCTAAAAGGTTTTTAGTTATGGCTGTATGAGCTTTATCCTTCTCTTTATCTTGCACATTAAATCCCACATCACATTTTATGTTCATGGAACAACTGTATGTGTAATTGTAAGAATTTATGGGCATAACGGCACAGCCCCAGAGTATCCTTCAAAAATATCATTTTTTTTCTTTCGTTTTCAAGAAAAAAGATATCTCTATATATAGCTCATCAAGAATAGTGGGTCTGCTTTTTTTTTGTTTCCTTTCTTTTTCCAGGGTGATTCTACAGCGAAAACTAGGTCAGGGTATGGTGAAAAAAAAAACTGGACTTTGGCTCTGCCCACACACAAGTCTATTCCTGTTCTTTATCCCACCTGTGACTTTATTTCATCTCGTTTCATTTTCCAAAGCCAGGTCAGAGTGGACAAACCACACCCGGACTTACAGTGCACTTAAATAGAGGTTAAAACAGGTTTTGAACCTTGTGTATTGTGTCAGGACAACCAGAGTGCCATCTTCTTTCTCAGCTGCAGTTATCTCCTCTATGCCATTTTTAGATTAACACTTTTTCAGATTTGGCGCTAAATTTGGAAGTCAGCTGGGGGAATTAAAAGGAAAGTTTGTTATCTTCGGCCAACTTTCAGCCCTATTTTGCTGTTGCAGATTAGATCTAAAAATAATACTTCATGACCTGAGTTTTGGAACAAATGTGATAACCAGCCAATTAAAAATTGTTGTGATTTCAAAACAGCAGATTTGTATTTTTTTTTAGATTCAAAGCTCAGAATGTGACTGCAGCTACAACACTGAACTAAAAGTAAATAGTATACAGTACGATGATGCAAACCTTCTATATATATATATATATATTATATATATATATATATATATATATATATATATATATATATATATATAGAGAGAGAGAGAGAGAGAGAGAGAGAGAGAGAGAGATATATCTGTGATAATAGTGAAATGTAAACACAGATCTAATGTTGATGATGTTAATGACAGGTCTATTGATAGAACCTATGTTTATTTGATTTTTTTATGGTTTTAACTTCAACTGGGCAGTATAGCATCATTCAACATTAGTCTGCCAGCTGATTTAAATCAGCCCGGATTCTAAAACTTTCCATTAGCAGACATGGCTAATGCAAAGCACCTTTCATATACACGATTTAATCCAGACTCCTGAAAAAAATCATAAACACTGCAGACCAAAGGTGAAGGGTGAAGAAGGCATTGTCAGTGTTACTCCTTCTGTTCCTAACCCCTGGGCTTTTTAAGGCTTAGATCTTTGTCACGTATACCCAAGAGTATGTGCATGTACGTATATATAGCTATCCTTTGGTGATTCACTGTGCAGCATGATGATCCATTTCATTTATGACCTTTTGAACTTATGATGGGTGAAAAGAAATGGTGTCAGGAAGGGGAATTGCAGGCACCCCTTATCCTATCCTGCTGCAATTTAGAGAAGATTGATCATCCTATTAGCATTCGACCAGAAGGAACAGACAGCACGCGATTCTCCTACTGTACTAAAAGACTGTTAATGTTTTTCCATCTGATCAGTCATCAGCCCTTAATTATCTCCTACTCCATCTGCATCACGTCGCCAAGCAGAGGAGTATGACTCCAAGTGTATGATAAAACCTGCAAGACTATCAATATCAAATTTAATTAAGACATAAACAGACTCACTGTTCACTCTTGAGAAAAATAATATATCTATAAAAAACATTCTATATATTTCAATTTAAGACATATACTAATGTGTTTAGTTGTATATTTATATTACAATAAGTCAGTTCAGTAATATAAAAAATGGTAATGAACAATCATTTATCAATGAATGTAAGGTTAAAATAATGGTCTTGAAGCTATTGCTGTATAAATTCTCTGATCTTTTACTTATTCAGTAATGGCATTATATGAGTCTGTCATGGTAGAGCCTAATAACATACTGTATCTAAGCGCAAAGCAGAAATACAACAATGTTGGTACTATCACACCTCACCATGCACACACAACTTTTATGCACTTTTTCATGGTAGTGGCAATTTAGAATTGTCAATCTAAACATTCCAAGTGTTTTTGGCAGGTGGGAGAAAACTGTAGAATTGCGAAGGAAATAAAATGGGAGCACAAGTTGAATAACTGCACACACAAAATAACACAGAGCATGGGATAAGACCGAGGACCCTTGAGTTGAGAGGTGGTACTGTACAGTACCATGCTACCATGGCCTGACGACCTTCATGTACATTTTTTAAATTCACAAAACAGACTATATTATTGTCCAATGAGATTCATTACATTTAATTGCAAAGTCTGACCTCAGACACTTTAAATATGACAGACTTTACTGCATCTAGCATTGAATGCTGCATACATAAGAATGAATGCACAATTACATTAAGTTTCAGAAACCAGTGCAATCCTGGCTCGATATTTTTTTTAGCACATCAACCCAGCAATTTCAAACAATTCAACAAACAATAAATCTATAAATGTGATTAGTTTAACAACATTCTGCAGTCCATCTAATCAATATGGACACTGCTGATCCTGTTTAGGGTCGCCAGGGACCTGGAGCTTATCCCAGAGAACTTTGGGCACAAAATGGGGTAAATACTGGTTGGGGAGTCAACCTAAGCACACACTCAGACACCCACTTATACACTAGCAGTGATCTGGAAACACCAAGCAACCCACACCACATAACCTTGTCATGTGGGGGGAAATTGGAGTACCTAAAGCAAACCTATAAAGCACGAAGAGAAAATAAAAACTCCATACACACACAAACAGTAGACTAGAGGAAAGACTCAAACCCCTACCATGGAGGTACTGTACAGGGTAGGGGCAACAGTGCTAACCACTTAGCCACCGTGCTGCCCAATTTCTATAATTATAACTAAAAATGATAAATAGGACCTACTAAATAGCAGTGTTTAGAGAACCAGCAGCACATTAGCACCTAAATAAGTGGGAAACTCATCAGGTAGACTTGAGTCCATTGCGAGCAGTAGGCCATGCTTGCCTTTCACCTCTGTCTTTCTGTGGGAGCAATTAAATGCAGCATTTGAAAGGGTAACCCCTACAGGAGACTTTGCTCGTACCGAGTGACTTCAAAGACTAACCTCCTGAAAAGCCGGAACAGACATAAGAACTCTTTTACAGCCGCAAAGAGGGCTAACTCTTGTTGGTATGAAAGGACACACCAGTACTCAGGAAATAAACCCTGGATTAAAACCATCTATTCAGGAATGTGTAAGAGCGTCAAGGTAAAACACAGGAGTTAAACAAAACTCTAGAGGGTTCATGTTTAAGAGCAGATCTATGGAACTAGAGAGTGTAAAAAACGTAATTTTTTTTAATCTCTTATCTGCACTTGACTGCATTCAGTTTCCCCAGCCATGACTGTGGTCTTGGCCTTATGCCATAAATTTGAACCTTTGTTTGGGACTGGCCTGTGTTCTGTGGTCTGGAACATTAAATCCTATCCAATCCTTCACTTTTATGGAGCCAAGAAAAAGAGTGAACACACCTGTTTAACTAAGCGCAATTGGAGTGCATCAGAGGTATTTAGGACAGAGATTAGAGGACAGGGCTGCAGAGTAAAGAAATATTAGCTGTTTTATTAGAAGACCTACATGGTGCCATTTTGTTTTTAACAATGGGAGATTAGGGCTATAAAAGAGTGCAGGATTCAGTCATTAGTGAAAAGCGGGATGGCAGACAATCTTTCAGTAAATCTTTTTATAGCCTTTGAAAGCAACTTTAATATGAAGTGCCCGTGATAAAACCTTTAAGATGTATTTGTTTGTATGGTTCATTTCAGAAATAACTGATTAACACAATTCACTAAATGTATACATAAGGAAGCTAAGTGAAATATGAATATACACAAATATGAACACTTTTACTTTCAAGTTCAAGTCCAAGTTAGACTGTTATTTTTTTTACGATATTTAAAATAAATTCAAAATGTTTCTTATTTTGGCGGCACAGAGACTTGCTGGTAAAGTTCGATTCTCACCTCAGTGTGCATGGAGTTTGCATGTTTTCCCTGTGCTTGGTGGGTTTCCTTGCACAGTCCAACGACATAAATATTAGGCTAATTGGCATTCCCAAATTGCCCATAGTGTGTGAGTGTGTGTATATGTGTGCAATGCGATTGATTGGTGTACCCCGCCTCATGCCCTACTGTAAGTTTCCTGGGATAGCCTCCGGGCCCCCCGACCCTGTATGCAGGATTAAGAGGTATATACGATGAGCGAGTGTTTCTTATTTTCTCCTGTTGCTTTACTAATGCATTGCTAAACTACTTCAGTGCTCCATTTTGCTGCATGTTTATGCTTTTGACACTTAGACTCATTCTGTTAACTTTTGATTAGGTTAATTCCACCTCTCTGCACTCTCCTTGTCCCAGAAACCTTGGCATCTCTACAGACTAATCCATTTGTCTTAAAGTAATGAAATATCCCAGGGAAGAAGGTGGGGTGCAGGCATGGCATAGCAGGATGCCTAATTTCAGGAGCTATTAAGTAGCAAACGCCTTTCTCGCTAGTACTTTTATCACTGTGCTCATTAATCTCGAAGCCTTTCTGCTCTGCAGCACATCTGCGACTGGGGTAATCACTATAAATCACCTCGACATCTGGCAAGGCCCATCCATGGGACAGAGGAAGAAGAGCAAGAAAAAAAATCAACAACTAGATAATAAGAGGTGCAATACAGTCAATTCCAAAATATTTTGACACCCATGGTAAAGATGGGCTGGAAAAGGTTATGAAAAACATAATTGTCATTAATAAGCTGAAAGTATAAGAATTTACTTGTCAGTTAATACATTTGACTACCCAACATTTTTAGCAAAAACTCAAAAATTTAACTAAAGAATGTAAGCGTTTATATATTTCTATGTTATTTGTAAGTTCATCTGAGTGCTTAGGAACTCTTACACATGACTTTGTGTTATTTAGATATAAATGTGGTGACATCAGGCCAAATTCCTCTTGTCATCAATAAGAGGAAGATTAGAGACTTCACATATGCAATAAGACAACATTGTAATGACCTTTATAAATCAGACAGTATATATTAATACCTGAAAATGTCAGTATCCAACATTATAGCATTAATGAAGTATTTAAAACAGACTGACATAATGAACTTGGTGGGTGAGGAACTTGTGTAGTGTATTTCGCTCCTCATGAAGTGAGAATGACAGTTGGAGAAGCAAACATTAAAAAAAAAATCTTTTGCAGATTTGCAAAAGTTTGTAATAACACAAATAGACACTTCCTCCATGCTAGCAAATGATTTGGAAAAGATGTCAGAAGAAAAAAATATATATTTTTTTCAACTATACACAAATGTACGCACCTGGAATTCACCAGATGCTGCTTGAACTTTTGCTGAGACCAAAGGTCAGATGATACAAAAATAGAACTTTTTTGGCTCAAACAACTCAAGGTGGATTTGGTGGGAAAATTCTGGAAAAGAACCAGAGTTTGGTCAAGGATATGTGATGTTTCTTATCTTTTCCTGGCAAACTTGTTAGGATACAGTATATAGCACCATGGTCTCCATAAAATATCAGGGGATTTTCTATGGAAATCATGTTGTGGCTTCCAAAAAGCTGCATCTAGGCCATGGTTGGATCTTCCAGAGGAATGATGAGCATAAAATAAAGACTTGACATGGCAACCATAGTGAATAAATCCCTGTGGCACGGCTTAGAACCTAGAAGGAGAGACCACAAGGAGAGCACTGAATCGAGGAGTGGAAATTTTCTTCGGTTTTAAGTTAACATACCACTACATACTGTACAGTACAAAAACAATGTACAAAGAGTGCCAGTGCTGACTGTCTGGTCATATAGAAGAAACTTCTATAAGTTTCTCCACTGTGTAGATAGCCCAGGTTTCTCCACTGTTTAGAGAGCTCTAAACAAATCTGTATTGTGTTAATCTTTAAGCCCAAAAATGGGCCTAGATTTGATTGCAATGTGTGAGTAAATCAAAGTTATGTTTTCTGCTAAGCATTTTCTCTGACAATCATGGCCCCTGGTGCAAAAGAAAATCTTTGTTATGTTGCAAAGGCCTTATCGGCCTATGGTAAAATATGGCTTTTATTAATCTTTAGCTGAGAGCTGCAACTACTGCATATCACACAAGCCATCCAGGATGACATAAATGGGACCATGTGCAATAACGCAGTCTATATTGCTTCCAGCCCAGCAGCTTTAATGATGTTTTCTCTATCTGAGCTAATGTGATTCACCAATATCCCAAAAATGCACAATAGCTGTTATGCCACTGAGGTAGCTGTGAAGTAACATACTGCCCGTTATGCTGTGTGAAGGTAAGCAGAAGCAAAGCTTGCTCAGGTACTTTACTAATTAGGTGGTATCATTAAAGGAACCTGTAATACATGCCACTCACAGTAATTACATTAATGCATTAAATAACACACATAATATTGGTGCATATAGTAGCTGAATTAAAGGGTACAATGTACAGACAAAACCTTCTTTTATTTATATGTATATAAATAGAAGAGAGGTTTTGTCTGTATATTGGTCAAAGCTCTTTCAATGACAAACATTTTCTGTCTTTATGTCAGTTCAGCCAGATTTTGTCACAGCATCACCCAAATTTGAATGACCTAAACTTAAAAGAATGAAATGTTTCCAGTAGGCAGAGAGTCAGAGAGAAAGGGGGGAGGCTTACACGACCTGTGTTTTATCTCATAATTGCACTTCAAATTATTTCTTTTAATTAATGCCATGATTTCAGAACATTCTGTATTAGACAAACTGGTGCAAAACTTCCTGCAAGAATAACAAACATATTGTACATTAATCTGTCCATTCATCTTTGGTTCAGTTTTCTTAGTCTACATACTTGCATTTCTGTTTCACATGTTTGTTTTATGTTTCTTGAGGATTTAGGCACTTTGTTAGATGCATTACAGTACTCATTACGATAACTTTACTTGTACTCAATATTTTGATTTCTTTTATGGCACAGCTTTAACATCAGGCAAATACCTAAGTACTGCCAAGGTTTCATTAAATTCCTTCTAGCCAGTTTTGCATGATGCTGTGTCAAAAGCTGGCTGGACAGACTTTGGGTCCTCCAATGTATGAAATGTAAAGACATTATTGGAAGAGCGAGGTCTCATCAATGTACAGACAAATCCTTTCCTTTATATACAGTGGAGTACATACAGTGTGTGTTAGAGCAGCAAAAGTGTGAGAAGGGGAAAGAAAGTGGGGAGGAGAGGCTACGGCAGTGTGGCTCTTTACAGAACACTGCACCCATTAGAAATGCAGCAGCCCAACAAGTTCAGCTGCCATGATCTGAGATGGTCTGCTTTTGTTCTGCTTGCAAAAAATGTGACATATCATCTTTCAAGAGGAGGCACACAGGCCAGTAAGGTCACAGTTTTCCAGTCAGTTTTTATAGGCTGGTATGGAGATCCACAAATATATTTCAACATCCAGTTTGTTAAGCAACATGGATTCTGATCTGAAGCCGATTTTTTTTTTAAACAATACACTATTTCTAAACACGTGAGCCTTATTTTTTAAAGCAGTCTCATCAACACATGATCCCTATTTCATGCTAAATGCCCATATGACCAGTGCACTTCTCCCAAAGACATTCTTGCATTCTTGTTATTGAGATATTTTGGTAACATCTGTTCTTCAGGTCCTGGTAGGTCTGTGCAGAAAGGCAAGCAGTAACAGGATGTGTGGTCCAAATACAAAATCCCATCTGCAACACTGGATACTCCCATGAGTCAAAGGATTGCCAACAGAACCATTGCATCATTTGTAATAATAAACCTAACCGGTTTAAATAAGATTAATCTTAACATTCTTTTAGGCTTTGTTTGGTACACATTCATTTTCAGACAGTGCATTGCATTATTTGAGTTTGACCTTTCTGTGAGATTATGATATTAAATAACAAGATCTTTAATAACATCAAAACTTACATAATTTTCAAATATTTTTTCAATACATTTAGTTAGACAGTTAGACTGTTAAGGTAAAAAACATTTTGGTAATTAAAACAGTCCCATTCAGAGTGGCTCCAAACTCCGAATCCATGGCAAAATTTTATTTGAAAATATAAATGACTAAAACTGATGGCTTCTGACTTTCCACCACTGGTATATACGCTGAATATAAGAATGTTGATTCTGATTACTGACTACAGATGACCAAATAATAATTTTTTTTTAAAGTTGTGTTTTGTTAGGACTGGTCAATCTTCTATCACTAGTATCAAAGCCAAACTTGGGTCTGTAATAAAAAGAAAAAATATTACATTTAATATAATATAAATACAGGTGTCTATAGATCCATACTGTATATTTTTGCCACTTTGTATATTATGGTAAACACTGGTCTAACAGGAGAATTCACTGACTTTTGCACTAATCCAAACGCTATAGAGTTCTATGTTAAACCACATAAAATCCTTTCAGTGCCATCTTGAATTTTTATTTATTTTTATTTATTTATTTTTTTAGCACAAAGTGATATATTTAGTGGAAACCCAACACTGTTCATCAATCTGAGAACAGCCTCACAACAGCAAAGAAGGGTGGTGGAAGCATTGTGTTGAGTTTTTTTCTTGACCACTTCTTCTCAAAAACATTTGTTCCATTTTCTTTAATCGAATCTACACAATTTTATTTAAGTTAAAATGAAGAAATGGTATGTGGCTCAAGACTTTTGCACAGTACTGAAATTCCATTTATGTCTATTTCAGCTGTATACCACATGGAAATGTTCTGGGACATGCTCCCTTCTTTTCTTACCTCAAAGTATTTGCTCTCCATTAGATGTCAATCATGTTGCCAGGCCGGTAATCTGTCCTTTATCTTAATTATATTAAGATACTATTACTTTTACAAAATAATACTACATTTTTCATTTAAAGAATTAAACTAGATAAAATAACTAAAATCTTAATCCAATTCACACAAACTTCTTGACCCTTTCCTTTATAACCCTTTAGAACAAGTGCTTTTTGACAAAAATTGTTATTAAATTTGCAAAACCCTGAAAGCTTTCTAAAAGACTAGGAAACATTTTGTACTGTTCAGTGTAGGTGAGCCTGTGCCCAGTGTAGCCTCAGATTCCTGTTTTTGGCAGACAGGAGTGGAATCTGATGTGGTCGTCTTCTGCTATAGCCCATCTGCCTCAAGGTTTGATGTGTTGTGCTTTCTGAGATGATTTTTTTTATTACTCAAAATAGTTATCAAGTTATGAGTTATCGAAGACTTCCTGTCAGCTCAGACCAGTTTGGCCATTCTTCTTTAACCTGACTCACCAACAAGGTGCCCCTGTCCATAGAAACATGTTTTCATTTGTTTTCCTTTGTTCTTGTTCACCTTATCCCCATTAAATTGTAATTAACTAAATAACTTGATCAGAATCTGCATAATTTTTTATGATGTTAGGTGCTAATAATGTGGAAAGTGAGTGTACACACGTGGACAAAATTGTTGGTACCCTTCGGTCAATTAAAGAAAAACTCACAATGGTCACATAAATAACTTTAATCTGACAAAAGTAATAATTAAAAAAAATTCTATGAATGTTAACCAATGAAAGTCAGACATTGCTTTTCAACTATGCTTCAACAGAATTATTAAAAAAAAAAAAAAAACTCATGGAACAGGCCTGGACAAAAATGATGGTACCCCTAACTTAATAGTTTGTTGCACAACCTTTTGAGGCAATCACTGCAATCAAACTATTCCTGTAACTGTCAATGAGACTTCTGCACCTCTCTGCAGGTATTTTGGCCCACTCCTCATGAGCAAGCTGCTCCAGTTGTTTCCGGTTTGAAGGGTGCCTTTTCCAGACAGCATGTTTCAGTAATTCCGTTGAAGCATGGTTGAAAAGCAATGTCTGACTTTCATTGGTTAACATTCATAGAATTCTTATTTATTATTACTTTTGTCAGATTAAAGTTATTTCTGTGACCATTGTGAGTTTTTCTTTCATTGACCGAAGGGTACCAACAATTTTGTCCACGTGTGTATGTACAGTACATGTTTCCATACAGGATTTTAAATTTATTTGCATCACAGCCCTGTTTTCTGTCAACTAACTGAAAAATCATTAAAAAAATAAATAAAAATAAAAAAAGACACTCTGCAAACACACACTTTAGAGTCATTCATTTTAATAACCTAAAAAAAGGAATATATTTTAATTCCACGTTTATGTACTGTATAGATAGCTTCTTTATTCATTTTTATTTATTTATAGTGATCCTGTACATGAAAATGTTTATAAACTATTCTGTGATTTTGCAGCCTGAAAGTAGGACATGCCAGAATGTTGTGCAAAATATGCTGCGCTTGTTAGTTTGACATGCAGCAATTCGATACACATACTGTATAGATAAGGTTTGGGACACTATGTGCTGTTTTCTCATTACATTTTTTTAGACTGCTACACTCTGAATATGGAAAGAACATTGAGGTCGAGAAAGCATGTTTGAACAGGGCTTTGCCAATTGGCCAGCTTTACTTTAGTTTGCTGTGGGAGTTTGATTTGCTGCTCCTTGTTCCCACAAGGGAAACAGTGGAGGTTTATTTTAATATATGGCGAATTCAAGTTCTCTCACTGCCATACTGTCCATTCTGGACACTGTGGACATTCCATTCGGGAGAAAATTTTAGTTTATTTATTATTCATGAAAGGACAAAACACTCCTAGTGTCATTTCAATCGGTCTATATTTGAAGAGATGTCTATGTGGTATGGAGTTGTCTAGGAACACAGTGTTCTGAATAATCAGCCAGTTATCCTCTTGTATACTGTATATGTGTGTATGCGTGTGTGTGTGTTACCTAAAAACACCCTCTTATATTCTGGGATTATATAGAAAGTCTTGATTTTCATGCACCACTTCTCATAATTAAATAATCATTATTAGTTATTGCTACTACTATTAATATGTATATGTATATTATTATCTTCAGAATATACACTCACAATCCCCGCCATCCCCCCCCCCCCCAAAAAAAAAAAAAAAATCTTAATCGGCTTTATGCTCCAACAAGGACTTTGACAGTGGTTCCAGGCATGTATTCTTTTCTATTTCAACTACTGTATATATTGGTAATTATTAGTTTAACTGTAATAAATAAATAAATAAATAAATAAATAAATAGATATTACAAAACAATAACTGATACTATACTGAGATGTATTATTGGCATTTCAAATAAATAAGGAGTTTATAATGGTTCCAACAACCTAAAAGCAATTTTTAAAAAAAGAAACAAAAACTAAACTAAACTATTAACAAATATGGATGGACATGCAGATGATCACTCATATACAATAAATATGGATTAAAACCCAGTAAGCCATACTGTTATAGTAGAACAAGGATGGTATGTTGTAGCCAGAAGCTGACTGTTTTTCAGTAAAATCATATCCTAAATATTTTATAATGATACTGCAAACTTCTAAACAGTTATATAAAATGAACAAATGACTGAATGAACAAACAAACAAACAAAAAAAATACTGTTTTGAAGACATGGATGTGTATGATTGGGCAGCATATGAGGTGCCCGAGCGTTAGCACAGTTGCCTCCAGTCTGAGTCTGTGTGGATTCTCCCTGAGCTTTGTGGGTTTCCTCAGGGTTTCTAAATTGTGGCAGTGTAGGATTGGGTGTGTGAATGTGTCTGCTTGTGCCCTGTGACAGGTACTGTAGGCACCCCATCAAAGGTTTCCCCACCTTGTGCCATAAGTATTAAGTTCTAATGAGTGGATGTTTTGAGTATACTGTATATTTCTATGTTTAAAAGGTTTCCTTTTTCCAGAAAATCTACTGCCCATTAGAAACAGTTAACACTGAATATATTAAATAAGCATCTGCATACAGAATATCAAGGACTAAATAATTTAGACTGTCCTCCATACAAGTCCTTGTAAATGAGCTGTTGTTATAATAACAATAACATATTAGAAAGAGTACAGTTTTATAAAACATGTGTTTGGATTTTCAAAATTCCTGTTGTAGCATTCTGTATGAGACTTTAATATATACATGTAGTTAACAAAAGTTATAGTTGAATGTTTAAATTATCCACTAGCGGTGTTAAATAAGACTGTTGCTTATTACATACTCCAATGAAAACCTATTGATGCGTGTTCTGACTCTAGTTAATTACTCTTGCTAACATGGAATGTTTTATTATAGCATGATTAATAAGCTCTATTTATCAAAATGGATCACTGTTGCAAGGGCTTAAATTTGTGTGTGTGTGTGTGTGTGTGTGTGTGTGTGTGTGTGTGTGTGTGTGTGTGTGTGTGTGTGTGTGTGTGTGTGTGTGCGCGTGTTTTTACATAAACATGCAGTATTAGCTTGCTGTCAAACTTATATGTAAATGACTGTTTAGACATTCAGTAATACAATTTATTATCATTGATTTTTATTCCTGTCAGCTAGATTGAGATTTGTTCAAGTAAAAGTTCAGGAGAAAAAAGGGAAACAAGTATAAAACAGTTACATCATAACATATAGTTTTTAGCATATGTATGTCTAAAAAAACATGTGAGTATTTTATTCAAATAAAATTAAACAAAAAAAGGTTATTTTTTGTAACTTTTTTAAAAGTAATGTTTGGGTTGCATGGGTCCTGGATCTTAGTCTATGAATCTTAGGGCACAAGGTGAAGTAGTAGTAGTACACACACTACAGGAGACACCAATTAGCCTACACCACATGTCTTTTTACTGGAGGATGTAACTGGAATACCCAGGGGAATTGCACCAAGCACGTGGACAACATGCAAATTTCATGCACACAGACCGGAGGCAAGATTTGAACTCCCAACTTGGGAGATGCAAGGCCACAGTGCTAACCACTAGGTCACTAAACAAGCATTAACTTGGCAAAAATTCCTAAATCCTAAGTTTGTTCATATGTCATTCCAAAGGCGATTTCCATTCTTACTAGAGTTTGCATTGTGCATGCAAGATCTATAAATCCACACCAGCTCTGCTCCTTATTTTTCACATTTCCTCCTGAATTGCATATTCATTGGGGCCACATGTTGAAAAAGGACAACACATGGTAGTTTGTTCAAATGAAAAATACAGTCCTTCACCCTGTTTGTAAATAATCTTGCAAAGGCGTTATGATTTACATTTTCATATTACACTTACCACATTTGCCAGATGTTCTTAAAAAACAGCTTTGTACTCTCCATCATGAATGCCCTCATGCTAGCATAAATAAGCCAGGGACTGAGAATGTGATCAAGTTAAAACCTAATTAGAGGGGAGTTAGTAATCAGGTTTGCATGTGTTTTAGAGTATTAACGCTTGGGCATTTTTTTTTTTTTTTTTACTTTTATAAGGTCTTGAAGGCTTACCCTTATGAGATGAGACATATCTAAATGTTCTGTAGAACAACATGACTGAGATGTATTACAGTTTATTGGACCTTCACTTCTACTAATAAAATTGGCTACACTGGGGCACCATTAGGAAGCACAGATTTATTAAGTAGTAGGTGCTGCTTTGAGATGTAATTTGTTTGGCAGTGTGCACAGGCTGCTTGTTACTAAGTTGGAGCATGGACTGCCAAAATCAGTGGTGTACATCATTTACAACACGTAAGAATAAAAATAAATAAATAATAACTCTGCGGCAAATGTAGTAAGTCATAAAACTGCCACTAAGTGAGGACCATATAGAAAAGGAACTATGGAATACTTTGATTTAGTGTGATAAGAACAGGGGGAATTATTTTCCTCCATGCACAATACACTGTAGGGTAGCTGTGAGCATTTTTATCTTAACTAACAGTGAGGTCAGATTACTGGAAACAAGAAGCATCAATGACAAAGCCTGTTTGTCTCAACCATAGCATTTATTTATTTAGAGGTCATATTACATTAAATTTTATCTCTTATTTATTTATTTATTAAAAACATAATCTAAGAATATTTTTTTGTACTTTATGAGAAGAGAAATGAGAAACACACACACACACACACACACACACACACACACACACACACACACACACACACACACACACACACACACACACACACACACACACACACACACACACACACACACACACACACACACACACAAATGTCACCAAATTCTCCATCCTTTCTACTCAGCTTGCCCTTCATGCTTGGCTGATGTCTAATCTCTGTCCCATGGAAATACTTAGCGTCAATCAAGCACTAATTTTCTCTCCCTAAAATGGATTCAAACACCAGTGATGACGTGGTGTTATGAATAAAAGAAGCAATTATAACATTGGCCTGTAGTCTTTAGTGGGCAGTACAAAGGGGTAGCTGAGTTCACTGACAATGCACAGGGCTAAAGGCCATCACATGATATGGTAATAAGTCTTTCACACAGGCCTCTGCACGGTGTGACAAATGTCTCTATACACATGGGAAATGAACACTTTTTAACAAAATGTAAATTTATTCACAAAGCACCGGTGACATGATTGCTATTTCATTGTAAACACATACAGAGTCATCTCTTACACTCATCATGAGCTTATGCGAACACATCTGGTGTTATGCATGTAATTGCTTCATGAGTTTTCATTTCCTGTTATGTATGGAGAAAAATAAAAAAGGTCAGTAATCCAGAAATCTATGTGGTACGTATAGGGAGGACCACAGTCGTTTAAAATAAGCATTTAAAATGAGATTTAGTGTACATGGCTAGGGTTGAAAATAAAAGAAAGTTCTGAAAACACAAAGCACACAGCATGTAAAGATACATTTACATATGGAGTGTTATGCAATCTCAATTTACAGCTATTGTACACTTTATAGACCTGAATGACAATCAATGATCAATGGTTTTTACTTGTGCAAATAAAAGACTATAGCTGCTTTGACCTTGTACAGTTCTCTCTCTCTCTCTCTCTCTCTCTCTCTCTCTCTCTCTCACACACACACACACACACACACACACACACAGTCTTTGTCTATCCCCTTTTGTCAGATCATATCCACTGCACCATGGAAATGAGCGACAAGATTAGAAAACAATTTATCTAAATCCTCCAGTGTTCACTCACTGTTTACATTTTCCCAGGAAGGCACACTGAGCTCCGTCTCCATGGAAACTAGAGACAGCCAATCCTGAGTGTTTGCATGCTGATCATGTGACTCACAGCCTGTTGAGAGGTGCATTGAATTCAGCCACCAAGTTGCCTGCTGACTGAAGTTTATTGAAAGAAAGAAAAAAAAGAAGAAGAAGAAGAAGAAAAAGAAATACGAATCGTTGAGACGGAAAAGCTCCTTAGGGTCCATAAAGAGGAGGAGAGGGAACTTTGTCAATCACAAGTCTTCGGCTTTTACTCAGTGAAAGGGTAAAAGATCATGATTTCCTTTCATCCCGAAGGCGCATTTTACACCTCAGAGACGCCGAATATCCTTAGAGAGTCGGGGAGGATATTTACTTTGTTGACTGATAATGCTTTATGTTAAGGCCACCTTCCTTTAATCACTAACTCTGGACAGGCTTTTACCAATAATCATTAAACAGAGGTGTCTGAAGAGAGGCTTTCTAATAGGAATCATGTCTTCGAGTTAAGTAAACATGCAATGACGGAAAGAAAGGACAAAAGTAAGAACGGAAAAAAAAGAAAAGTCTTTTAGTTCATGTACATGATGTTCATATTTTATTCACCAGTAACATTAATTACAAGAGTAGGAAGGAGGGAAGGAAAACTGAAATAAGTTTCATCCAATTTACATCGATAATATTAATATGTTCTAAAATGCTCCTAAATGTCTTTACCCTTTTAAGTCAGTAAAGTCACAGTTTCTCCATGAGTATTAGTTGGCTTGAAAAAAGAAAGAAAAAATGAAAGAAAAAAGACAGAAAGAAAGAGAGAAAGAAAGAAAGAAAGAAAGAAAGAAAGAAAGAAAGAAAGAAAGAAAGAAAGAAAGAAAGAAAGAAAGAGGGCACATCACCTTCCTCTACTGCAGTTTTCTTGGCAGGAACTTGGTTCCCAAAGATATTATCAGAAGCTTTGAAAGTATACCTGTCCACATCGATCATCACATTCAGCTTTCAGCATGATCTGCCTCACAGTAATTAGAGCGGAAGAATGTAGGCATGGACACATCCTCTTTCTTTCTGACTCCCACACACTCTTCACTTCTCCACACCTGATTACCCTGGAGAGGAAAGAAAAACACACACACATACACACACACACACACACACACACACACACACACACACACACACACACACACACACACACACACACACACACACACACACTGCTTAAACTCTGCAGCAAGCAAGCAGCAAAACTATTTAAGTTTACTTAAGTTAACTAGTTAACCAGCTCTAATCATCTAAACCATGTTATTTTACTTGCGCCTCTGTTCTATACTTTTACATACAGTATATTACCGTTTATAGGATTATCTGTATCAAGTCATTTTTAAGATTTTATTGACCTAGTTAATCCAGTGTAAGTATCTATCCAGTAATGTAAACTTTAAAGCACTTTTTGTAAGTCGCTCTGGATAAGAGCGTCTGCCAAATGCCTAAATGTAAATGTAAATGTAAGATTATATTAGGCACAGGACATTTCTATAGTCATCATTTATGTTATACATTTCTTTGAAAGTGCATTACGTTCTTTTAACATAAGAAGAAGAAAAAAAGTTTAACAGTGTACAAACAATTGTTCCAACCCTTCAGAGACAATGTAAACATCTCAGATTCTATGAAGTAATTTATAAACAAGAAGCATGCTGTTGAAGTTTGAGCGTGCGAACTAGAATTTTTTACCGATATGCTATATAACTTATAACATTAACTTTATACAAGAAACAGCTATATAACAATATTAACTATTAATGTAGAAACTTTTGGGTAAAAAGTAACTGGCTGTTGTAGGGTGCTTTTCAGGTTGTGAATTTCCATTCAATGCCAATAGAGGGAGACAGAATGGCTTGATATAATTACTAAATGCAATGAATTAAATAACTGAAGCAGGGGTCTCACAAGTAGGCCACACCACAGCATTGGATGTAAACGTATGTTTTTGTCGCATGGTATTAATGGGGATCAATAAATATATGGAGAAAATTATGAAAAGTCTAGCATTTATCGAGAAAGCACCAAATGGATAAAAATATAGGCTTGTAAAACATAAACCTTTATCAAAACAGAACCAAATACTTTTTTTTTTTACCTGGGATAGAACTTACAGCCTGACCTGGTAATTACTCACTCATGGCTTTCCACATTTTTAACCATTTTAACCATTTAACCACAAGCACACACACACACACACACACACACACACACACACACACACACACACACACACACACACACACACACACACACACACACACACACACCTCAAATAGAAAAAAGTTCACTCTCCCAACAACCCTAATCTTCCATTTGAGTTTAAATTTGAGAGTGATGTTGAAACCCTCTTTTGAGACATACCTGCTGACACCATGTGGACTGTTCACCAGGTGATATCTAGAGAAAGAATGAGAGTCTTCCAGAAGTCAAGGCACAGCAGTAAACTTTGTTAAGAAGCCCGTCTTTGTTAGAGCCCTGCTTCATTCGTCAGCCTTTCTTTTAGACCATCCAGTCGAAAGCTATGGGGATTCTGCATTATAGAGTTCCTCAGCAGGTAGATCTCTCTCTCTCTCTCTCTCTCTCTCTCTCTCTCTCTGACTACCCACTGATCTGCATTCATCAGGCACATCAAAGTGAAGCCCAGGATGATTCTGGGCCCTCGGTCTTCCAGGCCCCTCTCGACTGATTCTGCTCCTCCTCAGGAGGTGTACTTCTTCAGGCCAGCTTAATCAATGCCTGAGATGGCTTTTAGAGCTTTGCTGCTTCGGTGTAGGGATAAAGAAAAAAAAGAAAGAGATTCTGATATACTCCAACCCCACACTGCTTATGAGTGCAACAGGATCATATCAGAACCTGTTTTTTTCTTGAGTGACAGGGCTGATGCAGGTGCCTCATTTTTAAAAGTCTGACTGCATGAATAGGTGAGTACTGTGTGAGAGCTATCACCATGTGCTCAAACCTGAGCAAAAACTCAAAAGGAAAGAAATCATAACATGTTCATTCAATATTTATAGAATTTTCAACCTAATGTAACAGTTATGGTTAAAGACTTCAAAACTCATAGTCATTGATTCAGTGATTAATCTTAAAGCATTTGATTTAACAACTATTATGAATAATTAAGCAGTTGCAGAAATATACTGAGAAAGCGACTTTTTCTATATCTTTTATAGTAAAAGAGAACCGAGACATGTGTCAATAAAATTTACTACATGAAACTCACGCACTCATTCTCTATACCACTTTTTCTGAACAGGGTTGCATGAGCCCTGGCACCATTCCCAGGGGAATAATGGGAAAGGAAACACAGTGGTCATGGCGCTAGTCCATCGCAAGGCACAAGCATGCACACACTACAAGCAATTAGAAAATGCCAGTTAGCCTAAACTGCATGTCTTTGGACTGTGGAAGGAAGTAAGAGCACCTGGAGGAAACCCAGCTAGCATGGGGAGAACATGCAAACTCCATTCACACAGACCTGAAGGAAGGATTCAAACCCTCAACCCTGGAGGTGAGAGGCCACAATACTAACCACTATGCCACCATGTTGCCCTGTATGAAACTATAAAATAAAAACCTCAAGATAACCTAAAAAAAAAAAAAAAATTAAAAATAACATAAGTTATAATTTAGTGATAGTTACTTAGTGTAATCATAATTTTTAAAACACTACACTAATGTAAATAAATAAGACTTTACTGACAACTGCTGCATGAAACAATTTGAATGACATTTTATTTAAAACTAAAAATTAAAATAAAAAAAATAAAATACTTGCACCAGCACTGTTACAGTTTTTACACATAATATGTGATTTTTAAATTATAATATTATAACAGTATTATACAACAGTTCCACATTAGATACTTTAGATACATTAGATACATCAGTTCCACATTAGATACTTGAAGCTTTCTAAAAACAAAACTGCATGACTTGTGCATAATGCTACTGTAAAATATGTCCTAAGACCTGATATTTGCTCAAATATTATTTAGGCCGCAGATGTGAGAGTTCATTTAATCACCTTAAGCTTTGATTGTGGCATATAATGCAGTGGCTAGTTCAAATATGAAAATGATTCCTCATGCTCCCAGAACCTTTCTTTCACAATTTGAGTCCTAGAATATGCCTGTGCCATCAGGGAAGAAAAAATCCATTGATGTGATACACTGGCTCTTCAGTACATTCAGGTCCTCAGCCACGTAACGTTGCTGAGTCTAAACCTGAGCAACTGTAACAACCCCAGATCATAATGCTGTCTCCAGAGGTTTGTACAGTGGCCACTATACATGATGGGTGCATCGTTTCATCCACTTTGCATCATACACTGAGGCACCCATCGCTCTGTTATCGGGTCAATCTGAACTCATCAGACTACATTATCTTTTTCCATTGCTCCAGTCCTTTTGTTCCTAGCAAACTGAAAGCTTTTTTCCTGATTGATCTCATTAACAAGTGGTTTTCTTATGGCCGCACAGCTGTTTAGTCTAAGTCCTGTGGTCAGCTATGTTTTTACTGTTCATTTATTTATTTATTTATTTATTTATTTGTTTGTTTGTTTGTTTATTTATTTATATAAAGTGTTCAAGTAATCTCCATTCATGATTTTTTTCAGACCACATTTCTTCCGTAAGTTGATAGTTCTGCACTTTCCTTCCAGGTTTGCATGGAGTTCCAGTCATTTTAAATCTCCTTAATTGTTTGGCCACTTGGCCAGCCAGAGTATTTTTTATTTTGCGTGACTTCTGTAATATTTGTGCCACTTTAATATACAGATATCATTTGTTCCTCATCCTAAACTACCGACTAGACTACAGACTAGTCAATAGTTTGTCAACTGTGTCTGTGTTATATCTATCAGCAGGGACACCTTAAGGTCAGCAGTGAACTCATTATATATTATAAATATATTCTTGACTCTGTAATTATTGCATTACTTAGAAACAATTCTATTTCTACTGACCTTTTCCGCATGCAAATTCTGTGTCTTTAGGACCCAGGGAAGTGCGGTAAAGTTCAGCCAATTCTGAATTCGGACTAATGTTTTAATATATAAAATTAACAATTCTAAATAAACAACTAATCAGATTTTGATATACTGGTTGTGGGGGGTTATACTTTCACTATGCCTATACAATCATCAATATGCCTGCACCACATCTAGTATATTTAGCATCAAACTAATTGTTTATTTAGTGTCTCGAATTAATTGTCATAATATTAGAATCACAGTGAATGATCTTTTGTTGTTAGTGAACTGTGTTTGATGTAAGTCTTTTCTTTGCTAACTTTCTAATAGTCGATACTTAAAGAAGGAAATTATTATTAATTTTTCTTTTCAACTTAGACTGTTGTGGGTGAGATTCCCTGAAGAACAGTTTCTGAAATAAAAAGCAACGCTGTTGTATTTATTAAATCCAAGGATTACCTGTATGATCACGTTATTGCCCTCTTCAGTCAGAGGGAAAGAATTATGGATTTCGTTCTCAAGTAAACAGCACCAGTGAGCTCATTATATTTAATTTGGTTTTAATTAATATTTAAAAAAAAACTGTTTTGGCACTCACTGAAGGCTGAAAGACATAATTTGCTGCTGAAAAATAGATAGGAAGAATGAGTTGAGCTTGATCGGAGACATCAAGTCTCTGGGAAGGTAGCATTGCATCTGTTGTGCTACAATGAAAAAAACAGCTCTCAACTCACCTTAGCCCCACCACAATGCAATAGGAGCAGCATACTGTACACTGCAAAACAGAGGGAGGAGGAATGACCACATTGGAACTGGGAGCCAGAGTGATTTTCTCAGGGGAACAAGGAGGCATAGTGATGTCCTCCACATAGATAAGCGGATAAGCAGGGTAATGTCTGAAATGGAGCCAGGTGATGAAGTGATATCCGAGGCTGAGCAGGAAGATGGAGTGATGCCCATGGTGATGTCATGAGCCTAAATTGGTTTCTTTAGTAGGGCAATGTGGGGGAGAAAAATGTACTTGCTAGAGGCAGGGGATGAAGTAGGTTGAACACAGCTTTTGAGACCTCCTCTTCATCTTCTGGCATAAACATCTCTCCTGTGAGGTCACCCTGTTTGCTTCTGGTTTGGGTGGCATTGGTGTGGTACTTCTCATCCTGGGTCCACAAACACAGGAACAGTTCTGCTGCATCTCGGTTTCTGTCAGGTAATAAGGCTAAGGTGGAAGTGCAAATTTCTATTCCAGTATAACACTCAAAATAAAGCATGAATACAATGACAAATAGGAAGTATAATAAGAGGCAAGAGAAACACTATGAGCAATACCAAGGTATGCCTGTGGTATAGATAAGACAAGAAAGCAAATAATGCAATTTAAGCAAATAATGAGACACAGATGATCATGATGAAAGACATGTGATTAGCATCGGCTGATGGACAACACACATATATATTACTTCTCATTGATGGAGCATCATATAGTATATTCTTGTGATTTACGCCATAAAAAAAAGACTACCTGGATATGCTTTGTGGAATCTTTGGGGTCTTGTGTACCACTACTTCTCTTTCACGGTTTCAGATTAATTTGCACAGTGGATAGGGTTGCAGCGGAAAAATTCCATTTTGTAAGAAGTTTGAAATAGCATCTTTCAACGAGAGAAAGAGAGAGAAATCGCAAAATAAATACTATAGCTTAGGCAGTGTGAAGTACTGTGAGGAAAATATTAACAAAGTGTCTGTTGGTGTAAAATTTAAATAACATAATTTTATGATGTGTCTTTTTGGTTAAAAAATATAATAAAATTTATATATATATATATATATATATATATATATATATATATATATATATATATATATATATAATCTAGGCCTAGAGAGACAGCCTAGAATGTTTACATGAGTTAGACAGTGTGGGAGTGGATCAGACATTATGAGTTCAATAAGAGGCAACAGCACAGGCCATCAGACACTTTTAAGACAGAGTCACTTGCATAGCTTTCACAGTTATAGACGTTCTCTCTGTTGCTGGTCTTTACCTGTCCTCTTCCCCTTTTCAACTCTAAAGACAGTCAAAATTTACAGAACTTATCAATCCTTTTGGCTCTAAAAGTTCAGTGATGAACTCTGAGGCTTTGACAGGTAGAAACTCAATATCTTTTTCCTGTTGTAGAGGCTCCAGCAGAGCAATTTCAACCTAGGAGATGTTTAAGCTGCAGGATTCCATGTCCGCACCATGCTACTCCTCCCACCATCTATCCACATGCTGTGTATGTTTACTGCACTCCATCAGGATGGGAAGGTGCTCTTAAAAACCATTTAGTCCTTCCAGTTTCTTTCTAAAAAATTCATTTGAATTTTATTGATGGACACTTTGATAGACAGGAAAGATTTTTTTTGTCTCAAGAATTTAAACAGCATGACAGCAAAATAGAACTTTAATTTAGCAGTTTTTAGAAAAAAAAACTTTTCAGCAAAAATTGCTGATAGAGAATATTTTGTGCATGACTTTTGAATCACAAGGGTGCAGAAATGGCAAAATATCCCAGAGTTGTTCTGAAGCCACTCTTGTTTTTTCTGTTGGTATGCTTCAGGTTGTTGTCTTGTTGAACTTTAAACATTCGCCCCAGCCTGAGATCTTCACCAAGTTGTCCCTGTGGGGCCCTCAAGCAAGGCCCTAAACCCTCAACTGCTCAGATGTATAATGAGATAAAAATGAAGTTGCCCTGAATAAGGGCATCTGCTAAATGCCTAAATGTAAATGTAAGAGATGGTTTTAATGAGGTGATGCTCAGGGCCTGATTTCCTCTATACAAGGTGTATGGAATTGTCTCATCAGACGAGGGGGTTTTGTTTCTCATGGTCTGAGAATCCTTCAGGTGCTTTTTAGCAAACTCCCAGAATGCTGTCATGTGCCTTTTAGTAAGGAATGGCTTCTGTCTGAACACTCTAGCATAGATGACTGATTGGGTGGGTGATGCTTTGATGACTGTCCTTCTGTGAGGCTCTCCCTTACAGAACTCAGGATCTCATTTACTCTATAGTGACCTTTAGGTGGTTGGTTACCTGTCTGACTAAAGTCCTATGCCCCAGATTACTCAGTTTGCCTGGACAGCCAGATTGTTGGTTCTTCCAAATCATTTCCATTTAAGAATGCAGGAGGCTATCGTGTGCTTGGGCACTTTCAGTGTTGCAGACATTTTCTTGTATCCTTCTAAAGATCTGTATTTAACACAATCCTGTCTCGCAGGTCTACAGATAATTCTTAGCTTCAAGGCTGTATTTTCACTGTCATACACGCTCTACTGTGAGACCATATAAAGACAGGTGTGTGCCTTTCCCAATTATGTGCAATTAGGAAATTTAATTAGGTACGGGTCGACTCCCCACAAGATGTAGAAGCATCTCAAAGATGTGGAGAATGCACCAGAGCTCAATTGCAAGTGTCATAACAATGAGTCTGAATTCTTATGTAAATGGGGCATTTAAGTCCTTGTTTTTAAAGAAATTAATAACACTCCAGGCAATGGTTTGTACTTTGTCATTGTAGAGTACTCCGTGTAGAATCATAAGGGAAACAGCATTTGAATTCACTTTAAGATGAGTGTGAACATAACAAAACTTCTGACAGCACTTCCCCAGCTGATGAATGAAAGGACTGTTTTTTTTTCTTTCTTTAGATGCTCTTTTTATGTTTATTATAATATTCTCTGAATCTGATAACATAAGAAAAAAAGTCCTGTTGCTTGAAACGTGTGCCATTATACAGTAAGTCTGCAGTAAGATATGCACTGCAGTGAGCTAGGTGTCTCTTGATCAATAATTCAGGACTATCCTATTCAGCTACTTTGCACATCAGTTAAATGCCATTACAAGCCTTCTGGCTTCTTTGCTCACATCAGTGCTCATACAGCATATATATATATTTATCAAGCCCTGAAATGGATCTCCAAGCAGCTAATTGCTGCATCCTTGGTGAGGTTTGTACAGGTGGCACAAAAAAGGGAAAGTGGTAAAAAGCCTGCACTGTGCAAATGGTTAGGTATGAGCAGTAAGATTCCATGAATGTGCACCTTATCCTGAGCCAGGTAAAGCTAACAATCCTCTGGCTGTTCGACTTAAGTTTGGTTTGGCCAAAAGCCCTCAGGTTTCATGACTCAAAGCCCATCTTACAGCAGCAATAACTTTCCTGTTCCCACCTCCTTTTAGGGGGGGGGGGGGGGAGAGATGAACTGCGGCTAACTTTCTACCTGTGCTCCAGGCCTCTGTCTTTTGCTCTCTCAGTGTTGTACAGAATGAGAGTTTTTGTTCCTTGTTATTGTTGAAGAAAGAAAACACTATCTTATTGCTCACTACTTCAGCTTGACCTTTAATTTCTCGTTTTTGTTCATGCAGTGCTCCATAAGAGACAGGACAAAATGAGGTGGAATAAAAGAATGAATCAAAGCTGATGTGTCAAGTCCATATCAATATTGCAAGTTCTCCCTGTGCTTGGTGGGTTTCCCAAAAGACATGCAGATTAGGCTAATCGGCGTTCCCAAATTGCCCGTAGTGTGTGAATGAGCATGTGAGAGTGTCTGTGTACCCCATGATTGATTGGCACCCCATCCAGAGTGTACCCTGGGATAGGCTCGATATCTCCGCATCATTGTACAGGATAAACAGTATAGAAAGTGGATGAATTAATGAATAAATACATTTTCTAGTATTTGTTTCTGTCTTCACATGTTAGAAATATATAGACAATAATGATTTTGACATACTCAAAAACAATATAATCTAAGAGCAATTATTGAGGTCTATCAAGTTAATATATGCAACAAGGTGTTATTTTTGCCTCATTCCTACAAAAAAAAAAAACAAAAAAAAAAACTTGGTTTTTGTACTTAAACAAGCTCAGTCAAACTCTCATTTTCACCCTCTTAACATCTCAGCCCTGTGCTCTTTCAGTTTGGCACATCATAAAAAATGTGCCACAATCCCAACCAATTAGAGACTAAAATAGCTGAATTCTGGTCGGCTGTTTCCTTTTCAGTCTAAACAAGAATAAATATAATTTGTGCACATGCAAAAACAGACTTTTTTTTGCTCAGGAATGAGGCACAAATATAACACTATTTGCAACAGTATAATAAGACAGATCTGAGAAGAAGTTTGTCTAAGCTGGTCTTATGTAGCTTTAGGCAACTTCTTGAACAATAAATCAAAAAAGTTGCTTACAACTTCCTTTGGTTTCTATGTCTGATCAAGCAGCAATTTAGGCATCATCTTGTTTACTTTGACTGATTTTGACTACTTTGGCAATTCTCCCTTTTAAAAAAGACGTTCATTAAAAAGAATGAATAGATTTATACCAAAAGACGATCTAATTTTTCAAAAAGTGCTTTTCGTTTTCCAGCGTAGACAGCTGCTGTCCACGTGTAAATGTCTTCGGGACAGAGCACTTTATGCTTTCACGTTTCTGCATAATATGACGCACTAAATTTGTCTTATTTGCTTTTAAAAGATGAAACTGTTGGCTGAATGACTGTTTAGACTAACTAACCTCTTTTGCAGACATTCCACAGTATTTAACAGAACTATGTAAAGAGTCCTATGAACTATCCATTTATACTATCCATAAATAAATAAATAAATAAATAAACAAACAGTTGTTGGCATATTGTTATGGTTTAATAGGATATTTAGTTTTTTAGGAAAATTATTATTTTTGGTACTGGCTGCATCACCCCACCCCTCTGTTGATTATCTTCTCATAAGAACTCCCAAGATGTTTTATTCAAATTCAAATTCAAATTTTATTTGTCACATACACAGTCATACACAGTACAATATGCAGTGAAATGATTATACGACCGCCCCGTGACCTTAAATTTTATTTTATTTTTTTTTACAAGAAAATAAGGAAAAAGTGAATAGTGAAATAGAATGGAAATATAGGAGTTAAACTATAAAACAAGATGCCAGCAAAGTTTCAAAAATATATAGGAAATCTGAAATATAAAATATAACAACTTATAAAAACTTACGTCTGTACAAATATTGTAATATTCCTTACTAATTTCCAGATAAATTCTTGGAGTTCATGAAAGCATCTCACAAACGTATGTGACTTTCGATATAGAAACAAGACAGAGAAATGTCAAAATGATTATTTCACACACAGTATTTGTTGAAAATCACAGGTTTTATTAAACCATGTCAATGTATATCAATACTATGCCCCAGATGTGAGGCACACAGTCCATAAAAGCGATTATTATATAACGCACTCTTCAGAACAGTCAATGAGCTGCTTCTAAAGGTTTAGCATGGGGCTTGGATTACACTTAAAGTACCTGACATGCTACTCTGTGGCCCAAACACAGCCTAAAGCTGACTCTGGGACAGAAAACATACATTAATGAAAGAAAATGATATTGATGCTTGATTCCTTTAAGTTTAGATGTTCTCATTTTGGAACAATTCCATAAGTGCTCTGTCTTTCTCTCCCTCATTCCTTACCTCTTTTATCTCCCTATCTCTTTTCTATCCCTCTCTTTGTCTTTCCGTCTCCACAAAGGCTTGTTGTGCAGATATTGATACGTGTCATGTCTCGCCGTCTCCCCTCCGGAGGTGAATATTGTATGCTGCCCTCATGACTGAATGGCTTGGTGCACTACACTGAAACTGACTGCCATAAATAATTAATCACTAAAATCGATTCACACCATAAATACACTGCAGAGCGAGAGAGGCAATGTGGAGGCAGAGGACATGGTGCCTGCGAGAAACCAGCTTATCGCACCAAGCTGCCGGACAATTAACACCACTCACCATCAATCACATGGCCACCATTTATATTTACATTTCACTATACTTCCTCCTTTTCATTCAGTCTCTTTCATGTGGGCACACAATCACACATACACACATACACTATCTCTCTTCCTCTTTCTCTTTCCCTTGAGAGTTATTTAGATGTAGCTAGTATAGCCCTTAAATGTGAAAAGCTTATATGGTTTTAGCACTAGGGGATTTCCTCTTGTCTCGTATACTTGACTAAAGAATAAGCCCTGACACCCAACATCTTCTCACAAGTCTTAGCTAATGTTTTTGACCTATGTTTTGGAGAAGGTCACAGAGCAGAATATTAATTAATGGGAGTAAGAAATGTGTCTGGTAGTGCAGAAACCTAAAGGATTCTTAACCAAGGTGTACCATTAAAAACTCTCACTCACTCATCATCTATACCCCTTTATCCTGTATTCAGACTCGTGGTGGCCCTGGAGCCTATCCCAGGAGACAGGGCACGAGGCGAGGTACACCCTGAGTACCCGGAGGAAACACACCACTCATGGGGAGAACATGCGAACTGGAGGTACTAGGCAACAGTGCTAACCACTACACCACCATGCCGCCTCTATTAAAAGCTACACGAACAAATGTAAACATTTCAATGTCTTTCAAGATGTATCATTTACATATCATACATTTCAAAGACTAAAAGTGCTACATGGAAAATATATAAAAATTGAAAAATCCATGAATGTAATAACTGTTACTTGCTAAGCGATTGAGCTTAGATAATTGCTTTATCCTTCTGAGCATAATGGATACGAAGCCTTTTCAGGGAATGCAGGGGAGAATGAGCATGGACCTGGAACGGGCTGTCAGTCCCTGGCCCATCTTCACACAAACATAAATTTTGTCCAATTAGGAATTTAGAATAGAGACTGGTGACATGGGGATCAAACAAGGGATCCCTGAAACTGTGAAGCAGCAGCAGTGTTACCTGCTTCACCTTTACAGTATATATACACACACACATATATACTCTCTCCCCCTAATTGTAAATGTCAAGGTATGATGTGGATGATGCATGTATCTTTGACATTGAGCCATTAACAACAGAGGTGAGATGAGTGTGTCCTTTGATCTGTGACTGCTGTGGAGAACAGTAAAATTTTTAGTTTATAGTCAGTGATGTTTTATTGAGGCTGTCAGCTTTCTCAGCTAATCAGTAATATGCATTCAAGGTAAAACTTTCTCTCTCTCTCTCTCTCTCTCTCTCTCTCTCCCAGGCACATACACTCACACAGTTAATGGATGTCTTTTCATCTTCCTTATTTATCCAAGGTTGGGCCACAGGCAATATTCAAACACTTGTAGAGCAATGCCATTCAGAATGACAAAACACAAGTTTGCTTTCTTATCTGAAATTAAATTTCACTCTGGGTGTCTGGATAAGTATGTAAAAATAAAGGCCTGCAGCATTATTACATACATTTGACAAGCAAAAAGCTTTTTTTAGACACCAGTTTATTTTAACTAAAGAGCTATTTATTTGCATTTTGGCAGTGTGGTACTTTTTATATATTATTTTACGACTTAATGGTTGTTAGTTCATGGATGGTGGATGGTTATTCAAAAGACAAAAGGCCGCAGACAATAACTGTCAGTATACCTCATCTACCAGGGCAATAAATGGCCCCAGGATGCACTATGAGAAGAAGGGTTGCAAATGAAGACATTGTGATGCTCTGGGCAATGTTCTGACGAAAAGTCCTGCGTCCTGGCATTCATATGAATGTACCTTGACACGTAACACCAACCAAAATTCTCTGATGGCAGTGGCCTCTTTCAGCAGGATAATGCACCTTGCTGCATTGCATCATTTAGGGATGGTTTGAGGAACATGACAAAGAATTCAAGGAGTTGTCTTGACCTCCAAATTCCCCTGATCGCAATCTAGCTTACAAGTTTACCATTACAGCTTAAAATTACAACTTCAATTGCAACTGCACTGTGAACGCAGAAATACAATAGTAATCCACTAAAAGCACAACCACATTTTGCAAAGTGAGCTAATCAGCTAATGTTACTTTTGATAAATGAGATGTAATTGAATTTAGCATAGCTTCACTAAAATAAATGATCACTAGCGGAGTATTACCTTTATTCAAGTCAGTTAAGCCAAGCTGTAGTTAGCATAGTTATAGTTATAGCATGACTAGGCCATTTAATTGGACTCTGTCTATGTCCTATTATACAAGCACGGCAGGAGAACCAATTTATTGACCGCGGTATTCAGACTCTGCTCCGATAGGTGGGGATAGCTTGTTACTATTGTATTCCTGGTTGACCTCTTACATCCCAGACCATGAAGGTGGCACATGTGCAGGTTGCCTAGATACAGTACATTTCAGTGTCCAATTGAGTTATTCGAAGAGTAGCTTGACTTTCAGCCATGTTATAGTATATGGATGTGCTATTCTGACTTTGAAAGGTTCGATTTAGCATTTTTGCACAGTTTGATTTGGACTAACATGTTCACATGCATTTTAAAAGCCCAGGTTTAGTTGGCCCTACACAATATGATGCAAGTGTACTGTCTGTGTTGTGCACCACTGTTTCTAGGAACGCTTGATCCCCACTAAGATATAAAAACATGCTCAGATATATTAGTTACACCCCTGTTTTGTTAAGACAGTTGGCATTTGATGCACAAAGTGAATCACACACATAAAAGAACATGGTGTTTCACAGGCATTCTTAAAAAAAAAAAAAAAAAAAGTAATATTTCTCACTAATAATGCAAATTTGTAGATGAAAGAAGACTGAAACTGCAGCAGATACAGTATGAACATTTCACCAGTGTTTGTGATGAAACATTTAGCTTTTAACTATAAAACACATCATGGATGTCAAAGTGAAGGCGCTAATGCAACTCTTTTTGCTGTTATTGAGCTGACCCATGAGTTAACATCCATCCAATTACCTGGGTTTATTCGCATGCAAATTGGATCTGGTAGCAGCAATGCAGAGCATCTTTCATTCGAGGGATAATGAAGGGCCATGGAAGGGAGTTACACTGAAACTATGATATCTGTGAGCCTTTTCTTTAAATCTTTAAAAATACACACACACACACACACACACACACACACACACACACACACACACACACACACACACACACACACACACAAATCAAACCCTTTATCTTATGATGAAACATTCTATTCTGATGGGAACATTGTGTTCCAGGATAACAATGCTCCCATCCACAGGGCACACTGAATGGTTTGACGAGGATGAAAATTATGTAAATCACATGCTATTGTATACACGTGTCAGATCTCAACCCGAATAAACACCTTTGAGAAATTTTGGATCTGGCATCATCAAAACATGAGTTGAAGGAGCATCTTTTGAAAGGACAGAATTCATCCCTCCATTACAGTTCCAGACACAAGTTCATGAAGCTTTTCTGGTGGCTCCTCTTGGCCCAACACTATAATAAAGCCTCTGACATTGCTTAAAAATCCAGCACACTACTAATGAAGAGCTTGGAAACATCTTGAGATTCTCTTAACATATTTTTATTAAAATGCCACTTATTCTGTGTAGCATCACATGGGGGCCTGGAGCCTATCAGAATACAATAATGACCCATGCATTTAAAAGCCACTCTTATTTCAATGTTGGGAAGACAAATCTTTTGGTATTATAAAAGGTGCTATTGAACATGCTCATTGTGGTGCTCATTTGAAAGAAAGACAAAAATGCAATCCATGTTCAACAGGAGAATGATTTAGGAGGCTAAGATTGTAATTATGTTTAAAATATTTATATTACTACAACTGTTATTTATTTATTTATTTATTTATTTAATAACCTTAAAATGTTTTTACCTTAAACATGTTGCAAGCTACCAATTTTTTCTAAGGCCATCGTTTGAAGATAATTCAGTATAAACCACTGCTGTTTTAAAATGCATTCACAAAATTGAAGTACACACGCAAGGCATTTGTTCAGTATGTTTTCTTTTCTTATGTTCATCTTTTCTTTTCTTTTCTTTTTACACTGAAATGTTAATAAAATTGTACATTGGAAAGTAAACAGGATAAAAAATATTTCAGATCACTGCACGGTTGTTTCAAAGGAAGTTTCAAGTTTGTAAGACCATAAATTAGATTAATGTATATGTATATGAGGAACACTGATGTATGTACTGCATATACTGTATACTGCATATACACACACTAAGTGTACCTAACTCTGACATTGATTATTAATTATATAAAACCAGACAACTGGTGACAGGATCATGGGTCATGGGAACCCAAGGACTATTTATGCCTATGCGGAGCAAAGACTAGTCTGTCTAGTCTGATCCCACAGAAACTTTCCCACAACAAATTGCTGAAAAAAAAGTCACTGCTGGCCATGATATAAAGGTTGCAGAACACTCAGTGTATGACAGCTTGCTGTGTATGGAGCTTAACAGGCAAATAGTTTAATGTTGTTATGCCATCATACACTGGATGTGAGCTAGAAAATCATGCCTCACCCATGGAGGCCACACCTTGCAATATATAGCACTTAAAGGATTTGCTGCAAAAGTCTTGGTGCCAGATACCACAGTGGACCTGTCACAAGCAACCGAGGGATGAACACAGTAGCCTTAGCAGTTAGCCCGTGTTGCGTGGATGATAAACCCAAACGCGGAAGCAGCCGTTCATTGGTGACGTGATGAAGGGTTTGAGCTGAGAAGTGTGGAATACTGGGTGAATCCGGAGCGCCGCAGGCAGCTGGAGCCGATAGGTGACAGGGTTGACACGGAGGGTGATGCGATATGGACCGATGAATCTAGGCGAGAGTTTTTTGGACTATGTATGAATGTTTAGATTTTTGGTGGAGAGCCATACCTTGTCACCTGTGTGGTACAATCATCCCGGAGGGTGTCGACGGCGATGTTGTGAGGTGTAGAGGGTATTGGCATGTTGAATGGCCTCCTTGGCTTGAGTCCAGGACCGCCGACACCTTCGGACCAATTGTTGGGCTGATGGTACTTCGACCTCCGGTTCTTGATGTTCGAACATCGGAGGTTGGAAACCCTGGCATACCTCAAATGGACTCAGCTTCATGGCGGAGGAGACATGGAGGTTGTGGGAGAGCTCCGCCCAAATGAGATAGCGAGCCCAGGAGCGCTGACGGTCGGCAACAAAGCACCTCAGGTAGCGTTCCAGTTGTTGGTTGGCCATTGACCATTTGTTTGAGGGTGATAGCCTGAGGAGAGACTGCAAGTAGAATTGATCAGACGGCAGAAAGCCTCCCAGAACCGTGCAGTGAACTGGGGCCCCCTGTCCGAGACGATGTCCTTTGGGAACCCATGCAGACGGACTACGTGCTCTAAAATCAGCTCGGCTGTCCCTTTGGCTGACGGAAGTCCGGGAAGGGCCACCAGGTGCACAGCTTTGGAGAACCGATCTATTATTGTCATGATGACGCTCTTCCCTTCGGATACCGGCAGGCCCGTGATGAAGTCGACGGTAATGTGCGTCCAGGGTTGACGGGGAACTGGGAGTGGTTGGAGTTCCCCTGGTGTCGGGTGGTTAGAGGTCTTGGCTCTGGCGCACACTGGGCACGCCCGAACGAACTCCTCGATGTCCTTGGCCATGGAGGGCCACCAGAAGGCGCGCTGGATATATTGAAGGGTGCGTTATGTGCCTGGGTGCCCCGACAGCGGTGAAGAATGGCCCCATTTAATGACTTTGGCTTTGACGGTCCTTGGAACAAAAAGTCATCCAGGCGGCGCACCTGCCAGTTCGGTCTCTGTGGCTTGCGCCTGGCGGACCCTTGTCTCCAGGTCCCAACGGAGTGGCGCGATGATCTTAGAGGGTGACAGGACAGGCACGGGGTCCGCCCGGGGAACATCCCCCTCATGTTGTCGGGAGAGGGCGTCGAATTTGGTGTTTTTTGACCCCGGACGGTAGGATAGATGGAAATTGAAATGCTCGAAAAAGAGAGCCCACCGCGCCTGCCTGGGGTTGAGTTGTTTAAGTGTCTTGATGGAGCTGAGGTTTTGGTGGTCGGTCCAGATGATAAATGGTTCTCTGGCACCCTGGAGCCAGTGTCGCCATTCTTCCAATGCCCACTTTATGGCCAGCAGCTCGCGGTTCCCCACCCCGTATCGCTGCTGAGTGGAGTTAAATTTTTTGGAGAAGAAACTACAAGGGTGTAGTTTCTGGTCTGGACCCTGCTGGGAGAGAACTGCCCCAGCGCCCACCTCTGAGGCGTCCATCTCCACAACGAATGGTTGATCGGCATCTAGATGGAGGAGAATCAGAGCGGTGGTGAATCGATGGCAGAGTTTGGAGAAGACGTTGATGGCCGTGGAGTCGAGTTGGAAGGGACGAGATGAGGGGCGAGTCAATGCGGTCAGGGGTGCTGCGACTGTGCTGTAGCCCCGGATAAAGCGACGATAGAAGTTCGCAAACCCGAGAAACCGTTGAAGCTGCCTGAGAGTCTTGGGTAGGGGCCAATGACGTACAGCTTCCAGTTTCTGCAGGTCCATGGCCACACCCTGGGACGAGATGACAAAACCCAGGATCGTGGTGGAGCGCTTGTGAAAAGCGCACTTTTCCAGCTTACAGTACAGTTGGTGGGCGAGCAATCTCTTAAGAACTGCCCTGACATGTCGGATGTGTTCTTCGGCAGTACGGGAGTAGATGAGTATATCATCTAGGTAGACGAATACCCACTTTCCCAACATGTCCCGAAGAACATCATTGATGAACTGCTGGAAAGCTGCGGGAGCGTTACAAATGGGAGTCCAAATGGGATGACCAAACTCTCATAGTGTCCAGTAGGGGTGATGAAGGCCGTCTTCCACTCATCGCCCTCTCTGATATGCACCAAGTTGTAGGCGCTCCGGAGGTCCAATTTTGAGAAAATGGTGGCACCAGAGAGGGCGTCCAGGGCTGAGTTGGTAAGCGGCAGCGGGTGTCGGTTTTTTAGGGTGATGTTGTTTAACCCCCGGTAGTCGACACATGAACGTAATTCGCCCGAATTCCCGAATTCCGGTTTTTCTTCTTTACAAAGAAAAACTCCGCGGCAGCGGGCGAGGAAGAGGGTCGGATGGTACGCTGACGGAGAGCGGAGGACACATACTCCTCCATCACCCGCATCTCGGTGGAAGAGAGAGAGTATAGACGGCCGCTGGGTAGAGTGGAGCCTGGCTGGATCTCAATCACCAGGTCATAGGGTCGATGCGGAGGAAGGTGGTTAGCACGTCTTTTACAAAAGACCTCAGGCAGGTCACGATATGCTGAAGGGATGGCGTTGGTGTCGACATCAGGGGCCTCGGACTCCCTAGAGCACGTCCCAGCTGGCGCCTGTAGGCAGAGTTCGAGGCAGGCCGAGCCCCATTGTAGGATCCAGTTTTGAGACCAGGAGATGAGAGGGTCATGCTGGAGTAACCAGGGGTATCCTAGGATGATGGGTGATGAGGAAATGGAGGTGAGGTGGAAGCGGATCTCCTCGTGGTGTTGGTCAATGGTGAGGGTGATGGGCCGAGTCTGGGTAGTGATAGGGCTGGAGGAAAGGGGCCGACCATCGACGGACGTCACTCGAACCGGCTGGGATAACGCCTCAGTCTCCACCCCCAATCTCTTGGCATAGGAGGAGTCAATAAAGTTCCCGGCGGCCCCGAAGTCGATGAACGCGGAACTTTTGACTCGTCTGTGGCCAAATGAAGGTGTACCTGAACCATGAGACGTGAGATGCTGGGTGTGGTGGCGGCGAGATGGAGGTGACCCGGTGAGCTGCCCCCCTGGGTGTGCCGCTGACCCACAATAGGCGCAGAGTCCCTCCCTGAAACGTCGTTCTCGCTCTGCAGGGTTCAAGGAGGTGCGTCCTAATTGCATGGGTTCCCCGGCTCCCGTGTCAACCATGGCGGGAGGTGGAGACCCGGCAGACGCCCTAGTGGTGGTGGTGAAAGCTGGTGATTGGGGCGTGGAATGTGAAAAAGGGGCGTGATGGGCGGCAGGGTTCGGGGGTCTGGCTTCGGACGAGCAAGCAAGTGCTGGTCAATCCAGAGGGCGAGCTGAACCAATCCCTCCAGTGTAGCTGGAAGCTCTCGTCCAGCGAGCTCGTCCTTGATGCGAGAAGCCAGTCTTTCATAGTAAGCCATCCGGAGGGCGGCGTCCCCCCAGGTGGTCTGCACGGCGAGGGTACGGAAATCCGCGGTGTAGCGGCTCACGGACGACCCACCCTGCCGCAGATGGTACAATTTGCTGTCGGTCTCCACCTCAGCAGCAGGATGTTCGAAGGTCAGTTTGAGTTGGCGGGTGAATTCTCCGTATGAATAGGCTGTGTCTGAATCTCACCTGAGAACCGCCGTGGCCCACTCAGCTGCCTGCCCAGATAGCAATGAGACGAGAAGTGCAACGCGCAGTTGGTCTGTGGACTACCTGGAGGAATTGAACTCAAACACAAGATCTAATGCTGTCACGTTCTCCTGCCGCAGCTCCGCCACCTCGCGGCGCAAACCGCGACGTCTTTGAGCTCCTTTTGGAGAGACACGACTTCACCACGGAGCTCATTGATCAGCTCGGCATGCTGGTCAACCACAGCGCAGAGGCGAGCAAACTCCGCTGGGTTTACTGCTTTGGGCTCAGTCATTCTGTCACGAGCAACCGAGGGATGAACACAGTAGCCTTAGCAGTTAGCCCGTGTTCCGTGGATGGTAAACCCAAACGCGGAAGCAGCGCGAGCAGGCAGGATAACCACGCGTTTACTCTTAGAACTCTCTTACACAAAGAGCAAGGATCTACACAAATAAACCCGTGTTCTGGCAACACACACTCAATCAAGGAAGCGATCTGAATAGGTGAGTACTCACGAAATAGTTGGTGAAGCGATAGCGAAGGCATGAATGAACTCAATGACTGATGTGAAGCGCCATCTTGTTTCCTTTTATGCTTTCTGAAAGCGCAACCGGCTTACTTCCGGGTCCTCGTGCCGGTCGCGGAGCGAGTGTGCATGACAGGACCTTCAGAGGTTTTTTTGGAGTAATGCCTCGGGGGGTCAGAGCTGTTTTGGTGGCACAAGGGGAATATACAGTATATATTTGTATATTTTTAATAATTCATACTTAGTAGCTGCTATATTTAATGCATCATTATACATAATATTCACACGTATTTGGCTGTATATTTTAATGGCACAAAACGTCACAATGGTAAAAATGCAAAAACATTTTTTTTAAATATCAGCCGTCACAGCACTCCAGCTGAACAGAAATGCAGAGGGGCAAGTCTTTACATGCACTGCTGCTATTTATCATTATAATGCATGTATATGATAACAAGAATGCAAAATTGCTCATGTTTCTGAACTCACATTGAAAGAAAATAAATTACTTTGCAGTATAGAAACAAATAGATCCACAGCACTGTACATGAATTATTTTCAGGCCCATAAATGCCACAGGGGGTCTCCTGGTGTTGAAATGTCACAATCTCCTGTGCAGGGGCAGTGAGTGACCAGGGATTTGCAAATAGCATCTCTTTGAGGCAGATGCTTGTAAATATGTATGATTTTAGATCACTCTTTTTTTCCCTCTTCCTGGCTGATGGCTCTGCTGATGGCTCTGCTGATGCTGCTCAGTGCTCCAGAGAAACACTGCAATAATAAAAAAACACTGAAATCAACCTCTTGAAGGTGCAACCTGTCTGCTGCTGCTGCTTTGGCAGAATGTTTTCCAATGTAGAATAAAAAAATACAAAATAAACAAAGATGAATGGAAAAGTCTTAGCTAAGGACTCCAGGTATCACTAGATCTGTGTAATACAATCCAAGAGTACATCGATGGAAAGAAGAATAAATAATAACAGTGAATTTACGTCTGATAGGGATAGCAACCCTGGGGACAATTTATTCATGAGGAATAGACATGCAGGGGTCAAATAAGCTAAATCACAAAAGAAGAGGTCTGTCCTGTTTAAAAAAAAAAGAGAATAAAATGGCCTGTTTAAATCGTCTAAAAGCAGACATGGTTGGGCTGGCCCAAATGTGCAGCTGGCCAAGTCTCTAATGAGTAAATTTAGTTGGCATGTGTGTGTGTGTGCATATGTGTTTGTGTGTGTGTGTGGATGCTTATTTCCATTTGTTAAAGATCTGAGCTTAGCTGCATGCACAATTCCCAATAGACTGAGCCTTTTGACTTGTTTATTAAGTTGGTGCGCCTATCCTATCTCTTTACAGCTGGAGATTTCCTCTCAAGACTACAATAAAGTTATAGATGCTCTGAATCTCCACAGTCGAATATAAAATGCACTTTGTATTCATTCAGCAGATCCCAATTCCTTTTGACATCTGTGAATGAATTTGTTTTATTGCTATATTCATTATATACTGTATTTTATATATTACTATATATTAAACCCTCCACCTAGATGTCAGTGAAAAGGAATTACTGATGGTCATTCCAATGATGAAACTCTCACGCTTTAGGTCCATGCTGTAGAGTAAAAATCTTTAGAGAGAAGCCTAAACAATTCTGGCCTGGATAAGCCATGATAAAATATTAAAAGCTCTGCAGGTTTTGCAGATGGCTCAGACATTCACCTTGTAGACCTGGAGAGGCTGTGCTGTTTGTCACGATGGCTGATGGATCACTTGGCTGCAGTAGCGAATACAGAAATCATTACATTCTAAATGACACTTGCTCATCTATTCTAGCAGACTCCTGACTTTGCACCGACACATACTCGATTGTGTTTATTAAAAGTCAGGCCTAAAGTGAGGGGATTAAATTGGCCGTGTTCCCTCGCCCTGACTCACAAAGCTCGCCCTGGTGTTTTGTCTGCCGAATAAACAATACCACCGATGAAAGGCACCTTTTAGCCTCAATCTCAGCCCTCAGAAAAGGACTGACAGAGCAAGTGAGCCAAGGTTGCTTACTGATGAACACCATAGAATAAGGACTGCACTTGATATAAGAAGTGTCCTTGGTGTTTTGTAAAGGCAGCATAGTTAGTGAGCTGCTCTGGCAGGAGAATAAAAGCTTGGCTCATTAATTTGAACAGCTTTCTATCACTAGGACACTTCCAGCAGTAGACTAGGGGAATGCTTTCGTATCAATCCACTTTAAGAAATAAGACATTAAAGTCATTTTACTAATCAGAACAAAGATCATTAATCCAACTGCTATGGCATGGCATATTTAAGTAAATTTCCGCTTTATAACAAGCTATATGGTGAAGTCTGTATCATAAGTTTATTCATGCAGATACATGTACTTACACTGCCATATTGACTAATGATTTACCCTCTTTAACTAATGAAAGAAACTAATTAGTGGAATAGAACAGAATGGTAAAGAATGGTTGGATCAAATACCACAAAGACAAGCATTTTCTTTTCTTCAGTCCTTACCAGACTAGTTGCAATCTTCTGAAGTGTATTTGTTACATTGTTAATCCTTCCAAGGCCTTCTATTGCTGAGAGGTATTCAGCATTCATTAAGAATAATTATAGGATTAATTTAAGTTGTGGGCGAACAAATCATTGTTGATTTTTTTCAGTGTGTGTAAACAATGGAAATTTTAAAAACTGTATTCTTTACAGTTAGACCTTGCTGTATATAACAGCTCAAATTAATACACAAACACATATATATAAAAGTATAAGTATAAAAAGTAAGTATAAAGTATAAGTATAAAAGTATATATAAAGGTTTTCAATTGTAGATATACACAAATTATAGAACAGACAGCATAATTCAGGACGCCTTCATAGATTTTTTCCAACAAGGATAACAGGATTCAGCATCCAAAATGTTGGTTTTGAAAACTATCTCCATTTTACATAACGGACCCCTTTGCAGATCATGCAGAGTTTTCCACACCAGCAGCCTATAGAAGAAGTGACGAGTCTTGCACAGAACCCCTGTAGTGACCAAAACTTGATGATGTTGCCTTGAGGGCAGCAGAGCTTACTGCAAAAAGCAAACACAAACCAGTAAAGACCAATGTACCCCTCGGGAAAGACACATTCTCCATCACTCACTGTTTCCTGTGTGTGTACCAAATGACACATTTCACAGAGATTTAAGGCCAAACCTAGACACACACAGAGGGGGATAATACAGCAAAGTTCCTACAGCAAAAATAGACATGACTTGTCTTGCCTGAACAAGCCGAAGGGTCTTAAGAAAGGAGGTATGCTCAACACCTTCAGTCACAAGCTCTAATATAATAGAACATAACTAATGCCTTAATGAGTTCTAGATCATCTATAACCTTGATCCAGGACTTGTTTCTTTCTGAAGCCTTGATTGTCTTGTTCTGGCTTATTTGGAATGTTTCCATGTTGTCTGTAGGACTTTCACAAGCCCACAAGATAGATTATCATCTTTTGTGTGCAACACATATTGGCCTTTCCATTGACAAACATCAACTTTTCTTTTTTTGGAGCAACAACTTTCGTTTTTTTCACTCATGAAATTATATTTCAATTTCGACTGCACTGATTTATTATTATTATTTTTTTTTAATAATATTGTTATAATTTTGATGCATTGTCAAAATGTGGTGTTTAAACTGATGTTTAACTATTAAATGTACCATTTTGTATCCAAATGTATTTATCTAGGCTAACAGAAAGTAATGGCACAGAGAACATTGATTAAAAATTGAAACAAATGCTTAAATTATTGACAAAATCTACATACATTTCTGTCTATGTGTATTACCCGTAATAAATTGCAGCCTTTTGCAATTAAATAATGGCACAGATTTAATTGTGCAGCGCTAATTTAAATTCTATTAAAACAACACCTTCATTTCAAGTTCACGGAATTTAAGCTGTGTTTATACATGTAAGTTACAGACCAAATACTGTAGAGCCATGTCTAAGATTAGTAATAAAAAACACTACCGCTCTTGATGACCATTTGTGTGATGAACAAAATGTTGCATAAAGGGATTTGATTAAAGCATCATAGAGCTCATTCAGTCTGTGTGATAATGTGGATGAGCTTTATTCAACTATCAAGTTAGTAATCAGACCTAACTACACTACATAGAACACAGATATGCATCAGGGTACAGATACAGAGGTTAAGGAGAGAGAGAGAGAAAAAGAGAGAGAAGAAACAAGGAAGACAATGAATTGTGAAGATTATCTGTGACTGAGAGGAATTGCTGGAAAAAATCATTTGCAGTAATGACCTCCACATGTGAAACAAGTCCGAAAACAGTTAATGCTTTTGAGAACTCTCTCTCTCTCTCACTTAGTGTATGTGTGTGTATTTCTTCCTCCACTCCTCCTTTCTCTCGTTTCTTATCAGCTGGTTTCCAGCCTTCCTCTCTGCTATGAAAGTGAATAGAGCTGTGTGGAGTCTGGGTAAGCAAACCGTTTCCATGTGTTTAAAGACTAAGCTGTCCTTTCGAGATTTATGAATGAAAGAGCATTGAACAAGGACTGTGGTTAAAGGGCAAAGGCTTACCCATGCCTGGAATTTCAAACAAATGTCTACACACATTGACACAAACATTTCAATGGCATCTTCTTAAACATAATTCACTCTGTAGTGGACATTCAGAGTTCAACAGCAACAAGAATCTAATTTTGACCACAGCATTTATGAAGACCAGATTCATGACATCCAGTTCAACCACATCCACAAGAGATACCAAAATCTGTAAGTAATTTAAGTGTGTGTGTAGTGTGGTGTGTTGCCTTTGGCCTTTTCCCATGGTAATTTCTTAATGAGGCAACATTAGTGCTTGATGGTAAGCACTGTCTGACTTGTCGCACTTCAATGTCTCAGGGTTCGAATCTTGCCTGTGTGTTTGTATGGAGTTTGCATATTCTCCCAATGCTTGGTTGATTCCCCTATGCACATTGCAGTACAAACATTGGGTGCATGAGTGCGTCTGCTCAACACCTACAATGAGTTGGCACCCCATTCAGTGCGTCCTCCCCTTGTGCCTTGAGTCACTGGGATTTCCCCTGCTGAGTTTCCCCATGGCCCCACAAAGAGATAAGCAGTATGGGAAATGGCTGGATGGACATATTCAAAAGTTCACCCAACAACATATGGTTATAAACACAGAGATACAATGGGTAACTGAAATAACAATGGCTATGAGATCACACACACAGAGCATAAAAGCTTCAGTTTTATATTGTTTAACGGATATTTACATCTGTATTGTGTAAACCATCTAGACGTTTGCTGTTTTTTTTTTTTTAAGATTGGAAAAAAAAACAGGTGACATTTTTCCAATTGTCCTGTGTTAGATAGCCTGTGCCCACTGTAGCTTGAACCCATAGCAATCTTCTGCTATGTGTTCTTGGATGTTTTTCTGCTCACCCTGGTTGGAAAGACTGGTTATTGATTTACCATAGCCTTCCTGTCAACTCAAATATGTCTGGCCATTCTCCTCTGACCTCCTCTGGAATCGTTTCTGCCCACAGACCTGCCACTCACTGGAGCATTTGTGTTTTTCCACACAATTCAGTCTAAATTCTAGTGGTCGGTTTGTGTGAAAATTTCGGAAATAGACCATAGACTGCCACCAACAACCATGCCATGGTCAAAGTCAATTAGATGCAACAAAAACTCAATGTAAACCACTCTTTTCTTCACTATTATTTTATTTTTAGCAATAAAAAAGGGGGGTTCTAGGAGCATGGACTCAACAGCAAATGAATAAAATTTTCACTTTGCATGTGCTTAATTGCTGCTGTGTGGCTAGGTTTACTGACTCTGGGTTTTAACTGCCTGCTATCACACTGATGGTGCTTTAGTGGGTACAGGCTAATTAACCAGAGGCTTTTCTTTTTCAGCGCTATTCAGACTGTATGTCTAGGGCAGCTGTGAAAGAATACAATTATTTTGCTGTAGTCCAGCTATTCCTTTCAAGATAGAAGCACTTGTCCCGATCACTTATAAACTCCTTAAAGAAAGAAATGTATACAACATAACAAAATATATTGCTAAAAATAAAAAGGGAAACGCAGTGATGCTCATTCTGGTACAAATAGGCTGAGAAAGCAGGTACTAAGTAATTTAAATTTCTGTGGCTGGGTTAAAGCAGAAAGCAGTTATACTGTAAGCATATTGCAAATGTTATGCTTATGCAATATATTTACTAAGATAAGAAGTTTTAAATAATCTTATTTATTTATTTTTTTTTTTACATTTTTTTTTTGCAAAAGTAACTAAGCACAAGAGTTGCACAACAGCATAGGGTAGCATTGTTGCCTCACAGCTCATCCTAAACTCTCTGTGTGGATTTTCTTTTTTCTGTGCTCCTCATGGCTGTTTGGTTTTCTTGCTAGTTCTCCAGTTTCCTTACACCTCAAAAACATGCTGCTTAGCGAATTGGCTATGATAAATTGCCCCAAGGTTCGCATAAGTATGTAAATACTGTATATGTGTAGTGTGTATTCCCACATCACACCCAGTGATCCTGTGATAGGCTCTGAATCCACCGCAGCTCCAGAAAGTGAGTGAGACTGAGTAATTAAGCCCTGGGGTGAGATATTAAATTCTGAACATTGTGTATCAGTTGCAGGGTTAATTCATCTTTTTTTCCCCTCTGGTTAGCCAGTCGGAGCAAAATGGATATAATGTAAAAGTTGTTTAGCTTTGCTCCTTTAATTTTTATCACAGAACATGTAACAAATACAAAATTACGTCCATTTAAACTGTTTGGCTCCGGTAAACATTTGTTAATAGCGTTGCAGTCCCGTTTGTCTCCAGCATAGGAAACCTACTCAGAGAATGAGAGGCACAGGAGTACAATATGCTGCTGTTAACAATGCATGTGTGGACAATCATTTGTTATTCCCCAATCATACGGTCATTCCCCTCTAACCCCTCATTCCCTCTTCATGCCCCATCTGCCACAACAATCCACTTGAGGGCAGTATGACAAACAAACCCGGCCACTTCTTATTTTTATTATTGTATACAATGAGAAGGAGGAGGGGGCCTCCAAGTAGGGAAGAGGGTGTGTAAGATGAGCAATGCAAATCCTTATAATAAATCAAGGAATATGCTATTAAATAAGCAAGATATTGTGAGAGCTGGAGGTGTGAGACGAAATTGTGGAGGTAAGAGAATGATAATAGAATGGTGAACACTGACAGGGTGTGTTGAGGCATGTAGCAAACAGAGAGCTATTTGATTTCCGTGAGCTTTGGAGATTTCTTCTCTTTCCAACTCTGAATGGATTGTGGACCAGAGTAACCTCAGTGGGGGAAAGGTCTTCCTCTCCCACAGCTGCCTTTACAACAAGGGTTTCAACCCTGCGAACAGAAAATGAGTATGTAATGTAATTCTCCTGATTATGATTACAGCTTTTTCCACTGCTCCTTCACAAGCTCTTACCTGAGCTCTATGCACCACCTACGCTGACAGCTCTGAGGAGTCCCTTTTTCCTGTGATATGATATCAATATAGCATTTTCCGAAGCATTTGCAGTGCATTGCATAAGCACTCACCTTCCTTGGAGCATTTTGACATTTGTGTTGTTACTATTTGGAATTTGTAGAATTTGATTTAGACAAAAGTCTGTCTGTCTGCCTGCCTGCCTGTCTGTCTGTCTCTAATAGAACTATCTTACATCTACCATCCAGTTATGCCTCTACCACCTTTGCACATCTAAATCCTAACACCTTTTTTTCATTGTTTTTGGTAAATTTATTCAAGCTCTATTTGTTCAAGTGGAGGCCGTTAGCAAGCAGTGCGTGTTGCCACATATTCTCAGCAATATTGAGGTCTTGGCTTGAGGTCGACCATTCTAACACATTTCAGAGTTTTCAGGTTTCAGAGTTTAAGTGTTTTAGCAGTATGCTTTTTTTTCCATTTGAAAGAGAACATCTACCCCAGTCTCTTTGTGAGTTAAACAGATTTTTTTTCTGTATGTACAGCAGCTCCATTCACCTTGCCCTTACCCTGATGTTATTCCTATTCCCTTTTGAAAAAAACAAAAACAAAACAAAACAGATGATGGTCTTAGGTTGATGATTAGTATTGGATTTCCAACCATTGGATTCCTTTGTGCCATGCCTAAATAAATAAATGGGTAAAATAAATAAGATAAATAAAGATAAAATTAAACTTAACTCCATCCACATATTTGCTGAACTTCTACAATAGGATTTCCTTTTTTCCCCTGTGACTTCTGTAGATGTATCTAGCTCCTTGGGAGTTGCCCAAAGTCTGACTAAAGCCCTCTTGCCTGATTACTTTTGGTGGACAGCTGTCTCCAAGCAGTGTTCAGGTTGTCCTATATTCTTTCCTTTCGCCCCCTTTCTTTTTCTTTAATACCAAAACTCTATTATCCAGTACAATGTTATGGACAATCTTTTATTTGGAATAAATTGTGGGCTTCTAAACAGTTCAAAACCTTTTGTAGATCTTTCGCCTCCATATAATTAGCTACATTTTGACTTTGACTGGATGTCGGCCACAGTGTCCTGAAATAACTGCTCTCTCTCCCCCCTGAAGTGACACTGCTGTTTTTTTCCCTCTCATTAACTTCACTCTCTTCATCTTAGCTGCTGACACCCCTTGACACTCTTCTCCAGCACAACCATTTAGCCAGCAACTGACTGCGCCTCAAGTCAGTTGGAAATCTGTGTGTGTGCGTGCATGTGTGCGTGCGTGTGTGTGTGTGTGTGTGTGTGTGTGTGTGTGTGTGTATATGCTGTACCTTGTCCCTTCTTTCCATGTGTGTGTCCAATATAGTGAGGTCTGCTTTTATTCCAATCGAGTAAAGGATTTACTAGGTCAGCGTTTCTCTGGGCTGCTTGGCATAGTGTTTGCACTGGCTGGACACAGAGCTGAAAGGCTCTAATAAATAGCCGAGTGCTTGCAGAGGCCTGGGCTGCTCAGGCCTGTCAGAACGTGTAAAGAAGGCAGTCGAGCACAGGCCTGAGCTCAGCAGCCTCAGCACGAAGTCAACTCATGGATCAGTGAGTGTGAGAGGTAGAATTACACTCTCTCAGAGTCTTAGTGTTAAGAGCACAGTCACACAAAAGCACTGTGGCCTAAACAGGATTAACAGTTAAGAGACAGGATGAGGGGGAGAAAAAAAAAAGAACTCGACAACACGTGAAAGATAATTGAAGCAATAAAGTATGTCAGCATATCACAGTTTATTGTCTATGTAAGAATGTATATAAAACAATGAAAAATTACTGGCCACACTTATTGATCTACAATATTTACTATGTTATCTTATTAAAGGCCTATGCTTAGTAGTGGCCAAACCCAGCAGTGGATACACCACTTCTATAACATCTCCACCAATCATTTAAAAACTAGTGTGCTAGTGCACATGCTTTGCAAAGTGGCAAAAAAAAATTGGCATTATTTAATTTGGACAGCAATCAAAAATAACGTAATCTAGCTTGAAATTTTTAAGATTTATTTCGGTAAATACACAATAAGCCCAGCTCCTACACTGGTGTTTAAAAAGTAGCAATTATTGGTATAGCCCTGCTTTTATTTGCAACATAATGTTACAAGTTTTACTGTATCAGAAGGTTTATATTATTTATTTGTTTATTAATGGCAATGGGATGCTTTGAATTTTATTTTAAATTGGTGCTATTGAGACTGTAGATCTGACAGCATGATGTCAGGTGAAATACAGAAGCTATTGAAATAATAGGACAACAGATGTTTTGGCCAGATATTATACTATACCTAAGCAATATCACATGAGAGGGAGTGTTATGTTGGATATCAGGAGACCAAGTGTCGGAGGCATCACAACCATGCGGATATTTAGCACAATAGTGTGATGTTGCTTTTATTGAACAGTTCCACATACCCCATTTATTATTAACAGATTAAGAGACATTGTTAAGACATTTAACCAGTTATTTTGCTTGGGTTTACTCCCAAATATTGTTTCGCACATCAAGTAGTGCCTCTGATTAGGGGTTAGAGAGCGATTTGCCAATCAGTCCTGTATTAGAAGCTTGTTAGCTCTGTAGATTGCCTTAGACATAAATAAAACAACACAGAGGTAATTTGGAACAACTTAGAAGCAATGATATTATATGACATAACATTATCAGATGTGTTTAATTGCTGAAAGTGCTTCCCTGTCTAGTTTGGAATATGGCTCTTGACAGGTAGCTGCTCTCTTCTCAGTACTACAGACCCTACCGTCCTACTTTCACTCATGCTGCAACTGACACTTAGTGTAATTAATATTACATATGCATAAAGGTTAAAAGTTGTTGTGCTGTTCTTGTATGTTATCACTATGCATCCAAATGACTCTCATCAGATTACTACAGATTAACTGTTGTATAAATTATTTTTATATAAAATTTATAAATGCAAGCTGAAAAAGTATACAGCCTTCTGTAATATTTTCTTTAACTGGAAAAGCCTTTTGTCTGTTTATGGCTATTTAACTTCTTATTCAAATGTGGGTGCCAATATTTATTACGGCCTACTATAATAGCATGACCAAATATTTTAACTACATACAGCATGCTCTCGGATTTAATTAATCCACCTCTGTGCTTTAATTTAATTCACGGTCATTTTACCACTCAAATCACACATGCCCCTTATTTAAACAATATTTAACAGTGACGCAGTACTTACTGCAATGAATGGAACACACCATATTTGTGAGTATACATAAATCTTTAGGTAAATTGCAGGTATAGGTATATAGTTCCATTTCTGAGATCCAAGGATCTGAGGCTACATTGGGCAGAGAGAGTTAAAAGTTTGGAAAAAGATCAAGCAATGAGTTACAGTAGCCTCCCTGTCAGCTTGAATAAGTCTGGCCATTACCCTCTGACCTCTCTCATCTGCAAGATGTTTTTGCCCACAGACCTGCTGCCTACTGCATGTCCCCTGCCCCCACCTCATCCTATCCTGTGTAATAATCCCCAGAGTCTGTTGTGCATAAAAACCCCGGGTGATAAAATGTAATGTAAAACAAAAAAAGAAGAAAAAAGCTCATCTGGCACCAAGAAGTTTTTTTTTTCTTTTTTACATTCAGATTTAATATAAGTTTTGACAAAATAAACAAAGCAAAGCTTAGTTGAAATAATTTATCAAAGCTTTCAGTAATGTGTATTTGACTTCACAACCCTCAGTGTTTACATATACAGTATATATAAGTGATTGTCATTATTATTCAAGAATAATTCTCCAACAATAGCTTGATTAATCTCTATTTGAATCTTGTAATCTTTGAACTTTATTCTGCTCCTTCCATTTCCTGGCATGATAAGGGATTTGACTTGTGTAGTGCTAAAATGCTTCTGCGGTTTCATCCGGTGATAATCCAGAAAGATTTGCATTAATTTCTGGCGGCACCTTTGATCTCCCTGAGACTTTGATTGGATGCGTGAATGCGAGCGCTGCTTTCCCAGGATGCAGTGCCCAGGAGGCTACGGCCAATTTAGGAGGGGCCTTTCAGTCACCGAGGTCATTCAGGGCAAACATCAAACTAATCGAGCTTTTCTCACAGGTGACAAGTGGCTGAGGTATTTCAAAGGGCTAGGTTTTTTTTTTTTTTTTTTAATTCTTTGTAAAATTTCATTGCTAAATGTCACTGCATGTCGTGGTCAAGTTGTACCCGAGTTGCTGAAATATATAATGTGAAGGTCAAATTGAGCTTGCAGCTGACTGAAGTCAGTGAACTATAGTTGCTCTAAGGTCTTTTGTGTTAAATAGAGCCTGATGCTGATTTTATAAACTAGCCATGCTGCTGAAACCTATAGGAAGCTGCAGGTATTATTATTATTCATTATGCTTCTTTGCTAAATAAAATCCTGTAACCAGATCTGTTGTAATACAGGGTGGAAATAATAATGTGTGTGACATGCCTGTATTGGATTAATAGAAGGTTAGAATGTAATTATATGCTAAAATATTTTATTATTTGTTGCGTTTCATAAAGCAATTCAGAGATAATTAAACACTTTGAAAGGCACAGAACACTAGTTCAGCCAGAATTCAGGGCAGAATTAGGGCCAGCTGATGAAAGAGGCTGTAAGATTTTTTTCCTTTTTTTGGATCAGGCAAATATTTTTCCCCCTTTTTTTCCTTAATGCATTTGGTAGCATAAGGGCACAGGAGCACCAATGTCGTCCTGCGTTCGCTGACTCATCTGTCTGATTTCATGGTTAGCTGGTTTCTGAACCCCCTCCGCTGTCCCGTCTGCTGAGATGGAGTGTGTGTGTATGTGTGTGTGTGTATGTGTGTGTGTGTATGTGTGTGTGTGTGTGTGTGTGTGTGTGTGTGTGTGTGTGTGTGTGTGTGTGTGTGTGTGTGTGTGTTTGGCCGTTCCAGCTCACACGACAGCTGCTGCCCTCACACAATTACTGCTGCACACACTGTACACACACATACACACACAGTACCTGTCACACTTCTCGGCAGCATATAACTTAATTTCTTTCATCTCTTTGTCCCTTTCTCGTCCACTTTTTCTCAGTAATTCGGTGAGATTTCCCCTGAAACATGAGCGATGACAGGAGGAGAGGTAAAAGAGAATGAGGGAAGAAAAAAAAGGCTCTCTTAATCATCTCCTCAGGGTATAAATGGCCCTGCTGTCCCTCCAGTTAAGGTTGCATTCAATATGGTTTGGGAATAGATCTGAATAACTTTAGGTTATTCACATAGCAGCAGGCATGACACGGTGTGTGCATATAGTATAATGTTACACAGCATATTCTAGGCATAACTAGCATCTGGCTTTTGTTTTCTCAGTCTGATACATAACTAACTAAAGTGGAATCCTAATAAAATATGAGCAATAGGCTTGTTCTCTTCGACATGCATGAAAACCTGAACTGATTGTCAATATCCCCCTTCTCTACCTCCACCCCCCCCCCTTCCCTGAAACCCTACACTACATAACACCTGTTCCATTGTGTTAGAGAGCATTTCACTGTGGCCTTTTAGACATGCCACAGAACTACGCACTCCCCCACATTTCGCTCTCCAACTATCTATCTCTCTCTCTCTTGCTTCAGGCCGGTCTTTCTGCCTCTCTGTCCTCCTTCTTTCTGCATTTATTCTCCCTCTCACTCGTTTGTGTAGGACGAGGAACAGAGAGAAGCTAGCCATCCTTTCCCCCTCCTCTCTCTCATTCGTTCTGAAAGCATGTCTTTGTGGCTGTGGGAGCAGCTCCTGTCTGTGAACACAGCTTCAGCACTTTTCATCAGCAGATATTTGAAATCTAACTGACCCTATTCATGCCGTGCCAGGCCTGTCCGCTCTCAGCCCTTGCCAGTGCCACATAACTTGGAGAGAGCGAGTGAGGGATGGAGGGAGGGAGGGGGGGGGGTCTCAGGAATCCAGCAGTGTAGATACTGGCCGCAGACAGCTGGGCCTGAGGGCTGAGGGCACTTTCAACCAAGCTGGTGTACAGCAGTGCCCATCTGTGCTCTCATCATGCTGTAAAATGATCTAAGATAACAGAAATTAAGTTATACCAAAATTCCACAGGGTTATATTCATAGCTTTACATAAGAAGTCTGTAAGTAAGGTCCAAACTTCACAATAGTTACCAGAAAGTACACTTTCCGGAAAAATATACTTTTTTTCTGATGCAATTTGTTCCCACACTGATATAATGGACTGGTCAAGTTCATGATTCATATAAAGGATATTTTTTAAATAATAATGATTCTCCTTAAAATACTTTCTCCATTTAACAGGAAACGTATGGCAGTACCGTCTCGTGAACACCACGAGAGATAAAGTGAGATAAAAATTAAAGGGGAACAAAACAAAACAAAATAAAAAATCCTTGGCAGGATAGCTGCTCCAACTCTGTGAAACTCTACTGGAGAATGAAGAACATTATTCTGTTCATCAAACCATTCAGTTAACCTTCCTTGGCTGTGGGAAAATTGTCATTGTGGAAGAGAACATTCCCATCATGCTTTATTTAAGAAATAAGCTGATCAGAATAACTTTAATTTTACTTTTAGTGACACTCCCCTCTAAAGGGACAAGTATACCCAAAGTATGGGAGTAAAATGCTGTCCTCCTGACTGTACTATCATCTTCTAGTTTGTAATGTCCAAAGCAGGATTTGGCCACATCATTACAAAGATTAATTTTAATTTGTACTGATTTTTGACTGATCTAACTGACATTATACTGTAGATCATAGTGAATGATCGTTCCGTAATGGAAAGCTACAATATCAACACAGGTATTGATTATGTCAGCAAAAGATTAGGAGCTGATATTGATTTAGTATCCCTATAATTGCAAAGCACTTTTTTCTCCCTATGAGACAATTAGAGATACTCATCAAAACTAAATAGATAAAGATAGTAAAAAAAAAAAATCTCACCTGGACTTTTTCCAGTCTTTAACTTTGAGCCTATTTGTACCTAGTGTGGCCTCACATAGGTTTTCTTGGTTGACGTGAGTGGAGGGTTTCTTCTTCTTCATCTTCTTCCTTTGAATAAGATGAGTAATCTTAGCCATCCATTGCTTGTTCTTATTTTTGTACTGTTCAGCATATCCAGAAATTTAGTCACAAAGGTCATGTGACTAACTAAGCTATTAACATAAAACCAAGTAGCTGACTTTTTTTCTTAACAGTTTCTGTTAAGTAAGCCAATAAATAAACTTAACAGCAATGTAGTATAGCAAAGTCCATTTTTTTTAAAAAAAGTAATCATTCTCACGGAAAAAAAATATCTAATTTCTAAAGCAAAGAACTGTAAATAATTGCATTGTTTTCTCTGAGATTATTATCTAAAACCCTGAAAGCCCTTAGTAAAATCTAGGGGCCAGAGGACAGACCTACAATAACACCTCACTCTGTGGGGTGCGAACATGCAAAGGTGGAAAGAGTACAAAAATTTTGTACTCAAGTAAATGTACTGTTACAAGTAAAGTTACCATTATAAAAATCCATTATAAAAATCTACTCAAGTAAAAGTAGCTCAAAAAAGTTACCAAATTACTTTTTTTTTTTTTTTTAACAGCGGGCATTCTAGCATTGTTCAAAAAAGCTGAGCAGATATAAATCTCAAACTGTGAGATTGTTTTTAACTGAAGGAACACCTATGCATAATAAAGCTGTTGTCTTTCTTGTGCTTGAAAATCAAAGTGGTCACTTAAATATGGCAATAGGTCCCAGTCTAGGATTGGGCTGTACAGCAAAAGAATGGTTCAGGGTTTTGTTTTACTGTATGGAAATGGTGGTATATGGCAGAAAGAACTAGATCCAGTCATTAACTCATGAAATAATGAGGTTTGTATTGCTTTACACACACACACACACACACACACACACACACACACACACACACACACACACACACAATTACAGGTACCTTCCCTGACTCCCTAAACCAAAAACAGTGAATAAATCCCCCAAATAAATGGCAGCCACGCCCCTACTACTGGTGAGTGCACAAACATAGTGAAATTATCTACAAATATATACAAGGACCAACCAAAGCAATAATAAAAGTCAATGGGAGGCAAAACGTCACACCCAAATATAAAAACGCCAAACTCGCAATCACTTTCCTCTTTCCCGCGTCCCTCTCCGGTTTATATATGGTCGCGCTGGTTGATGACGTCACTCTCAGGGCGGAAGCGACCGTGTAGAAGGTCAGGTAGATGCCGATGTGGGGACAGTCAGAAAACCTGGAGTGGCGTCTGGAGCGGCGCGCGACCAGGACATGATACACACATGCGAGCGCAACGCAACATTTATACAAAGCATTTTTTTTTTAAATTATTTTTGCATTTTCATTCGTTTGTTTTACTCTGTAGCGAATATGATTTAAAATGTAGCGAATTACAATACTTCAAACAAAACATACTGAAGTAAAAGTAAAATTACAGTTTTTGAAAAACTACTTTAAAAAGTAGAAGTACACAAAAAAACTTCTCAATTACAGTAACGCGAGTAAATGTAATTCGTTACTTTCCACCCTTGCGAACATGCTGTGTTAAACATATAGCATGGGCTCTATAAAATAGTTCCCCTGTCCATCAGGAAATAAGGTCACAGCAGTTTACCGTTTACAGCTGAGTTGACAGCAATTCTGTGGTTGTATTAAAACAGGAATGTCATGATAAGGAAATACACAAATATTTTAGCATGCACAGGAAGACAGAGAAGTACTCTATGTGCATCCAGTTTTAGTTACCTGACCATAAGCCATTAACCTGTACAATACATGTGCCTATAGGGAAATACAAAGATTACATCACTTGCTAGTGAACTATTAACCTGAGAATAAAAAGCAGTTTCCATTAACGGAGACCTTCTGAGACAGCAAGGCCAATTGATATAAATATTTATCCAAAGAATGCACGAAATTCTTTCCATTTACAGAAATGGCAAGGTGAAATGTGAAAGCATAATTGCCTGAAATATGAATAGGATGAAGTGAAAAGTGCCCCAGTAGCTACATCTGGGAGCTTAGCTAAGATAAAACTGACAGCACTTTCTGGGAAATAATTTTCTCATTAGTCATTGTCATTGTGTCCATATTTCAATGGTCACACACACACACACACACACACACACACACACACACACACACACACACACACACACACACACACAGTTAATTGTTGAGCAGAAAATGTTAATTGTTGAATTTTCAGTGCAGAAATATATTTACTGTCACGTAATATGTGTGTTTACTCATATTCAGCATATTGAATTCTGCTGTACTCCATGAGTACAGGCAATACAAAACTGAATAATGGATCACTAGCAAGAAAACCTTACAAGTATTCTTTCTTTCTTTCTTTCTTTCTGTCTGTCTGTCTGTCTGTCTGTCTGTCTCTTTCTTTCTTTCTTTCTTTTTCTTTCATTCTTTCTTTTTTTGGTGGGTCCACAGGATAAAAGCATAGTCTATTCAAATAAAAAAAAACTATGTTTGAACTACTGTACCAGACATCCCAAACTGCACCATACAGTATATGGAATGTATGTCTCTCTTTATTTTCAGATGTTGTAATATCCTTTGAAGACCAGAGTGTTACAGAAATTTATGTTCATTTCCATAAACCAGTGAATTATTTATGATGGTAAACATTCACATGCGTATCTCACTGTAAATGCCTTTATGCATGTTTATTGAGATTATGAAGCTTACTCTCAAAAAATGATTTCCTTCAGGCATAATGCATAAATGTTTCGAGTAACATATCCTCTAGAGCATTGTGGTTGACAATTTTATTGCTGTTAATAAAACAAGCAGGGGAGTACTAGGCGATCAAATTGACATCTTTAATTAAAGTGGCAGCTTAATTAAAAATCCAATTATCTGTGAAGCCCTAATGAATAGAAAAATGCAAAATGCAAGGTTTGACCTTCAGTATAAAGAAAGCCATTTATTTTATATCAGAAACAAAACTGCAGTAAATTTATTCAAAATTTGAGCTTGGGATTTTGTCACTGGAACAAATAGGCATTTGTTTATCCAGCGTTAAGTTATTCAGTTGACAATGACAAATACAAATATAATTTTAAAAATTAACAAAATTTGATTTAATTAATTTAAACATAACAAAATAAAACACATTTTTTTCTGATGGTGATCAGAAAACTTGCAAGGCACAAATGCAGGTCAATAAATGCTATTCATATCATCATTAGTTTTTACTAGGGATGTTCAGGTCAAACTGGGACTTTTGATTGTGCAGAATAACCACACAGATGTGAAGTAAAAACTACCGGTATTTCTCTAAATAATCCCCTGCTACACTAATGCCTTTATCCCAGGGTTTCACTAGTGCTTGGACACCATCAAAATAGAATGTTTTTTCAGTGTGGACTGATTCACATTTAAAATGCAGGCCTCCAAGAAACTCCTTTAATGGCTCAAACATATTGAAATTGCTTGGAGTGAGGTCAGGACTGTACAGGTTCCTATAATGTTCAAGTGGTGTTCTTTAATGAGTGTGTACAGATCCCACAGACAGATGCATCTCTTTAGAAAGTTGGTGATAATTTATCTTTTAATTTTTTAATTATCAGGCATCCCACTCTCTGAATGTTCATGGGAATGACGGTAATGGGCTCTGAGTCAGGAAATACTTCATTCCTCAAGGAAATACGGCTTTCTTTAAAACGCTTGCACCATTTACATTTTTAAACTGCAGCTCATTACCATACTGTGATTGAAGTCTTCCGTAAATGTTTTACACTTCATTCACAAGAAATTTCATCACAAATCCTGGTTTTACTTGAACGCCTCTCATACATACAGTACACAAAAAAAGTACATCTAATTTGGATAAATAATCCCATGCTGTTCTTGTTTATGTATTTATGTATCGGCATCAAATTACCATATCTCTCTACTAGTACAATAACTACACAAAACATTGAATAATATCTACTACATATTCAACCACTATCATGTTCGAGAGAGAAAGGGGATAAGAAAATGTCTTTCTTCACTCTGCTGCAATTTATCTAGACAGTCAGGGCCCAGTGAGTCCATGGAGCTTTGGGACAGCAGACTCTCAGGAATAGCAGTGGAGAATCAGGACCTTGAGCATCTGCATTACTATATTCGCTGCTGTAATTATTTAACTAATGACCCTTCTAATTGTGAGCAGGGTGCTTCCCTGGACACTTGGAAAGCTAATATCTCTTTTGATGCATTACTGATCAACGGTAAAACTTGCTTCATAAGCATGACATCCATCAAGAGCTAAAATTGAGTGTCTGTTCATTAAAGACCTCACATGGGCATTAAAAAAAAGTTCTGTGCTATAGGGAAAAAAATACACTTTTGGACTTTCAAACTGTCAACTTTCTAGAAATATATCACTTACAATGTGTTCAATTGCATAGATAAAGTGTGCTTTATGTGATGGTACACCTGTTCCCTGATCTGCTGTCAGTTTTCAAACTGTTGCTTCTTTCTTACACATCAGCCTTCAATCTATAACAATTACACACATACAATTGCTTACCTGATCTTGATTTTTTATTTATTTATTTATTTTTAGAAATGGTTTCAAGAGGCATTCCTCGCTAGTATAAATCAACCATCCTCTTTCTCAGATTTGTACTGAGCTCCTTAAACCTTGTGTTGAAACCTTTTTATATTGCCACAGAGAAGCTACCAGTTCTAGTTAATCATTATTAATGATGGGTGTGTATATTTTTGACTGTATATATATATATATATATATATATATAGAGTTAAATTATAGTTAATTATATATATATATATATATATATATATATATATATATATATATATATATATATATATATATATATATATATATAAAATTTAACTATAATTTAACTACGCACACATATATGTGCGTATATATATATATAAAATCCCTAAATAAATGTAACATTGTGCTTCTATTCCTAAGGGTTTCTTCTACTAAAAATGTCAGATGTACAATCATTCTTCCCCAGAAAAAGTCTACTTCAGAGTAATGATTGAAGCCCAGAATTGCCATGAAATGCATCTTCATGATGAGTGTATGTGAACTTCTAAGAGCAACTACTGTATGCCATAGGGAAACAAAAATTGTTGCCAGAATTGTTAGTGTAAACATTTGTTTAGTTGTCATTCTCTTTTGTTAATGCATTTTATGAAGATATTCCGTGTAGCATATGGCTTACATACCACTGAGAGGGAAAAAAAAGAAAAGAAAATCCAACGTTTACTTGCATTGTACTAACAGCTGACAAAACCCATACTGAACTTTTATATCCTTGAACAGACCTCCCCAATGCACTGCTCTGTGTAGTAATTTGATTCGCATAGACAGAGTGTAGGGAATTTAATAATGTAGGGAGATAAGCCAAAAAGAAAGAGGCTGGAAAGCCAAACGCTTTGCCCACAGGAATGCCAAGAACTACATGACCATCTGATGTACTATCCCTGAATCAAAGACTTTTATGTGTATGCTTTGAAGAGGCATAAGCATAGAAATGTGACTTAGAACAGTGAATTATTCATTATATTGTATATGTTGTTATTTGGTTATTAAGCATCTGAAAAATATCAGATAATTATAAGTGACAGCAAACTTAAATGCGTTAAAATAATAATGTGTCACATGAAACGAACATAGCAGAAAAAAAGGTGTTGCTTCTTGTAAGTAGGAAGTGTGGTTGGAACATATAAACAATCCCCTGGAGAGGTTTTGCTCGATGTACGTCTGTACTTTTTTCACCACTACTGAATGCCAGACTAAACTCCAGAATAGTTCTTGGCACAGGTAAATGCAATAAAAAAATAATTTAAACCATGAACTTTCCATTTAAAATGAAGTAAATTGTATATAATTTTTTGGATTAATATCTTTATTTTGTTCATCAGTAGGATGGCATTGATTGTTCATTTTTATTTTGAATTCAAATATTTTATGCCTGAGATGAAGTTAAGAACAGGAACAATAGCAGTTTTGCAGTAACTCCTTTATTCTATGTATTCACTTCATACACACTTCAATAGCTTTTGACAATGAAAAATTGCTAACAATTAGGCTAACAAAAGCATGCAAAAAGACTTCTGATACGAAAATCACAAAGATTATATCCGATTTACATACTGTGTTGGTGGTCCTTTTAAAACATATCCTGTTTTAAATTTACTGCCCTGCTTATATCAGATTATTGTTGATCTCAGAAAGCATCAGAAGAATGTGGCTATTGTGTTCCTTGCTGATTATGTTCAGCACATATATATATATATATATATATATATATATATATATATATATATATATTTTTTTTATATATATATATATATATATATATATATATATATATATATATTTTATATATTATATTTATATATATATATATATATATTTTTTTTTTTTTTTATTCTAAGACTCATGACTTAAACATTGTTGCTGAAATAAAATATGATTAACATTGTGTGGGGTTTGAAGAGAAAGTTTGTGGCTGTGGAAAGCTGCAGGCTCAGCATTGTTTCTGCTATGCATCAATGGCTTTTTTGTTTGTCTGCTCTATGAACAAAGGATTTGGTTGTCCTTCATCCAATAGCTCCACATTTAATAGACTTGCTAGTGCCCTTGAAACTAGCATCTTTAAGGTTTGGGCTGTAAACTTAGACATATCTCTCTTAAGGCAGAACCTAAACCTGATTGTGAATATTTGACAACTTGAAAGTGGTAATATGCATGCTAACTGCTCATGCGGATACTGGTTCCTGTGATTCAGACTCTGAAATCTTATATTTCCTCATAACAATTATGGCAAGATTTTGAATGTGGCTTGATTAATAGGTTTTATTGAGTGAAATCAATAGCAGTACCCAGAGAAATCATTCTATGCATATCACATATCAAAGTAATGAGGCTTATGTTGTGTTTACAGTTCTCAAATTCCAGAGATGGGTATAGAGAGAACTTGAACGAGCTCGACATAAAAGAGTTATATAAGCTAGTGTGGCTCATGAGAAATATTCTCAGACCTAGGTGCAGTGAAAGAATGTAGACCTTGAGGCAATGTTTAATATTGCTGTACATTTGCCTCAACCTAACTTTGTGCTCCTTATTGAATTTCCAGTGGATCAGTAAATTTAGTTTCCACATTATGGATACTTGACTGAAGGAGGGAAGAGCCTGGGTAAGTCTCTAAGGGTGGCAGAAAGATAACAAGCCTGTGAAGGGCAGTTTTTTGGACAATCCTGAAACAGTGAGACAGAGAGAGGCCCTTTGTTTTCAGGAACATAGTAGCTTCTTTGCAAATGATTTCCAGATTCCTCAGATGTTTGTGTCAGCTTGTTTGAGACCAATGAGCCATGGCTTGCCAGTACAATGAACAAGATACCTCATAATTTACCTACCAGCTTCAAAATCAAAGTTTTGTCTCACTACTCCAAATATGTATATGAATAATGCTTGGAAATGCATACAAACAGTTATAATGTTTAAGAGAGACCTAATACTAAAAAAAAAAAGTGCATATTGCAAAACAGAAAAATTAAGCTAGAACAATTCATACTATATACAGTAAGAGTCCTTTTATGCATCATACATTACACCATCTATCTGAGCATTCTATCAGCAGAATGAACAATTAAATACCAATTGTATATAATATATTACACTATATACAGTAGAAGTATATACATTTAATCTGCAGCTTATGCAAAATTAGATATTTATTGGACAGATTTACACAATGCAGTTTGATTGGTTATTTAAATTTTAAAGAAATAATACTAAACAATCAGCTAAAATGAGTGCCTTAACTTCCTGGGGAACAGACTCTCCAATTGTGTACATTGTATTTTCTCCTCACTGACTTTCATTATTAGCACATGATCTCTATAAACTTAATCAGACTTTAAACTGGAAGACGTTTGCCAAAAGAATTATGTCTAAGAAGGGTATATAGACAATGTAGTTGGGAGAACAACAACAACAAGAATAACAACAATAATAATGATGATGATGATGTAATTAATTTTTAAAGTGTGACTCGATGACAGTTTTCATCTGCCCAGTTTTGATACGCCTTTTTTCACTGATGGAACCAGAGGTTTTCACCAATCTGTTTCAAGGTTTGACATATTTTGTGTTCTGACATGGTTTTCTGCTCACCACAGTCAGTAAAGAGTGTTCTCTAGTACTGCTGAATTATCAACTTTGTGGAAGAAATATAGTCAGAAAAAAATAATCATGAATATCTGTTACCAGAGATCGCTTAAACGCTTGGTCACTGCAAGCTTTTAACTTTCCACTTCATGTCTTTGACATGTGTTGGAGAACCCAGTGTGAAGTGGTTTGACTATTCCATGATAAATACAAAATCTTCACCCAAAATTAATGCAACTCTAAATGGAAATAAATGTTGTGATGGAGCAAAAATGCTACATATAAGTGTACATGCTATAGTAAAGGTTGCTGAGCATTTTTGTCTACCTTCAGTGTTCTGTGCTATGAGATGCTTTTCTGTTCACCACTGTTGTTAAAAGTATTTATTTAAATTATCATAGTCATCCTGGCAACTCAAAGCAGTCTGGTGATTTTCCTCTGACCTCTGTCACTAATAACATATTTCCATCCACAAAACTGCTGCTGTTTGGACTTTTTACAGACTGGTCAATAGATAGTTTTTTTCCTGTTCTGATGTTTGTTGTGAACATTACCTGAAGCTCCTAATTCTATGTGTTACTGGTACTTGAATGGCTGACTGAGCAAATGCTGGCAGCAGTACAGGTGTGGCTATTAATGTGCTTAGTGAGTGTATTTACAAAATTAGCTATTATTTTTCAAGATTTTTCAAGCACATCATTTAATAAAAATAAAAAAAAAGATCAAAAATGAGCTAAAATACTGGACAATCTCAGAGGGTCTTCACAATTGTTGGCTTTTATCAAAAGCCCTTGCAGATATGTATGATTGATGATCCTGAAAAGCATCTTGGAGCCTGGTTTCAGCTGACTGATTCTGTAAATGGAATAGCAGCTGCTGTATTACACAGTGCTCCACTAGACTAAATGTGTGTTATTGCAGTTTTACTGAGAAACCCAACATAGAAATTGAACATTTTACCATGCATCCCCAATCTGTGATGGATACATTCATAAGTTCAAGTGTTGTTATACATCTTTGCTTGGTGTAACACCATTTGAGTGAATGAGGCATGTTAGGTGTTGTGCCCTTGTTGTTGATAAAATCCCTAGATTATTTTGTTTCTTTCCCCTCAGTCACAGTGCCAGTTTTGCTTCCATGTATCAGCAAAACAGGAGCTTCTCCAATTTAATGCACTGGTGTATTTGCATTTAGATTACCCCTCGGAATATAGGAGAACTGGGAATTGAAAGCGGGAACAGAATAAATATGGTGAATAATGCAGCATACATTTTAAATGGATGGAGCACTGTTTTTTTTTCCAAGGCTGATGCAGAAACCTTTCTGATGCCAGAAACATGGGGAATGCTCAACTACTGTATGTGACACAGTAGAGAACAAAGTGTTTTGGTATAAATACTGACACCATTTAGACTACCATATCTGGTCATCAGTGCCACAAAAACGATTATATAGTGCATTTTGTAACAAAATACTAAATGTATGGGTTTTTTTTTTTTGTCACATGGTCATATTCATTTCTGTGTTTTTCTTTCAAGAAGACAAAGAAAACAGACAAATATCTACAAGTCATTGTAGGAAAAGCCCCATTAGCTAATCCTTGATATGTATCAGTCACTCCTGCACGAGGCAGCCTATTGTCTGAAAGATACTTTCCGTAGTGGGTTCAGGTTCAAGGATGCAGTCAGCCTGATCAGGTACTCATCACATTGGGAAGAAGGAGTGCTCTGAGACCAGCTAATCTCTAATCTGTCTCTTCTTAAAGGGCACTCTGCACACCTAATGGGGCTTTTTCCATTCAAGCAAGAGATAGAAAGGCAGAAAGAGTGAGAGAGGAAGATAGGTGCATAGTGCAGAGAGCCCATCAGTATTCCTGTCAGCCTGGAACCTGATCGTGCAGCGGGCAAATACGTCCCTCCTCTCTCCATTCACGCCTCTTTCCTTGTTCCCTAGTGCTCTCCTCTTTCCTCTTCTGGCCTCACCCCTCCTTGCCTTCATGACCCCTCCAGCATGTTTTATTGAAACAAATTGAAGGTCCCTTCACCAGCTGCACGTTAAGCAGTTTCTAGGGGTCGAGGCCAAAGAAAAAAAAAAAAAAAAAACACATGATTAAAACCTGAGAAAAGGTTGGAGGTGTGTCAGCAAGCACCTACTCAATCAACACAAGCAAAATTATACAGCTTGAGGAGATGCCATTCTGTGTCGGGAAAGGGGGTAGTGGGGGGATGATGAGAAGGAGGTATCAGTGGAATATTAACAATATTTTGGTCAGATACAGTATATACCATAGCGTACCTTTGTTTTTGTGATCCAAAGTTTGGCAGACATCTCTACTAAAGCAGAAAGCACATCATCAGTTTGATTTAGGGGTTAGTTGAGCATAAAAGGAAAGACATTGTTAGGGGCCAACTTTTTAGAGAAAAAAAAAACACACACACACAAAATAGAACACACCTGCATGGTCCACACCTGTGTGCTGGTCTATTTATATTTTACAGTTGATGTCATTGACCAAGGTGTGTTGTTATGGTTGTGGATAAGTTTTGGAACAGGACGGTCATACTAGTTATTTGCATTCATTGTTTTAAATTTTCATAAGAGCACAGCAAAATCCTTAGTCTTGAATTAACACCCAGAGTGTTGATTTAACACTTTCAGAGTACATTCGTGACTATTAGGTCATATATAAACACTTGGGGTGTTAAATCAACACTGGGAATTTTGCAGTGAGAAAAGTGTATCAATCCAGAGTAAAATTATCCATTCAGGTTTAGGCAAATATAATTAAATTGTTAACCATTAGGAAAAGTCTAGGATGCTATTTGGCAATCATTTTCAATAAGAATATAGCCCATCCTTACTGGTTAAAAGTACTATTTATCATTTAATTTCTAATTTTATTATAAGCTAGTAAACCAATGTTTACAATAAATCAGTATTTATAAGTGAAAAATTCTAAACAATTATCAACGCAGAAAAAAAGACTGCAAGTTTATTCATAGCACAAACTGAAACCTAGCACAAGGGCTCTTCATCATTTGCACATTTTATGCTTTTAGATTTATTGCCACTGAGACACGGGTGCATCATTGCACTCAGCTGGTTAACTGAGTGTTTCCAGCATCAGAGCACCCTTCCCCCAGTTTTTCCCCTTCATCTCCACCAATAATGGTATGGCCCATCAACTGGGGCCTGGAGCCCAGTCGTCATAGCAACATCACAAAGGCAAACAATGGAAGGGAATGAAACGAGTGTGATAAGATGAAAGGTGCCTACCTAAGGAGGGAGCTGATCAGGAAAAGCCTGGACTAAAACGTGTGACTATGTACTTCAATACGCCCACACAAGAAACACATTTGAGGCATGTTATGATTACACTGAAAAAATTACATTGGACCAAACTCAAATGTAACCATGACAAAGTCAAATATGCACCATGTTATTTACAGTTAGGTAATCAGAACTTTATCAGTACCAAAGATTTCAGATGTGCTTTAGAACATGGTTAAATAATTCTGCTCAACTGTCAGAATGAATTTATTTCTGAAAACAAAACAAAAAAACAATGCTTTTATCTGTATTCTTCTCTTTTTTTTAACCATGATCCTCAAGCAATTAAATAAATGACACCTACTTATTTTCAGCTCCACACAAGCCTCTAATTTCTAATCTTTATGATTCTCATGTGTTTTCTTTATTCAGATTAGGCTTTGTCTGATGCTGAACTGCTCTTCCCTCCTACTTTATATTCCGTAATTAACATATGCAAATACTCGCCGTGGAGACATGATTAGTTGAATTTGCACAGATGTGACACTGAATGTGCACTGCATGAGTGAATCCATCATATTCGGAAACACATTTGCCCTCTCCAGTTCACTCTGCCTACATGCCATTCAATGTAGCATGGCCAATTTATATTAATATGAGGTGCAGATTTGTATTAACATTTACAAAGAATAATCCATAATATGTTATGCTCCCAATCACAGCATTAAACCTGCAAATTGGTAGGTTTTGCTCTGCATTATGACAAAGTGATTGCTTCAAAATTTAAGAATTAAAATACCAATCTTGATAATATCAATCATGAGGCCCATATTCAAGAATCAGTATTATCATGGTTAAACATATGTAAGCTCTCTTTTATTTATATAAATCTATACATTTATAATAAAAAAAAATGATGCACAAAGATAAATGTTTTTTTAAATGTTTTTTTAAATATTTGCAAATTGATCTTTTTCAAGAAATGCATAAGTTTGTAATAGATTTGTTTGTTGTGCAATCAGGATTTATAATAATACTAATAATATACTTAAATTACTAAGTGATTAAATTATATGTGTTGAATATTTTATTATATAATCAAATACTGATATTTTTATCACCTTATATATAAATCAATAGAAATATCAATAGTTGTAGCAGTAAGCTATGCATTCATGTTATAACTAAAAATAATATCCTGTGAGGGATTATAAAGTACCTTGAATATTTCCTGTGTGGTGAATACAATGTTAAAAAACGTTAAAAATATAAAAAATACTTTTCATGCGTGTAAATTCAGCTTAAACTGACTATAAGCACCCTCAATCCCCTTAAGCACTACAACAGCCCGACCTGCCCAAAACAAGGGGATAGCTAAAGCTTAGTCGACCCACTGTCAATTGCTATTACTGTTGCCCACTCAGTCCTGACAAGCCTCAGCCATGATATAAAACCTCCTGGAGATCAAACAGAAGATCCCCCGTGGGTTGCGTACTGGCCAGATAAGAGCTTCCTATTTACTATGACTGGTGACAGATAGACAGAATCAGACTAAAGAGGCTTGTTTTACTTATCCTTTTTTTTTCTTGATTGACAGAACCCAATGGAAGGTTATGCTTAAAAGCTTGCTGTGTAAGACATGAAAGAACCGTATCAACGGTTTGCTTCTCTGTTGGAGTCAAACATGGTCTTTAATGTAACTTGCCCACAGACCTGCAGGACACAGAAGAACCATGCCTTGATTTTGGCCCAAACAATTCTCATAATGTAAAAGACAAAAAGGTTAAAGTCTTTCAGTGCAATTTTATGGGATAAGGTCAGCCATCATGTTTAAGAGTAAAGAATTTGCTGATATACAGTCAACCTCAATTCTTGCAGTCAGATTCCATCATAAAATAAGAAAACATTTACATATGAAAGGAATATGAGGGACATAAAAATGCTGTATTGGCTTAACTCAATATAAAAATTTTAAAAGAAAAAAAAATCTTGAGAATAAGAGAATAGGCATTCTGACTATATTATCGAACAAGTTTACATTTCTTGAAAGATCTTTTACACTCTTCCATGCCCATTGCTTCAGTAATATTTTAAAGTTTTCAATAGGCAGAAAATTTGTGTCATCACAAAACATTGATTTTTCCAACAAATTCTGTGTTGATTTTAATGTGGTCAGTGTAAGATCTGTTAAGACTAATGCCCAATCTCCTTGCAGTGGCAATCAGGTTCTTGGATATTATATTCTGGTACATAGTGAAAAGGATTATGCAAAAAAAAAAAAAAAACTTTAAAAGATCAATCAATCAATAATAATCATAATAATAATAATAATAATAATATAAAAATTTATTTATTTTCAATGTAAATTATTTTGTGGTGTTTGCACCTGGTAGTGGATATTTAATATAATCCAAATCAATAATGCAAACCTGGTTTTTATAGACTTTATTTCTGGACATACATTAATGTTAGTGTATACTGGAAACTCAGCTACTGACCTTCACACCTTGAAGCAAGTCACCATAGGCTTCCACCTAAGCAGAGGAATAAGGACTCAGCAGACAGGGGGAAAAGGTGTGTGAAATTGAGTTGTTTGAACTGTCAGATATATCAGCACGTGGAAGGAAGGGTCAGGACATGATGGTGGTATTACTAGATTGCTCTAGGTGTTGCATAGGGTTATCTTTGCTTGCTACGATTGCTTCTCTCACTCTCCCTGCCACCCCTCTCACTCTCCTCGTCTCATTTGTTTCTGCTAGACAGTCTCAGAGATTGATACCAACCTGCTACTCGAGAGCATGTTACTAATTTTAGCACTCACCCACGCACACATATTGAGCCAGAGATGAATTGAATGCCCCAGAATTCATCTCTTAACACCAGTCAATGAATTCTGTCATTCAGCATGTGTGAGAATGGCACGACATCTACTACACAGCTGTGCCAATGTAAATATGCTATTAGAGTAAATGAAAAGGTGACCTGAAACATTTCTTGCCATATTAAAAGCCTACAGATAAAAAAAAAAGGAAATAGTGGCAGAAAAACGCAAACAGTCTAAAATTAAGACACACTAACAAGTTCAGTAACACAGTATATACAGTATATAAGACCTTTTATTAAAATGTTAAATATATTGGTTCAAAATCCACTTCGCCTCATCCAGTCGTCCACCTTTGAGTTGGCACTGCTGTCAAACGTGATCAATTCTCTAATATCCGAATGCAAATAAGCTTGGGGTGCTGTATTCGTGCTCAGTTTTAGTGAAGATTATTTAGTCACTTCATGCATATGTAAGAGCTAATTAATTTAACAGGCTGACTGACTGGGTTAAAAATGAATATGCAAGACTTGAAAAGAAAAAATAAAAACTAGCCAAATGCATTGGAAGGAATTGACCACCTGCTTCTAATCAGGAGAGAGATGTGGTGAGTAGTGTGGCAGAGAAGAGGTGAATTTAAATGTTGGGTAGTACATCTGTATATGTTGAGTGTGTATATTTGAGCACTGTGTGAAAAAAGGCCAATATCCATATGAAATTTCCAACTATTACATAAGCAGCAACAATAAAATTCCTACCTCACATAAACAAACAGCGACACAGCATGAACAATAATTCTAGCATCTATCCAAGTTATTGGAAACTATTCATTGTGTCAATTTGTGATTCATTATTTTGTTTCATCAGAACAATTATATCTGTAATTTATTTTTTGTTTTAGGACACATACTAAACGATATATATATATATATATATATATATATATATATATATATATATATATATATATATATATATATATATTTTTTTTTTTTTTTATAAACATACTTTCTCTGTAAATACTGAGAATAGATGTGTTGTGGTGATGGCATCAGCAAGTTCACATCTGCTTGCAGCATTAGAGTTATTCATTGGGGGCAGACTGCGACTCTGCAGAAATCTGTATATTAAACCCGATAGATGGCTTCTGTCAGGGCTGCTTTGCGTGGACAAGGAAAAAAATACCTCAATGTGAAAATGAGTCATACCGCATGTAATGCTCCCCTTCCCAACATACTCTAATATAACATGGCATGTGTCGGAAACACTGCAGGAGCCATGAATATAGTAGCAATGCACACAGCTCGCTCAGGAAATGACTTTCCTTCAGTAATCTCCTTCAGCAGGATTGGCTGTCTGTCTCTTTGAATTAGGTCATTGGAAACGTCCACTGCTTCCTTTTTTTTGTATTATTTTTTTTTTTAGAATTTCATACTTTCAACCTAAAGTAAACAAGTAGCATTTTAAATTCCTTTTTAAATTCTTTAAAAAAAAGTTTATCTAGGTTGCATGCCCACTGTGGCCTCAGATACCTGTTCCTGGCTTGCAGGACAGGAACTTGATGTGGTCTCCTCTTGTAGCCAGTCTGCCTCATTTTTCATGTTGTGCATATAAATACACGAACATCAGCAGTTTCTGATATGTGCAAACCTGTTTGGCACCAACAACCTTTTGATGGTCAAAGTCACTAAACACACATTTTTCTCCTTTCCAATGATTGATGTGAACATTACCCAAAGCTCCTGAGCTGTATCTGCATGAATGTATGCATTGTGCTGTTGCCACATAATTGACTAATTAGATGATGACATGAATGAGCAAGAGTACAGGTGTTTTTATTAAACTGAGTGATGAGTGTGTGCTTGCAGTTATTTTTAGCCTCTAGCTATATTACAGTCATGTTTGTTAAACTGGCTTCTTACCTAATATGATTGCATAAATACAGAGTATAAAGTTATGTGGTAAAAAACGTAGAGTAAGGTCTTAAAGAAGCAGTAACAAAGTGTGAGGGGGCATTCAAGGCATTAACTTTTAATTGTGCAGAAAAAAAATTATTTACAGGGAAAGTATCTTTATTTCTCTATATAATCCTCTGCTACACTGTTTACTTATTCCATCAAAGTAAAAAAAATCTTAGCCATGATCAATCTGCCTGTTTCATCAATCTGCCTATTTGAAAGGCTGGCCTCCCCGAACACCTTTAATGGCCCAAGCATGTGGAAATGGTTTGGAGTGAGATCATGACTGTACAAGGGATGTGTTGGTAACTCTTAGCCAAGTTCCAGCAATGTGCAATTGGTGTTTGTGAATGATTGTGTGTACATTTCACACAGGCAGATACGTATCATTCAAAATTTTTACTGCAGCTTGAAGTCTTTTGTAAATGGCAATTGGTTTTATGCCTTCAGTCAGGAAAATTTCATCTTAAGTCCTGGTTTGACTGGAACGCCCGTTGTATATTGTAGACAGAAAAATAAGCTTTTCATCAAAAACCCAATCACTTTCATGTAAGTTACAACACCACCCAATATGTTTTTGCCAGTTCATTACGCATAGAGAGACAAGAAGCAAACTTTGTAAAAGATTTTTACAGTAAAGCAGTATACTGAATGAGATCCACAGAGAGCCATAGGATTTTGAGAGTGTATCGGTATCGGCTGTGAAACCAGAAAAGGTTTATCTCAAGTACAAAAAGTAATGAGAGAATTGTTTCTAGATTGTTCAAGTTTAAAATATTGTGGTATCTCCATTATTCTGGTATGTACATTGTGTATATGTTATGTTAAATTGTGCTTCTAATAACAATGTAGTTTTACATGAAACTATTGTATATATACAGTAGATGCAAGCACTGTTATACAATGATAACACATTATGCAAATATACATAATGAGTAACTGTCAAAGATTTGGTTTGTCTCCATACATTAAGTGTATCTTTGTGTTTTAAAGTGTAGCTTTGAGATAATTTATGTCCGGATAGCTCAGATGGATTAATGGATCAATGTATATTTTCACAATCAGGTCATGTCAAAAATACTGTTGAAAGAGACCTGGTGTCCTGAGTAGCTGTCAAAATATCATAATCACCTGCAGAGGTATTACAGACACTATCGAAATATAGTAGTATATAAATAAGTCAGTACATTTATACATAAATAAAATTATGAGTGAATGATGTAAAATGCTTAAAAATGTTATGTACATGATAGTACATTATTTAGACCTTAGTCTTACACCTGTTAAAACCTAAGAACTGCAAGTTTCTTTTTTTTTTCAAATCTACTACTAAACTTTTTTCTTTCTTTCATGGGAATAACTGGGTTTAAATGACCCCTTAAATAGGAACGAGCCCTGGTGTCCACATGGGTAAATCTCATTTTAACCCCATCTTATCCTCTAATCTTTATCATTAGGAGTTTGTGACAGCAGTGATTGAAATGCTTTTAACAAGTCTGTCACTGCTGCATATTTCAGTCGTCTTTAATTTGAGTTGATATGAAATGAAAGATACCAACACAGCCCACATCAATACACACACTTTCACACACACGCACACACATGCAATGTGAATTTTCAGGTTGACATGCCTGGGTAGAGGGTGGACAGGTGGCTCAAGTCTCCCATTGAGGGCTGAGAGCGGCTGTGGCTTTGAAGCTGTCCTGTCTAAAATAATACAGCTGCTATTTCACATGAAAAACAAGCTGCTCTGGAAGCCCCAATCAGTCATAACAGCACAGCATGGAAATTCAGTTCTTACCCGCTACACGCATCCCACATCAAATGTCTTGCTTTTATAGAAGTCAAATACCAGTTTAAAAAATTTTTCCCTTTTTTTCCCTTCTTCTTTATCTAAGCAAACTGACTCAAAAAAGTCAAAAGTTCAAAGATCTATCTGTCACTTTAGTAGCAGTGCTGTTAACTTTATGTGCTTCACAGCAGAGATAAACTGCTGAGACAAACCAGGACAAGGATGGGGAGGGGAAGGATGTTTATGGAAACATACTCCTTTTACAATAGTGTGGAAGAAGTGATTGACAGGACAGAGACTGGTGTGGCTGTGTGGTATGGTGTGGTCAGGAGCAGAGAAAGAAAAGCAATGAAAATCCTATTGTATGGCATTTCGTGAATTAAACCAAAGTAATATTGTTTAGCTTGTTAATTCCAATGAGTTAAATCCCCATGAGTCCTGCATGTTGCACATAATGGTGGCTACCAAAGCTAACACTGTTTATCATCAATATCTATAAGCATGATCGGTTACCATTTCAGGGAGTCCATACCTGACCTTTTGTAAGAGATTTATCAATACTAGTGCAAAGGTAATTGGAGAAAAATCCCTATGGCTATAGAATGTGGTGTAAGAGTTTCTATTTACATCAGTCAATACATGTGTTTGACAAAGAGGAATTAAGCTTAGCCCCAGACATGCAAAGAAAATCAACACAAGCATTTTCGGTCCAGCAAACAGTGAATAATTTAGTTCAGTTTAATTCTCCTGCGTGCATTTTATGCTTCCGATGCATAAGAATGTATCTACATACCATATATATATATATATATATATATATATATATATATATATATATATATATATATATATAATTTTTTTTTTTCACTATATGCAGCATCCCAATGCAAGCTACTAAAAATTTACAAAAATGCTGGGGTTGCAGGACTCACAGTGAGAAGTATTTTACAACCCCCATCCCCCCCGCCCCAAGGCTTCCCACCTTTTGCACAGCTCTCTGATCAGCACTGCAGTGCCTCAGGTCTTTCTTCATTCACTGCAAGAGAGAGCCAATAGGCTCTGACAGGAACAGGCGAGCCAGCAGGTCTTTCATCTGAAAAAGGCCCTCATTAGAGAGAGAGGAGTATACAAGAGCAGTAGCACCTACTCTCCATCCTGCCTACCTCAGTCATCTCTCACACACACATGCACATGCACACATAGTCAGAAAATGCTACTAGCAACTACATGAGCTCTTCTGAGCACTAACACTGCTTCAGAGTCACCAGGGAGTTTGATTCTTCCAGAACACACACGCAACACTCTCAGTCAATGTCTCCGAGTGGACAGTCCACTAATGATGGGAGCATGTTGACAGGTGAGCGGGCATGCTCACACAGCTGGATAACAAGGCTTGGGTTATTAGTAAAGCTTTCAGTCACGCATGACAAAACACAGTCATATGGACTAATGGGCCTTTTGATTAATATATCCACTGAGTGCTGAGTGCTGGTGAGCTCTAATGCTGACCAAATCACAGTCTGCAGGTAATCACTGTTTAATGACTTCATTTTAATGCTACTGAGAATGAACCCTGGAAGTGAATTGGAAAAGCAATAAACTGTATCAGTTCCTTGCGAATGTGCTCTTATGTCCTTTGCTCATAACAGTGCATTAATGCTCTGCATTACAGTACAGCTGTCTATTGCTGTCTATTGAAAGAACAGGACTAAGATGAGCTGTGGAGGAAGATGAAAGGAGTTAGGGAATGGTTAGCTGTGCTCTTTTTCCTGCATCATCCAAGACAACAAAAGCCCTCATTGTGTGTGCGTGTCAGGTGCATTATACCAGAGCTGCAAGCCTGGACCAAATACAAACAAAGCATTTAAAAAAACAATGATTTTATAACAAGACTGGTCTTACTCTGTGCATCTTGCAATCATGGAAAATGGCACTGAATTTGTGCACATATTATGTTAAGGATTGAGAAGTGTTGAAGCACAGAAGAGAGCACGTATGAAGTAGCATTTAATGGTAAGGTTTTTCATGCATCATAATTTGCTTTGACTCACCATAGCAGCAGGAACATCAAAGCAGCTTAAAAAAGCTAGAGCCTTTTTACCTTAAGATGTAAGTACTCCTTGTGAGTTCCAAATAGGTCATTGTCAAGTTCCCACAAATAAAGTCCATTTCACACAGATACATCTGGGCCAATTAGAGCTATTTTAAGCAAAGGTTCACATAAAAAGATCAGAGCCCAGTAAAGAAGGATTATGCGTAATTTTTGCTAATACACCTAAGCTTTTTTCATGCTCTAGCACACTTTTGATTGCTTGCTTAGAGTTTTCTGGCTGTTAGGGTAGAGAGAGAGAGAGAGAGAGAGAGAGAGAGATGAATAGGTTTTGGTGAGTTGGTAATTAATGCCTACTGTATCCCAGCAGCCTGTTACCTGGCATGGTAATCACTCACATTGCTTCTGCTGTGCTCCAGTCTTCATCATCCTCAATATTAATAGTCCTCATTATATGAAAATTAGTTTCATTGCTGAATCACCGGGGGCTTGGAGATGGGTGGTGGTGGCGATAATATTTTAATCAATGTTTTAAATGTAATGCATTTCAGATAAGGAATGAGAATGGCAATAACATTGCAAAGCAGAAAAGCAGAGCCATGCACATTAATGTCCAATGCTACTCTCTCTCTCTCTCTCTCTCTCTGGAATAACAAAGAAGTGCTTAGTGGCTGCTTCAACGTCTCAATTGTACATGATTTAAGAAAGAAGTGTCACTTTTTCTTTCTTTTTTTTGACAATCTAAGATGCTTTAAATGGCATCCCTGGAGAAAGCCATTAGTGTAGTACTGGCCATAATATCTGCCTAACTGTGTCTTATGGAAATTAAGCATTAACTCACAGTAAATGTAGCATTCGTCTCCTCATTTCACTTTTAACAGCTACAGAGGATATGGGTGCATGCAGCTGTATTAAAACAGCCAAAAAAAAAAAAAACTGCAGCACAAATACAACTGGCAGGGCTTCCAAGCAGTTCCTTTTTTATTGTTTAATGAATTAAGCTGGCAGCTGTGATAGAAGTTCATTGAGGTGGCAGGACTGCAAGACTGGGTGATTGCGACGACTCACAATTATGTCTTAATATATTGTTTTGTGCTCTCCCCCGCAAAATGATCTGCAAATAAAGTAGTGTGTGTGTGTGTGTGTGTGTGTGTGTGTGCGTTACTGATTTATTTCTTTTATTATTTGCTCCATAAGCAGATACAGTGTTTCAACCCCACAATCAGATATACAGCATACAAAAAGAATCTATCAGAGAAGCTCACATGCAGTTATAGGAAGCACATTTTCATCACCTAAAAGGTAATAAAGACCCAGACAGGGGACTATCATTTCATATCATTTATCTGCTTTCTGTATTCCATTCAGCACATAAACCTCATAAACTGAGACTCACATCATTTCTATTCAAAGCATGCTCTCAGCTATCAATTTTCAAATTCACACTAAAGACAAAAAGGCAGAAGGGATAAGAGGATTACCTGGTATATGCTTTTGAAAAAATTGGGTACCAATATGCTCACTATTAATTAATATATTGCTTTAAAGAATTTGCAAGATACTGTCAAAAGATTTGTAAAAAAAAAAAAAAAAAAAAGATAATTTACATCAATTATATTTCACACAATAGCTGCTAAAATGATTGCAATGAACAGACAATATTACTATGTAAATATGCAAAAACAAATAGGCATATGAAAAACACTAAATGACTGCTGAAATTGGGATACTTAATTTATAGATTTATATATAACATATTTAAATAGTGCAGGAGAGCATGGTTGTAGCAGAGGAGTATGTGATTTTTGCAAGTGACTATGTTTTAAAATTCACCCTTCTGGTGCCAACTAACTGGAACATTCTTGTATCATCTCCGTGGACTCATGAAGCAGGCAAAGGCAAGCTGCCCTTTCCAGATCAGATGTCTGAATGCCATTGCACGATGCAATATGGTGCCAAGAATCTATAGCAATCCATCATATTAAATCAGTTTAGCACAATGATTAAATTAGTGCATATGTTCAGGCTCTCATTGCCAGTCTCTTCAATCTAATAGTTATTAAATGCCCCCACATGGTTAGGCACTGAGCTGGGACTCTAGATAGAAAAGACCAGACCAGAAATTACATATGGCTGACAGTGGAAAAATGGGTTTTTCTTCCCAAGTCAAACCAATAATCATCATGACAGTGACAATCAATAATATATAACAAGAATTGCAAGGACGGATGTTTATCCAAAAATAAATCAACTAGACATCATGGTGCTTCAGGAAGCTTAAACATGCCTGAGCTTGTAATGGAGGTAGGTGGTATGTGGCACATTTAATTTAATGTAGCATAAACTTTTAGTCAGTTTCACATCTAAGTAAATAAAGAGAGCAAATCTTGGTAAATACTGTAATTACATCCAGCAAGCATTTGCTGGTGGACCTAAGTTTTTTTTTTTTTTTCCCCTATTGCTCAGTTAGACACAAATGTGGAACAAGTATAAACATAAGAAAACTTCCAGATACTGACTATAATGATAAAGCTGTGTGGATATGTGAACTTAAAAAGCATATATTTATGTGGTTGATAAATCATCTTTCAAAAATACAACATGATTAAGGACTATTCCACATACAGATGACAGGCCATGTGCTTGCCAAATGCTAACATTTCACCAATGGTGATGAGCATAACAATATACCTCATTAAAAGTAAAAGTTTGCCTTGGTCAGCAACCTCCCACATCATCACTGTCAGCTCGAACCACTAAATCAATTTGCAGCACTAGCCTCCTCACTGGTGCCATAGATCTTTCAGCATGTAATGTAATTCTGCAATCCAGTAGGCATGAGTTTTCTCCAGACAAGGGGAGGAATTAGCTCTGTTTAATGGATGGGTATTAATCCCTCCAAGTCACAACAAAATTAAGTAATAATGTGGTCATTAATATTTCAGGCTCAAAATTGAGAGCACAGAAAAGGTTCTACAGAGTCACAGCCAGAATGCTCTATCATTACTAATACTGGACATAAGAGAGAGAGAGAGAGAGAGAGAGAGAGAGAGAGAGAGAGAGAGAGAGAGAGAGAGCTCTGCATTTACATATCCTAAAGCTAACAAAAGCTAGCTGATTCACTGACAAGAATATTGCTGTGAAAAGCAACTGAGCAGAAACTGACTTCCTAGATTTGTCTTCATACATCATGCTTTATATTAAGCAAAACATAAATCTGAATATGTTAGGAGAATCCAAACTAAGATTTTTTTCCCTTTTGCATGTGCACTAACTACTTTAGAATCCTAATAATGCCCAAATTGTAATCAAATGAATCATTAAGAAGGGCCTTCTCTATAAATTTATTACAAGGTCAGCTGAAGAAAGACAAACAATTAGTCAACTATGGCTAACAAGGATGATCCTGTTTATATGTGCAACCATTAAATTGAAAATACATAATTGCATAAATATTCAAAGGTCATACTGAATAACCAAGGTCTTGCTTCATTCACCCTGCAAACTAAATGTGAGCTTGACAAGGGCAAAAGTTCAGCTAAAGTAGTTCTCCTGAGTAAAGAAAAGCTACTAAGCCAAGTGCAAACATACACAAAGCACATCTTCTTTATTAGTTTCCACTTGGTTAAACATAGAGGTATGGCATTCTATTGAATTCCCCTTTAAATAGCCTTAATCCTCTGAGCTGGATGGGCTTCAAAAAGCTTTCTTTCACTTTTAATTAGAAATACAGTGCCTGTTGTGGTAGCGATGCTCCGGGAGCCTCATGTTCACATTCCAGAGAAGTATAATTCATCATGATAGAAGAAAGTCTTGTGGGCTGGAGGTAGTTTTAGCTTTGGCTGGAGTATGAAACACTATTATCGACATACCCATTACTCAAGGCCCATGAGCATTGCAAGAAAGAGCAATAATGATAAAGATGTCATTACACAGGCATCATCTCATCAATACAATGTTAGAGGTTTTGTCTTTCACTTTGTCCAATTATTAACTCTTTTATCTATCATAAATATTGTCTTTACCCTCTTAAACTGAGTGTATTACAATAAGTGGAGTTATACGCTGACTGGTGTTTAATGATGTTCCCCATTACATGCTAAATTTCCTGTATAAATGAGGAAATTTATACAGTGTGTGATGGTTTGTTTTATCATGTCTCTTATTATGTAAATCTTTTGCCTTCTAGGATGCCCAATGACATCATCCCTGTAATGTTATATTCAGCTCACACAGACACCCAGTGGTACAATGATGCCACTGCAGAAAAAGGCTGCAATATTTGTGGTAAATAGTCTACAGTGAGGATTTTAAAAAAGCTGACAATTTAAAATCCATTAATCACTATTGTCTCCATTAACACATAACATATTTATCTATAATGCACATGTTAGATGAAACCATATGCAGTGAAAAAGAGAGAGAGGCTAAAGAGCATGCACATCCTTAGTGTGCATATAGTGTTCAGCTGGCCTGCACCTGTGTCTATGTCTGTGCCTGTGCTTGAGTCCCCCATCCCACCCACTCTTGGTGTGTTAAACAAAGCACAAAAATGCAAAGCAGTCTTTTGTTTACTCTGAGATGACTTAATCTAGCCAGACCCTTATTACAAGTTGCTCTGTGGCTCCAGGATTTGGGCCAGGAGCTCTTTGGAGAGAGAAAGAGAGAGAAAGAGAGGTGGCTCCAGTGCAGTGCAGTAGCATATGCTTGGAGCTTGTAGAACAAAAGCCTTCCAGCCCTAGAGCCCTTCACCGAGAGCCAAGTCTACACTGGGCACAGCATCAAAAAGGAACTGCGGGACCTGAGCAAATCTACTGTCATCTGAGCTTAGGCCATTTAACTCCAAATGATACACCAGCTCGGAGCTCGGTTAAGTGCTGTGCTCCAGGAAAAAGGGCTGTAGTGTATGTGGACAAGCATCAAGAATCACTAACAGGTGTATGAGTTCGTCCCATAATGCCATGATTGCTGCTACAATGAATGCTTTCTTCTCTTAAAAACTGAAAAACAGCACTAATACACATATAAATATAAATGAGCATTCACGTTTGTTGAAAAGGGAGTTTGTGGCATATGTGTTGCATTGAATAAACTGATGTGCGCAGGTGCGATGGCCGCGCGCTCCAAGAACAAAGAGTCGCGCGTTCACGCACACAAGCCCGTAGTTGCACCGAGTTTAGCTGCTTGTGTTTTAACAGAGACATTTGTGCGAAATGTCTCGTCGTCATTCTCATTTTATTTTACGGTAAACGGAGTGCTGGTGGCAATCATTTAGAATGAGGCGTGTGTGTGAGGCGGGGAGGGAGAGGTCCGTGGACCGCGACAGAAGGACAATTTCCCCCCCCAAAAAATATCCTGTTATGCAAGTGTGTATAATGTACGTTTCATCAAATGCAGTTGTGTATAATCTGCGAGTTACTGTTCTTCTCGCTCCCAGGGTTTTGATTAGACAGAACAGGCACACTGCAGCTAAAATGCTTTACGACTGCTTTACATCGTAAAGTTGCAAAGTTGCGGTACCGTTTTCCCCCCTTGCGGAATCGTTTCCCTTTTGAGGGCTTTAGATCTTGCTGAAGAAAACACGCTGTTGATCTGCTCCCAAACTCGAAGCGCAAAAGAGCCCCGCCCCTCTCCCCGCTCCTTCCCCAGGTTTATAACCAACAGCCTCGCGCGCAGCTCGGTATAGCCAAGACAAGCGCTGGACCCGACTACATCTGTTAGCTACTTGCCGTTTCAATCGGGACGGAATATTTATTATCAGATTTATCCTGCATAGAGAGGCGCCGTCGCGCCGCTTGGGAGTGAAGGGAACATGGATTTTTTAAATCACAGCTACTTAAGCGCGCGCACGTCCTATGACTACACGTTCAACTTCTGGAACGATTATCTGGGCCTGTCCACGCTCGTGACGCAGAGCAGCAAGCGCGGTCCCGGTGGCGGACCGAGCCCCAACTCCATCACGGAGTCTCTGAAAGCCACACTGGGCCTGGACGACTCAGCGCCGTGCCCCTGCGCCACGCACTTGGACTACTGCTGCTGCTCTTCCTCGTGTTGCTCCTCTTCCTCATCGTGCGGGTGCTGCTGCCCTCCCGCAAGCCCGCCGCCGCCTTCCCTGCTTGAGCTCAAGGAGCGCTTCTCGGTGCTCGGGCCGTTCCGTGGCCACGGCGCAGGAATTGTAGGGCATGAGCGCGACACGGGCTTCGGAGGAGGAGGAGGAGGAGGAGGAGGAAGTTTCACGGCTTTCGAGCTGTTCGGCGCGGATAGGAAGGTGCGCAAGACGGCGGCGGCGCGCGCCAAGCAGGAGCCCAAGATATGCGTGTTCTGTCGGAATAACGGCGCGCCCGAAGAGGTGTACGGCTCGCACGTTCTGAAGGCGCCCGACGGTCGCGTGGTGTGCCCGATCCTGCGCGCATACACGTGCCCACTGTGCAGCGCCAACGGCGACAACGCACACACCATCAAATACTGTCCGCTCTCCAAGGAGCAGCCCGCGCCCCGAGCGCTCAAAGGAGGCCGGGCTGTGGGCGGTAAGCGCGTCAAAATCTTCTAAAAATAAATAATGAAAAAAAAAAAAAAAGCACCGATCTACACGCGCTCAGTAAATAAATCACCTACATTTATTGCACTGAACCTTTTTTCCAGTTGACTGTTCCAATCGCGGCTTTCCAAGTCTTAACTTGCTAGACTGTAGGATTTATTAAACGAATACGATATCAATGTTTTTCTGTTTAAAACAAATTCTTTATATTTTTATAGATGCTTTATTTCCATAGTTTATTGTATACTTTATTCATAAATATCTTTTTTTCCACGTGTTTGTCTTAGATGTTTATCAGTTCATATTCAGTCACGTTTATAAATAAAAGATGGTATTTTTTGTTGTTTAAATGAGCAAACGTCATGAATGTGAGCATAAACAATAGAGCAAAAAAAGTATTTTCTTTAAGGTAAGCTAAGCTTACACATTGTGTTATGTATTTTAAACCAAAGTTAAGTTTGCCATTTTGAGAATGTTTCATTTCCAATCTGCTGAAGTTTTGCTCTCTGAGTTTGGTTTGGTTTATTTAGCCCATTCCTTTCTTCCTACAGTCCACCACATGCTTTCATTCCCTCCCATGCTGACATTTGATATGGGTGAGGAAGAGAAAAAACCACCAAGCTTAGAAACACAATGGGGTCTCTGTTGGATGTTATATGGTCTTAGCACAACCTCATAATGAGTAGATGGCCAGCCAAACTGGCCTGTTATGAGCCCTACTGACAGAGATGGGTGTGGGCTACTCTTTCAACCAGACCCCTTTCGAGATGTCTTCATTAGGCTAATACAAGGTGCCCTGCTAATGTTTACACCCCAAGAAAGGGGAACACACACACACTGGAGAATGCATCTTGAGGGCACATGTCTTGCACCCGAGCTGCCCTTGGGCACAAAGCTTTCACACTTGACCTTTTTGCCCTAAAAACCATCAGAGGGGAGCTGCAGAGAAAGCAGCTGGTGAGTTTTAAAATAATGCAGCCTGATAACTCTCCGAGGGTCAGTGGTGGAACAGAATGGAATGAATGTTCTTAATAATAATAAAAATAAAAAAAAGCTTTTTTTCCCCCTTTTGTAAAACAATGCATTTGCCCCCTTTTTTGCATTATGTAAAAAATGAATCCAAAAGTATGATGCAAAAATGTTGTGAATGTACAATTTAAACATGCAGGACTGCACATGGTCTGACCATTTGTTTACCAAAGGAATTCAATTGTAATGAAGTAAGGAACATAGATTTGCTGTAATGTAAATAAAAAAAGTCAATTCATGTCTATTCAGTATTTTAACATTTTAAAAGTGACTTTAGAGGGTGCTACCTCAACAATATTTTGTACTTACATGTAAAATGTCAATAGCAGTTTATTAATATAGCGCTGCCATTTATAATAAGGGTTTTTAATAGTATTTTTGATCTTTGTATAACATAATTGTATTTTTCTTTCATTGCATTCCAATAAGCTCTTAGCATTGTTTGCCAATAGGTGATGGCTGAATATAATGACAAGATATCATACTATTTTGAGTTGTTCAATGTTACGTTCTTGATGAGTGAAAGATGAAATGGAATATGTTGAAAATTTTAGACAATTTGCCACTTTTAACTAAGGTTTGTAATTAAATTAAAAGAGGACTAAAATGAAACCCTGTTGAATTTTTTTTTTTTTTTTTGGATTTATATTCTGTCACAATTTTCCTGTTAGCAGCTGTGCACAGTTAAAGGAAATGATTCCAGTAGAAAAATAAACTCCTTGTCGAATGTATTACTCCATGCAGTCAACGTGTCCTATGTATTTGGAGTGCTGTTTAGAGCAGAACTCTGCCAGTTGCCTGTTGAGGTTTTTTTAAGTCACTGTCACTGCCTACTTTTCTCCTAATGGGTTACTTTAAGTAAACAGACATGGCCAAACACACAGACCAGTGTTGGCTGTTCCACTGATCTAATGCAGTCTCAGAGAGAGAGAGAGAGAGAGAGAGAGAGAGCAGACCTTGGGGTTAAGAAAAGCTGCCTACAGAGAAACGAGTGGTGCTGGGTCTATTTTCACAGTGTGATTTTGTAAACTTGAGTGTCTAACTTTACTCCCCCAGGAGAATGAGATTAGCTGTCAGCTCATGCACACTTCAGAAGAGAGGAAGTAAAGAGGGCAGAGGGCAGTGTTCTGCTTTCTCTCTTTTGCTTTCTCTCAGTCAGTCTCATCACACCTTCAGGCCTGCTCAGTCCCTTTCCCATCCGTCACACACAAATGTGCAGCACCACAAACAGCTGAGACACATCATTAAAAATTAATGGATACTAAGTACAGAAGGGATTTTTATTATAGTGGACAGTAGCCTGATGAGATTTGGTGCAGGACACACACACACATATGCACACACACATATGCACACACACATATGCACACACACATATGCACACATATGCACACATATGCACACACACACACACACACACACACACACACACACACACACACACACACACACACAATAACAGATACCTCTGCCTAACAGCTTTTATTCTCCTGTCACCAGAGCCTATTATAATACAAATACACCAATATACATATAAACCCACTGTTATTATGGCCAGAAGTATACAGACACCTGACAATCAGCTGTGTGGGAGTTTCCACAAAGAAATAAATAACCACAAAGTAAGTCATATTCTATATTGATATTCTATATCCATTTCCCTAGAATAGAGATCCAAACCTAATTGTCCACAGTGAGATCCATAAACAGCTGGTTTGCCAAAGTGAAAGAAAATGATCGGCCTGACCACCTTTTCAATGAATCTTAATGGCAACTTTGCACCAGGTCTCCTCATCTGACATATACCAATACACATATAAACCCACTGTTCATATGGTGAAGTATATGGACACCTGACCATCAGTTTCTATAACTGTTACCACAAGTTTGGAAGCTCAGAATTGCCTAGAATGTCTTTATATTCTATAATAAGATTTCCCTTCACTGAAATAGAGATCCAAACCTGATGCTATTACACAGTGAGGTCCATAAAGAGCTGGTTTGCAAAAGTTGGAGTGAATGAACTGAATGAACTAAGTGGCCTGACCACCTTTATAATAAATTGGAATGGCATCTATGCACCAGGTCTCTTCTTCTGTACTAATGCTCTTCTGGTGGGTGAATGAGCGAAAATACCCACAGAAACAGGCGATGAAAGTGGAAAGCCTTCCAAAAAGTGTAGAGACAATTATAACAGCAAAAGTGTCACAAATATTGTATAATAAATAAAGGTATTTATAAAAGGTAAGATAAATAATATAATATAATAAGGTATAAAGTAATATAATATAAAAATGTGTATATGAATATATAAAATGTCTTAACAACTGCAAAGGCTACAGTACATGAGACAAGAAAACTTGTTTTAAACTAGCTAGCTATCAGTACATAATAACTGTTGGGTCAGCCACAGCATTGGTTGATATTAGTCTTCCTTTCATTCTTTGGTTCTTTATTTTTATCCAGGATCTATTTTAAACCTGCCTATTTCTTACAGGTACTCAGCCTAGAAAACACAGGTCTGTAAAATTTGCAACAGTAACAATATGTTACTATAGCCTGTTTTCTACACATGCCTAATGCTGGAGGACCAAAATACATAACTATAAAAAAGGTAATACATAACTAACCATAGTTACCTATAGTTATGTATGAAAATGCAAGATAAAATCAAATGTACAAAAATGCTATTGTAAAATTTTTAAATCACAGCAACCTATTACATCTATACATATATTAAACATTGCAGAGTAGATTGTAAACTTTATTACTGCATTTATGGTAGTGCCAGAAAGTCACGTTAGATTCATCTTCAGTACATTATGAATAATATTGAGCACTTTGCCTATAGGTTTTCTGCTATGCAAGTAAGGTTTTATTTGACACTTGGCTGCATTTCAGTATAGTTCACTAAAATAGATACTGCAATTTAATTGGCCTTAACCCTGGTTACATATACGAGGCCTCACCAGGATCTCTTCTCCAAAGCAGACAGAGATCATGTCCATATTATAGATTATATTTATCTGAAGCACTTCTAGCATTTATTGGCAGTATGGATTGTATCCTGCGTGTAGGCACTTAATTGAACTGTATGTCAGAGCTCTGAGAGAGGCATACAGACAATGTAGATCAGATTCTGCAGCAATTGTTGAAAAAAGATGAGCTCAGTAAAACTAGACATGCGCATCACAATTCATTACCAGAAACTCAATGTAAACGTAATTCAGATAAATTTCTATATCATTGTTCAGGGACTATTATCTGACCTCATGTGCATTAATTTCACAGTCTTCCCTGACATAGGGCTCTGATGGGTTTTGGCTGCCATTCAAATTGATCACAATATCCTGCGATGTGTGAAGCAGTCAGCCATTAAAATAAAGAAGCACTTTATAACTCCCATCTCATCTAAACCTTATTACTTCATTCAGTATTCTTTATATCACAGGTGTCAAACTATAGCTGGTAAGGTAATAACGTTGCACAGCTACGTAGAGATTTCACTACTTTCACCTATGTGATCTGACTCAAGAAAGTCCTGAAAATTAGGTGAATTGATTGATATACTAGGCTGCAAGGTTCTATGGTACTTCAGGACTGGACTGTATTACATTTGCTCAGTATGGCACTGAGGTTGCTAATTGTTTTCACCAGATCATTACAGAGAAAGAGGAGTAATAAGGGAGACACTGTCTGAGCAATGCTGATGGACTTGATAAACCTCCAGTGAGCTGAAAATTTGCTTCTCCAGACAGTGGAAATGGCTAAGAAACTCTCATGGGTAAAATTGGCTTGTAGCCAAGCGTGAAACTCATTCAAGAGCAGGGATATTGAGGATCTCTTTTTCATGAATACTTCAGTCCTGGTCTTTGAAGATGTATGACCATGCAACAAGCTATGTGTAAGAAAGTAAATTAATGCAATTTAATAATCTTTATACAATAATATAATAGCCGCAACGTTTTAGGCCTGGACACAAATTACACAATTTTCAGTTCTAGGATTTAGTTAAAAGTCCCCATATAAACAAGAATAAATCAACAGTTAAACAGTACTGTGCATTAACTAACAGATAGTCCAAAATACGACATGCTGTTAGGCCTGCAAGGGAAATTCATCAATACCCTCAGACCCAGAAGATAAAAAAAAAAAATCACCAATAACATGCAGTAAACAGATTTACTACTGATGGGTTGAAGTTATGAATGCTACTTCCAGGAAACTTATTCACGAAATAAGTTACTGAGCACAACTGACACTAAGTGTACATTTTCAATTTAGGATATTTTTGTTCTTCATAAATGATTCATGGCGTGGCAGTTTTACAGCCAAGGCAAACTTCCTGCACAATCTCATGGCACAGGATGCTGCATGAAATCAAGTATGAAGTAAGCTACAGTACAAGCAGCAGACTTTTGTGTTAGTTAGGCTTTTGTGTTAGTTTGTTATGTATATCCAAGACAGTGAGACATGAAGCAATAAGTTCATCCAGAGCATTCATGCATATTTGTAAGTGCATATACAGTAGGTGACAAATTATAAAGTGTAAATGTAAGGACAAAAGGTAAGGTATTGAATCAAAAGGAGCCACCAGAACAGTTTCAGTGCATCTTGAATAAATAGTCTAAAAGTCACTCTACTGGAGGAATGAGTGCCACTTTCAAAAATTTTTTTCAATTACTGTTCTGATGACGTTTAAGATCACAGCATATGATTTAAATAATTTTCATACTCTTCCAATCATTCAGTGAGCCCTTATGTTCTGCGGATGGTGATCATCCTGAATCATCCTGGAAGACAACCCCCAATACAAATAGAATCAAGCTGTCAATCAGAAAACTATCCCACTGCATAACAGAGACACTAGGTCCCCCCCTCTTTAAATTGCTGTACTGAACTGTTGAATGCAACTGCATTGGGTTGATGGTGATTTATCCCACAAACTACAGTACCCTATTACTTCAGTAGAGGGCAGAGCTTTCAACGTTGTACAAAATGCAGCATTCCACCATGCTTTTTGGAGACTATTTTAAATTTAACAGATATGCCATTTGTCACTGTATAAAGGTCTGGCTTTAAATCTTGTCATATAAGAAATTTCGTTTTTGTTCATTGCATAGATATTTCCAGTTTGTAATAATGTCAGTGACTAATCCTTTCCTGACTTCTGGGATGTAACAATCCCTGCTGCTTGGCATTTAAGACCAGATGTGTGTGTGTGTGTGTGTGTGTGTGTGTGTGTGTGTGTGTGTGTGTGTGTGCGTGTGCGTGCGTGTGTGCGTGCGTGTGTGTGTGCGTGTGTGTGTGCGTGTGTGCGTGTGCGCATGTTTACCTCGAAATTTGTCCTTTAATTTGACCCTGCCTTTGATAGTAGTTCACAGGGGTGCTCTGTGGGATTACAAGGAAAAATTTGTAGATGCATATATGTCTTTGATCTTAAGCTATGAAGAAGACTGACTTTACCATGTTGATAGAACTTAGTTTAATTAGTCTGTCCTCCATCTTGGGTTTAATTGAAAGAAACCCAGAGAAAATAATCAAGCTGAAAAAGTTGAAGTTGAAAAATGGTAAGCGTATAAATGTATTAATTATGTAGCAAATCTTATATTTTCCAAATATTTAATAGTTTAGTCCCATTAAAAGATCACTTAGTATCTTAACTATCCCAACATTTCAAACACAATGTTAAGTATTTAAAAAGGAACAATAAAAAATTACCAAAATTTATAATGCTTTTTTGTTGTTGTTTTCAATAAGTTTTTTTCATCGCTATTTTTACTTGACCTTGACATTAACTTTGCCTGTACTTTTCTCTCTTGTTTGAGTCCCAATAAGGTGAGGAATGCTTTCTTTGTAACCCCATGTGGTTGTGGTTAGGACTCCAGGCACGGACGAGCGTTAGTGACGCAGGCTAGAGGAAATTACCGCAGCTTCCTGAAGCCTTCAGGTATACAACCCCAATCCCCCCCACCACCTCAAACCAACACATGGACACATGTATGGTTTGTTCATATCCCTGAAACTCAGTGAACACTGTTTACTTTGTGCAACACAGTCTATAAATGCTATGTTCAACAAACTAAAAGTATTTTATGTTTGATTTTATTTAAAGTACAGATAAAAGTTTTTAAAAGGAATTTTGTTATTTACAAAATTATTTAATTATTATTATTATTATTATTATTATTATTATTATTCACCTGTTCTGGTGCTAAACATTGCTGCTGCTAAGCAGTGGATCATAACCATTTACACTCCTTGGGAAAAAAAAGATGAAGGATTAGTTTTAAAATAGGAAATAAACGTTTTTCTAAGATTTAGTTGCAACCGTGTTTTGACGGCCGTTACTACAAAGCACAGCGTAACATATGGTTTGCTGAGGCCAGAAATGTTTTCTAGAAACCTCTCTGCTGCCATCTAGTGTTGTTAATGATTAGTGGTTGGGTATTATATAGGGCTCATCTCACTAAAGATGATCTTAACCTGTCAGCAAAAAAAAAAAAAAAAACTTCAATCAGTTTGCTTTGTTTTTAAGTCACTTAATCTCATAAATCAATCGCGTATACGGTCTTATTAGTATTTGGTGAGTTTTCACCCATTTGCATTTTCAAAACGTTTCTGCTATTTTTTTAACCCACTGTAATAGATTCAAGCCTGACCTCGGCTGCTTTCTGTACAGCATGTTCATGGATTTTCTTTGAATTCTCTTCCACCATGTGAAACTGTGCAAGTAGGGGGAATGACTGTGCTAAATTGGCCCTAGATTTAAATAAATGCAAGTGTATGTGCATCTTATCAGGGCGGAAATATTCAGAATTATCATAAAAATTTACTGCAATGCACATTATATACGTTACTGAACACTGAGCGCGCACGCTGGACTGATGCGTGCCGCGCTCTCTCTCGCCGGTGTCTTAGACAGACAGAGGCTGGGGCTTTGCCACGGTCTTTGAAACACTTTGTCTGTCTGTCTGTCTGTCTGTCTGTCTCCTCCTCCTCCTCCTCCTCCTCTTTCTTCCTTTCTTTCTTTCTTTCTTCCTTCCTTCCTTCCTTCCTTCCTTCCTTCCTTCCTTCCTTCCTTTGTCTTTGGCCCTGATACCTTACCGGTGCTACCTAAATGATCACACGAAGTGCCGCGTTATCAGGACCCTTAAATAAACACGCCATCAGGTGCCGCTCATTCACAATGATTGCGGCGTTGCCTGGCAACCGTCTGTATAAATGGCCGCGCCTTTGCCTGCGGATCTGCCTGTTCCGAACAGTGCAAAACTTGTTCTCGTCGTTACACTACTGACAAAATTTTCTGACCCTTTATGCTTCACACTAATTTTAAAATGGATTCAAATACTTTTTTTCTCACTATCCTACAGACAGTACTCCGCAACAACAAAATAACCAAAACAGATGTGTATAGTATTTTATTTAAAAAGAAAAACAAAACAAAACAAAAAAATTAATAGTGCAAGATTTCTGTCATTTTTACTATACATATTCGTTAATTTAAGTGTATACTGCAACAAACACAGTAGCACATGGGATTCTACAACAAATGACAAAAACAGAGGCTAGGCAAAAAGACACTGAAAACATAACTTCTAATATGATCATTAAAACTGATCAGTAACATGTGACTTTCTGGGGCTGCTTGAACGTGTAGTTCTGAATGTTTCTGGTGCTACAATTACAGACCCGTTCCACATAAAGTGAAGCGTGAAACAGGGAAGTTAGAAAGAAGTCTTGGACAGTCATGCAAAACAAAATGTCTTTTCACTGGCATGGGTCTTAAGATTGATCCACTGGAGGAGACGACTGCAGAGAGGATGTCCTCCAATAGATGTTATATTCCTTGTAAAGGGAATAAACATGGAATTTTATTTTTATTTGATTAGAAAGAATGTAACAGGAATACAACTGGATCAAGGAACAGAAATGTATTATTATTATTTACTTGCACCACCAGGGTCCGGGTTCGATCCCCGGCCAGGCTCAATTCCCGTCTCTGTGTGCATGGAGTTTGCATGTTCTCCCCATGCTTGGTGGGTTTCCTCCAGGTACTCTGGTTTCCTCCCACATTCCAAAGACAATTGCCTGTAGTGTGTGAATGAGTGAGTGTATGTGTGTGTGTCTGTGCCCTGCGATGGATTGGCACCCTGTCCCCCCTATCCTAAATCTCCTGGGATAGGCTCCAGGCCCCCGTGACCCTGAAAACAGGATTACGTGGTATAGATGATGAGTGAGTGAATGAGTGTTAGCATGTACAAGTTTAACATTTAAAAATGGTATGAAGTAATTTATTTATGTACTTGAATTTTGACTGAAGTGACCTTTCATAGCCTACACCAGTGCCTTAAAAGTTTCATTTATGTCAGAAGTGCTTCTATTTTATACCAGGTTGGTTTGCTAACCAGCTATAATACATATGAATTACTATTTATTAACTTCCTAGCTTCTTTTTCAGTCCAGTGGGCTTAGCTGCATTGGAATGAAATTCCCAAGCTAAATATTATCACCTTCTTCATCATGCACTTTTTAGTTATACATTTTATCTTGTTTTTCAAATGGCCCTGTAATATATCTATATCTCTCTTTTTATGAAAATTCAGCTGGATGTAGTTTTGATCTGCTAGTACTAATGATATCCACAGAAATCACTTTGGATGGAACTTTACCTTCCCCAAGCTAACTAATACAAATACTTTATTTTTTTAATATGTATGAAAAATGACAAGGACACCAAGCACATAATACAATTAAATGTTAAGTTAATATGTAACATTAATGTACCATTGATATGCTGATGTTGATGATATGCTAGATGTATGAGTCATCTGCATATAATCAGCATCCGCATATCAATGTGACCTGCCTCATGATAAAAGAGCATGAGAGAGAATGTGAGCTTGTTTCTGAATGCCATTAGAGCCACTTCCTTTCAGGCAGACCCTGCAGGTCAGAGCCTGTGGTGCCACGGTGATTTAATTTTCTCCTTTGTACAGGCTTGACTGTTGTTAGAACTTCACTAAATATTACAAAAATGTGTTTTGACTTTCTGAACTCATGGAATGAACACTGACACCATCCTCTGTTGCAGCACCTATTATTTAAAACAGCCTGATGTTAAGGCGTAAGGTTACACTGTATTGCTAAATGGTTGGGATTTTTTATTTTTTTTTGCATATACATTGTAAAAATTCATACAAAAAACAAAAAATTACTTTTTTTTTCTTTTTTCCCCACACATTCTCACCCCTCTCATTCCAAGTTTATTTGGGCAGGTTTATTTCACCACTGCTCAGTATCACTAATCTTCACATTTAACAGAAGTTAAACCGTTCCTCTTGTTCACATATTGTGCAGCTTAAAAGAAAACAACAACAAAACTTGCCCATTAGCTGTTGGTACGATGAGGGAAATTTGGGACACTCTGACAATCAGAATGGCTCATGTGATGCTAGAAGTGGTTTGATTAGCTATACATATAGCATTACAGTAGCATATATGAGCTTTGGGTGGCCATGATCCTGTATCCAGTTTGCTGCTATATATTTGATAACCCATTTTATTCAGGGTTGAGGGTTTGATTACTGTCTCGAGTCTGTGTGTGGAGTTTGCATGTTCTCTCTATTGTTGGTTGATTTCCTCTGGTTTACCCTCACAGTCTAAAGACATGCATGGTATGCTAATCGGTGTTTACAAATTTCCCATAGTATGGGTGTGCACTCTATCCAAGACGTTTATGTAGAACAAAATGAGTCATTGCATCGGCATATCAATGATCTCTAAATAAGTTCTATATTTTTGTAATTCTGTAACATTTTCAGAAATTCCATGGTGGTCCAAGTCCTACTGGGACAATGCAATAAAAAAGTGGAAAGCACACTCTTGCAGATCCCCTGTGCTTGGAAATAATAGTGGTTTTATACACAAAGAGTTCAGCTAATATTTTCAGAACCTACTGTATAGTAAATGTTAAAAGGACAGACAGACAACTCACTCTACAATGTTGGTTCAGTAGTTCAAAGATAGGGTAAAAACTGTTTTTACGTTGCTGCTAGTGCAAATGAAAGTGTAGTTATGCAAACAGATTACGCAACAAATTGTGTTGATCACCCATTTCTACCCAAACAGGCCATGATTCCATCTGCTTTTAATGTTACTAAAGCACAGTTTGTTTTTTCGCTATCCATGATAATAAACCCAGTTGAATGGCTACTGTTCCATAGCCAAATTACCCAAATTATTGTCTTTGCATTGGGGTCTGGTGGATGGTTTATTACTATGGGTGCTTAAACTAGTCAAAACATTTCTCA
>QNUK01001790.1:0-28531 GCA_013621035.1 Clarias magur
GAAGAGCACGTACTGGACACAGTAAGTGAAGTCTTTCCTGCTCCGGAGCTGTGAAAGGCGGAGGACAGAAGGCTTCGAGAACAACTGGGTGCATGGTCGAGAATGGAACCTTGGGAAGATAGTTCGGGTGAGGATGCAGGATAGCTTTGACCAGCCCAGGGGCAAAGTCTAGGCAGGATGGGGAGACTGACAGAGCCTGCATATCCCCAATCCTCTTCAGAGAAGTAATAGCCATAAGAAAAAACATCTTAAGAGACAGAAGCCTGACAGGCGCTGACTCTAGTGGTTCGAAAGGGGTGTCGGCCAGGCCTTCGAGTACGAGAGCTAAGTCCCATGAAGGGACCATCGCTCTAGTGGGCGGCCTCAACCGTTTAGCTCCACGAATAAAACGGGCAACTAAATGGTGCTTGCCCACAGAAACCCCGTCATTCAGAGCGTGACAAGCCGAAATAGCGGCTACGTACGTTCTGAGTGTACTAGGGCATAAGGCCGAGGACAACTTTTCTTCCAGAAACTCCAGCACTGAAACAATTTGGCAGTGAACTGGGTCTATGTGTCTTGCCATGCACCAATTTTCAAATACACTCCATTTGAGGGCATAAGTTCTTCTAGTGGAGGGAGCCCTGGCACTTAAAATGGTTTCAATTACGCTGGCTGAAAGCCCAGCATGGCTCAGTTGGTCCCGTTCAGGGGCCAAACGTGAAGGTTCCAGAGCTCGGGCCGGGGATGAAGTATTGTCCCCTGTGCCTGAGACAGAAGATCCCTCCTCACTGGAATCACCCAGGGTGAGCCGTCGAGGAGAGATATTAGATCCGAGAACCACACTCTGGTTGGCCAATGGGACGCTATCAATAAGAGGCGCAACCCTTGTTGACGGACCCTCGCCAGGACTCCCGGGAGCAGAACTATAGGTGGAAACGCATAAAGGCGTAACCTGGGCCACGTGTGGGCCATTGCGTCCAGACCCAAGGGAGCTCAAGGAGTCAGAGAGTAGTAAAGGGGGCATTGTGCTGCTTCTTGTGAGGCAAAGAGGTCCACCTCTGCTACTTAAAATCTTTCCCAGATTTGACTGACTACTTTGGGGTGGAGCTTCCATTCCCCCTGTTCTATAGCTTGTCTGGATAGCAGGTCTGCTCCTACATTCATGCGCCCTGGAATGTAAATCGACCTGAGGGAGAGGAACTTGTCCTGTGCCCAAAGCAGAACCTGGTGCGCTAGCTTGTTCAAGCGGCGCGAGCGCAGTCCACCCTGGTGATTTATGTACGAGACTACCGCAGTGCTGTCCACCCGCACTAGGACATGGTAGCCTCTCAACTGCTGGAGGAAGTGTTTCAGGGCTCGGCGCAGCTCTGCAAACGCCAGATCAATCACCCCGCCGGTGCTCAGGTCCTTCAGCAGGTCAGCCTGGTAAGCCTGCAAAACCACCATGGTGTGCAGTGAAGCGCCAGCCTGTCCTGCTGCCTGAAAAGCTTTACCCATCAAAGCAGATGTCAGTCTGCATGGCTTGGAGGGGAGAGTAGGCTTTTTCAGGGAAGATGATGTCCCAGGAGAGAGATAGCCCGCAAGCGTCTCTTCTATCTGAGGCATCATCATATAACCGCGTGCTTTTGCATCAACGATATTCGAATAAATCGAAGTCGATGGTACAAAAACACGCGATGAATATGGTCTGCTCCATGAAAGGGTTAACTCATCATGGAGGTCACCAAAGAAGGGGAGGGAGAGGCGTTGAGGCTCCTCCCCCCGGCCACCTGACAGAAACCTGTCGTCTAGTCTTGAACGCTTAGGGGAATCTCGCTTCTGCGGCCAGTCGATATGCAATCGCTCGACCGCACGCGTTACAACCTCTAATAATTCCTCATAAGCTCTGTGAGCACTGGAGGAGCGTTGTGAGGAGGCTACCTCCATGGAAGCGAGAGAGGAAGATTCTTCCGCTCCATCACAAGAAGCACCGGAGCGCGTTTGCGAAGCGGAAGCTAAAACTTCCTGATCCGGAGAGAGCGAGAGAGAAATCGGAAATTCCGTCTCGTGCGCGTCTGCCAGATCAGCACGCGAGCCCCAGGAATGTGCCGCGGCTCGCGGTTTCTCTTTAAAGAAAGCGAGCCGCGCGCGAAGCACCTTAATAGGGAGAAGATCACAGTACTCACATTCTCCCTGAAGCCCGAGGCGAGCGTGTTCTTCTCCCAAGCACTCAAGACAAAATTCGTGAAGATCGCCCTCCGAAAGAGATCTATCGCACGGAGGCACGCATCTCTTAAGCAACTCCACCATATCGGTGAGTTAAAGCTGTTATTTTTATTTCGCTCCAGCTTGTACATGCACACGCAAACACAAAGCGGTCCTGAAGACAAAAAGATCTGAGGATGTTTCCGGTTCACTCCTATTCATAACCTGCAGGTGCACCTTATTCGGTGACGTCATGCCTGGCACAGGTTATAAGCCGAAGGTATTTGGCGGGTTTGACATGCAACAAAGCAACAAAGAGATGTTCCCATAGCGTTTTCACGCAGCATTGAGTGTAGCTTTTGAAAGGGAACTATGATCCCCACCACAAATGTCTGAATTTGTAGGAACAGGGAAATTTGTACAAACCTGTTGTTTGTAAGAATATTTGCGACCGAGGTTTAAAAGGTGTTCAGTCTACTAACCTGAAAAAAACTTGTATTGTATTGTAAATGTATTAATAAACTCCACTAACCTGGCTTAAATAATTAAAATAATTAATATTTAATATATATGATAACACAATTTTTTTTTTACAATTAATATGTTTAATATATGGAAATACATCAGCTTAGTTGCATGTACAAAAGCTCTTAGAATTGTTTTGGATTTTTTTATGGTGTTAATAGCAAAAATAAAAATAAAATCAGATGAAGGAAAGGGAAACTCACAGCAGGCAGCACACTGACGTGCAGGAAATTCTGGTCATAATTCTCACATTCCTGCTTTAAAATTGTCCTGTTATTAAACATGCAAATGGGAAAAGAGAGAGAGAGAGACAAGGTGAGTACAAAATTAAGTTCATCTTCAATAAGACAAAGGCTGCCTTCTATGACCTAAAATCTCTAGTAAGTACTCTACTTACTATTTAGACACGTGTATTAAACATGAAAGGACATCAATCTCATTCTTGTGTCTGTTCAATAAGGTTTCTATTATCACCATGGTTTCTGATACAAATAATAAATCTATTCATTTCTGCCTCTTCATTTAAAAAAGCTCTGATTTCTTCCTGCTGTCTCTTAATCTAATGACATAAAACAAAACAAACAAAAAAGAAAACAATGCAAATGTCTTCCACGATAACACACAGGCAGGTGAGGACTGGAAAATGAACAAACTTCATTGCCATAAATGTTACAAAGATTATTTTAAAGTCTGAGAAACAACTGCCTAATTTATTTTTATTTTTTTTACCATTTTCCTGTTTATAAACACTTGCAGGAAATGTTTCATTTGCAAGGGGCGTTCACATCAAAGCAGGCTTTTGATACCAGCGCAGAATAACTGAACACAGGTCTGAGACTGGCGGCACAGTGGCTTAGTGATTAACATGGTTGTCCTGCATCTCCTGGGTCCAGGTTTCATTCCGGCCTCTGTGTGCATGGACTTTGCATTTTCTCCCCGTGTTTTCCCCATGCATGTTCTCCCTGGGTGTCCCACGGATACTCCAGTTTCCTCCCACAATTAGGTTAATTGGCATTCCCAAATTCCCCATAGTGTGTGAATGATTGTGTGTATGTGTCAAGTCAAGTCAGGTCAAGTCAGGTCAAGTCGGCTTTTATTGTCATTCCAACCATATACAGTTAGTACACAGTGACACGAAACAACGTTCCTCCAGGACCAGGGTGCTACATACATGCAACAACATAAATTAACAACATAAATTTTTTAATTTTTAGGTTAATCTAAAAGAAAAATCCACAATAGACAAAGTGCACGTGCAAATGTGCAAACAAAGAGCTACATGGCAGACACAACAATGTAACACATAACAGTACTTTTTTTGATGAAGTATGAATTGAGGTCGTGGGAAGAGCAGCAGTAAACAGTTTACATTGTGACAAGAGTCTCGTGTGCAAATAGCAGAGAAATAAATATTGTGCAAATATATATTTTTTCGAGGAGCAGCACAGGTGGGTAGGTATGAGCAGATTGAGATGGATGTACATCAGTGTGATTGTGCATGTGTGTGTTTATCAGTTCAGTCCAGATGTTATTTAGTTCGTCTGAGTGATTTGTGTGTGTGTGTGTGTGTGTGTGTGTGTTTATCAGTCCAGTCTCTTTGTGTTAAGGAGACGGATGGCTTGCGGGTAAAAACTGTTTCTCAGTCTGGATGTGAGGCCCGAATGCTTCGGTACCTTTTTCCAGATGGCAGGAGGGTGAAGAGTGAGTGTGTGTGTGTGTGTGTGGTGAGTGTGACGGATGTGTCCGGTCAGCCTCAATGCTGGTGGCTTTGCGGATGCAGCGTGTGGTGTAAATGTCTTCGATACAGGGGAGAGAGACCCCGATGATCTTCTCAGCTGTCCTCACTATCCGCTGTAGGGTCGTGCGGTCCGACATGGTACAATTCCCAAACCAGACAGTGATGCAGCTGCTACAGTACGTGTACAGTGTGTGCCCTGTAATAGATTGGCACCCTGTCCAGGGTGTACCCTGCCTTCTGCCCTAAGTCTCCTGGAATAGGCTCCAGGCCCCCCGTGACCCTGTATATAGGAATAAGTGGTACAGATGATGAGTGAGTTCTGAGAGTAAAAAAATCCCTTTATTTTTAGTTATTGCAAGTTGAAATTCATTCATGGCTCTGGTGTACTGAGAGATCGTTTTTACCATCATGGTGTCCCGGCACTAGTGAAACACTGGGATAAGTGCATTAATGTAACAGGGGATTATATAGCGAAATCCAGGAAGTTTTCCTTCTCAAAACTGTGTCCTGTTATTCAGTACAATCAAATGTCTTGGTTTAACTTGAAGGCGCCTTGTAATTTAGGTCATACGCTTCACTTACTCACTTTCTGCATGCTCTGTTTTTCTGCTTGTTTTCTTTATTTTTTCACAAATGATGTGGTTTGTTTCCATCAATACAGAATCCGATTGTTTAATCTTCTAAAAAAACGGAACATGATCGATCAGGTTAGATTTCCTGCTGATTGTGATCTGAGTCTGCATTCGTGCCTGAGCTTACAGTACTGTAGATAGATAGGTTTATCTTGAAGAAAAGGTGTGGCATTTGAGGCATTCTTGTGGAAGGAGGGAACAGAGGAAGCACAAAGGAAGTGACCCACCAATCAAAACACCCTTTAAAGCCAGCTCCAGCTTGTCTATCTTGAGTACATTAGTGCAGTATTAATTCCTGTATCATTTTATTCCAGAACACTCCCATGCCCCGGGACAGAATGGTGTTCTCCACCACTTGTTAACACCACCGCATTAGAGACGTAAACACTTGAGTGCCCCAGGTTTCTGGGTGAAATGCTCATGCTGATCCACGGGAACCTTCCTCTGCCCTCATTTATCATGACGTTATAAGGCAAGATGTTAAATGCTCTATAAACAAAAGTAGAAAAGACAAATGAGAGAACGTGACAAACACACTCGCTGCCACACACACTGTCAAAGAGAGACAGAGACACAGAGACACAGAGAGACGGATGGAGAGCGGCACAGTTGTCTTTTTATCTACACAGTATAATAAACTCTACTCAAGTCAAATTCAAATGTAATGAATGAAGAAATATGAGAAATTCAAGTGAAATAGACTAAATAAAATTGAATTAACAGAAAGCACATTAAGTCATTGTGGGCTGGAGAGAAACCATATCTGCCGCAGACATTCCCACTGAGACCTGCTGTGCGTGTGGTGAGTGTGTGATGACGAGGGTAATTCCTTCCTGCACATACACCTGGCTACATATGCCGCTTCACTCAAACTCACAGAGGTATTTAAGCTAGAACGGAGATTAAGCCAACAGGTGAGGAGTTTAGCTCTGAAGCATATAACATATACAGTCTTATGCAAAAGTTTAGGCGCCCCTTGATAAATAACAGATTTTGGTAAGTTTTTGAATAACACAGTCTCTCTTGGAAATGAAAAAAAAAAAAAAAAAAAAAAAAAAGCACAATATTTTCAGCAAACATTGATGCATAGTTACGTCTTGTGCCGTAAATTGAAAAAAAAAAAAAAAACACTATTATGGCAAACGTTTGAGCACCCTAAGAGTTCCAGAGTCTCAGATACTTTTTACAAGGTTTCATGCCTTTTAATCAGCTCGTTGGATCTGATTCATGGCAACAGCTGTCATTAGTAAATGCCAACTTCAAATCTTTACAAATACTTTGACTCTTCAAACCTTGTGCTCACACCTGGGGACACTCAACTACCCTGGGTTCCTCGAAACAGCCGTGTAAGACACTGAAAATGTACGTTATTGATGCCCACAATGCAGGAGAATGGCTACAAGAAGAGAGCAAAGCGTCGTCATCTTGCACTTTCCACTGTGAGAAATGTCATTAGGAGCATGTACATATATGTACATATATATGTACATGTGATGTAGTATTTATAATCTACATTTCAAACAGTGGAACAGAACCTGATGGAGAAATCATCAGATACTTACATGGAATCTGATCCGGTGTTGTTTGAATATTCATCCTGGTGAGAGAGAGAGAAAAAAAGTGTGTGTGTGAGAGAGAGAGAGGCATGAAAACTGCAGCAGCTGTGTTACAGTCAGGTCCATATGAAAAGCCGTCAATCATCACCGTCTAGTCTGTAGTCTCGGCCCCCACATCCCAGTCCATTAATGGAAAGCAAGACATTTTAAAATGCCAGCAGGAAAAAAAACAAACAAACAAACAAACAAACAAAAACATTGTTATAATACAGTTATACACTTAAATCACAGACTCAGTATGAGTTTAATCTTAACTAGTTGTGACTAGCTCTTCGGCTCCTCATATGCAAAGCATCAGAGCTAAAATAGCAGCTGCACTTTGTAGCAGTCAGACCATAGAAAGAAAGAGAAAGAGAGAGAAAGAGAGAGAGAGCGATGCATTAACATATTTACAATTTGTATTATTATTTTTAATAAGGAAAAAGCCCATGACCCTCCACTCCTCCACCAACCCCAACTACTTTTAAAGTCTTGCTTTAATCGTTTTCTTTGAGGTTCAGTCACCCTGTTACGTTTCCGAGTCGGGTTTATTCATGAGTGTGTAGTTGTGAGCATTGTATCACTCTGTCCCAAGCTACTGTCAGTGTCCATGTCCTATGTTTTTTCTTTGCTGGCTTTCAAAGCAAAGAAAAAACAGTTTCATTTCGCCTGATGTGAGATTTTTTAAAACACTTTATTGTTTCCTGGAAAAAAAAAAAAAGTTTATTGACCACTTTTCTCTTTTCTTTTTCTGTTAACTGTACGAATTGCTTGATTTGTTCCTCGATGTCTCTCTGCGGTTCTCCTTGTGTGTGTGCGGAACAGACTGTAAAAGCGAACCCAAAACATGACAATAGGGTTCATGAGAAATCTTTAGCATTTCACTGCAAAAAAGTGATTTCAGATAAAAATATCTTGATTCCTGTCTAATTTATCTAGTTTCTTAAAATAAAATGACAATAAACCAAATATATTATGCTGATTTCGAGATTGGTTTACTCATTGATTTTCTTGGCATTTCTATCAGCTGATACATTTACTTCTGCCAAGAAACTAATGCTTGAAATTAGGAAAATCATCTGCCAATAGAGCAAAAAAACAAAAAAAAAAAGTTAAATTTGTCCAAAAATAGGCTTGATAATCTTCCATTTGTTTTTTATTTTTATTTTATATTCATACATTTGAGATATATTTGACAAGATTTGAGATACTTTCATTTGTTAAGATCTGACTTTTTGCCGCGTTCCATGCTGATATTATCCTCATACTGAATAAAAAATCACTTCGAGTTACTGAGACAAGACTGTGTATTTTCCTGGATCTCTGCTCCTAATGTGACTTTCAGGTTTAGATCAGAAGAACTGATCAGAATTTTCCCTGAGCCACAAACACACTACATGTGATAACCCTAACCTGCAGGCTCTACTGATCTCCTACAGCTTTAACTTCAGCCTGCACACAAAGAGTTTAACACTTACATCATCCATTGGCTCCGACATCCTGCAAGAAGAACAATCCTTTTTGTTTTAGGGTGAAGAATGTTTCCTGTGGACCTCAAGTATCCAGAGGTTCGGCTTTGAGACACTCAGCGGTGATAAGCGAGTGCTGGTGAGCTGCTGTAGAACGGCAAAGGCGCGACTTTCTACAACATGATAAACAAACTCAGACACAAAGACACTCCTTCCTGACACCTCCCACTCAGATCTGTCTCCCCCACACACACACACACATACACACACACACATACCAGTCCCAGCACACACACTTGTGAATCCCCTCTGCTTACAATAGTCTTTTTGAGAGTGTACTAAGAGGTCGATGATGAAAGCATTCCAATGTAAAACTTACTCATACACACACACACACACACACACACACACACTTTTAAATCAGTTTACACTACATGAAGGTTAATCAACCTCGTTAGCTCAAGAACGTCTCACACTAAGTTGTAAAGTTTCATCGTGACTTCTTCCATTACGATACAATAGACTTACATACATGCCACACTAACTTATACATAGTTCTTGTATGATGTCACACATATCCCATGGCAGCGCCTCTCTGTTGGGAAGCCGTGAAAAGTCTTACAAGCTTTAATCAACAACATGCATTTGAACATTTTGTACCCTTTAAACATCAACATCATGAACGTTTTGGTTGATGGTGGCTTGTGTGATGATCGTAGTTGGAGGTGCAAACTTAATGAACTGTAGACAGTAATGAAAAACATCTTTGTGCAAAAGCAATAAAAAAACGATGTGAATGAACTTCTCCTCTGCAGCAGAGGATATGTGTACAGTACATAGCATTGGTATAGGTGCATATACTGTATACACACCGTCAGCCAGAAATGTATAGAAAACATGCCTACTACATAATAGTTTACCTATATTTGACAACTACATTTATTGCTCAAATATCAAATCCCATTTTATGACAAATTAATGCAGAAAGACCATGAAATGCATGAAATTCCAAAAGGTTGTTGACACAACGGTTGAGGACAAATAAATCGAGAGGCTCTGCTACAGTAGGTCTGCAGTAAACTCACACTATCATGTCAATTTTGGGGCAGAAAGGTGGGATGTAAAGGCTGCTGTGCTGAAATGTAAAACAAGCTCCCATTTCTCATCCAACCAATTGCACAATGAGACTGAGTTCATGCAACCAATCACAAGTCAGATTGGGAAAAAATGGGAGGAAAATACAGCCAAACAAAAAACAGCTGTGCCGATCTAGAGAATAAGTGTTGTGTGTGTGTACTGCCAATGCATCTAGTGTTTAGAGAGTTCTGATATACTAAGTGAGTGTGAGTGTGAGTGTGTACTGTTACGGTGTCCAGATGTAGCCAATTAATAATCGGGGGAGCTGGAGCATACTGTATGTGGCGGCAGGTTTATGTTTGTAAGGTCAGAGTTCAGGGCTTTGGATTCTATCACAGATTCTGCCCTAGACCTGACGCAGGGATGTTGGTATAAACCCCACCCCCTCCAGTGCTCATAAAAAATATGTAGCAAAAGCAGATACTCCTCTGAGAGTGAACAGAATGATGTGTGTGTGTGGGTGGGTGTGTGCAGTGTAGTCACAGAGAAATGGACTAAATGCCGCCAGTCCCTGGCATGGGCATGAAGCTGAACATCAAGTCAGGTCAAGTAGGATTTCATTGTCATTCCAACCACATACAGTTCAGTACACAGTGAAACAGAACAACGTTCCTCCAGGACCGAGGTGCTGCATACATGCAATACAGTTCTTTATATTAGCTAACCAGGAGTTTAAGGGGATGTTTGTCAGCTGTGAAGCATTTCTCACCACCAACTAAACTGCCGAAAGGTACAAGACATGCAACCACAAAAGACAAAAACGGTTCTACGGCTACGGTTAATGTACGTACTGCTTTATTTGCTATTCAGAACACAACTTACACAGACATACACAGGACATGTTTAGTTATATATCGGTTTCATAATAAATTTTTTTAAATCTGGATTACGGAGAAAGCATGCAGTAGTAGTTAACCGGCTTTACATGCTGGATGATTTAACATAGAATTCTGTGTTTAGGATTACATTTAATACAAAGCTCAATTAAACATATTCATATAATTGTGGATAGGTTTGTTATATTACTGCATCCAATATACAGGTGCAAACCATGACTTCATGAGCAGAATGTGTAGAAGTGATTAGTGGGTGTGGCTAAGCGTCAGGGGACTTCCTGCTACAAGTTCCGGTAGACAAATGGGATTTAAGGAGGACACGTTCTTTTCACTCTCCCATCAAAGCTCAGAGGCAAATGAAGAACTGCAGGATGTGTAAATACAACGAGAAGGAGTCGGATATACAGAGCTGTAAAGTCAGAACAACTGTATTTTTAGATTTTGTGAAGAAAAACTGGTGTATTTACCTATGCAAGGCAGACACGAGTGTTTGGACAGACTTGATGGTGTTTTTATTCCCTCCGTGTGCCGACATGGCCCAGATGAAGGCGTGCTCGAACTCTTCCCTGTTTGCATTCCAGCATTTCTTCCTCAGCAGGATGACTTTAGGGTTCCTCAGCAAGGTGTACACAAGAGCCCAGCGAATGTGAGCTCGTTTCTTTGCCAGAAATGCTGGAGAAGAGACTAGAACAATTATGTGTGAAATGTATTATTATTATTATTATTATTATTGCTGGTTACCTGGTTTTACATCCACCTGAACACTCTGCAGGGTGTGTTTGACCAGCAGGTGGCAGAAACACACCAGAACAGGATTATTGTGATGATGATCTGTTATTATCATTCCCACCCATGTACAGTGACCTGCCGACAAGTAATCAAAAGAATACGTGTCAATAAAATATTGTACTGTAGTGAGTAAATATTAAATGATTGAATCAAGCATTTTCATACTTGCATCTAACTTCTTGAAGCCCTGAGGCATTACGGTCCGCTCGATACGTGACACGAGCATCAAGGCCACGATGGCGCTCCTGATTAACCGTAACACACAGCTCCCCAAGCCCAGGATCACATTAAAGAAGAAGAGGTAGTAGTTAAAGGTGTGGAAAGCTTTCCTGTCGAGGATGGAGGAAGATGATTAGCCAGACAGATTATGCAGGTCATGATTTATTCATTGCTGTCACTACTACACTGGACTATAATCATTACAATCATTATAAATTAGAGCGAATGTGATGGACCTGTTATTGAGTGCCAGCGGTTTCTCTTCATCGTGAGGTGAGGTTTTGTCTTGCAGGAAAACCCATTTGATCACAATGCGCTGAAGCTTCATCAGAGTGAACACGATGAAGAAATTTGTCCTGTTTTTTATGCAGAAGTTGCACATTAATTAGGAGTCAGAAATGCAAGATATCTATGAGTTACATATCTGTGTGGGATCATGACGCATATATATATAAAAAAAAAAAAAGACCTCTCACTGTGGACCTCTCACTGTACCAATATATCATCACACTACGTCAGATTGTAGCCTTGATAGTAGAGTGATGAATTGACAAAGTATTTGAACGATGGACTCAATAGGAGGACAATAGGAGTGATGGACTGATGGACTGATGGAGTGATAAAATGATGGACAGATGGACTGATGGAGTGACCGATGAATGAAGTGTAGTGGGTTAGACAGATGGAGTGATGAACAGATGAAGTGACAGGGATTGAGATTGAGGGACAGTAGTAGTGATGGATAGCTGCAGTTATGGACTGATGGAGTGATGCACTGGGACTGATGGACAGTGGGAATGATGGGAAGCTGTTGTGATCGACTGATGGAGATATGAACAGGTTATGTCGGAAATGCCAGCCTGTTGGAGTAGTGGACTGTGTACTGTGACATACAAAAAGGTGATCAGGTCGAGCAGCCAGGAGAGGAAGCCGTTTTCCCGTATTGGTGATATAACCAGATACACAAACACCATTCCGGCTGTGAACATCGCCAAGTGAACGATCAGATAACCTGAAAAAAAGCATCAGGACTCAAATGAACCCTTCACTAAACGTACAACAGCACGGACCTGTGTGTGAAGGATATTAGGTGTGACCTGTTGGGATGAGGTTTGTTCTGCTGCACTCACCCCACATGGTGAAAGCGATCTGATAGCCAGGATACTTCAAAAGTCCTGCCTGAAGGAACAAGATTGAGGTTATCTCCATCTCTATCACCATTTATATGTACAGTAGATGAGAGTGTGTTAGAATGTTTATATTGGTCCAGGTGTATTCCTGTTTCAAGCCCAGTGTTCCCAGCATGAACTATCATCACACTGACCAGAATAAAGTGTTTACTGAACAGAAGATGACGGAACTAAACTGAAGTGACATTTTTGTCCGACGTACAGTCTTATGCAAAAGTTTAGGCACCCCTTGATAAATAACAGATTTTGGTGATTTTTTTAGTTGAAAAGATGTTGACACAGTCAGTCTTGGAAATGAAAAAAAAAAAAAAGCACAATATTCTCAGCAAACATTGATGCGTAGTTACTTCTTATGCCATAAATTAAATGAAAATAAAAACTAAAAACATTATTATGGCACTGTGCAAAGGTTTGGGCACCCTAAGAGTTCCAGAGGCTCAGATTTTCTTTATAAGGTCTCAGACCTTAATCAGCTCGTTAGATCTGATGCATGGCGACAGCTGTCATTAGTAAATGCCAATTTCAAAGCTTTTCAAATACTTTGACTCTTCAAACCTTGTGCACACAATTGTGGACACTCAACAACCATTATTTCCTTTAAGTAGCTGTGTAAGACTCAATGTGTTGATGCCCACAATCCAGGAGAAGCTACAAGAAGATAGCAAAGCATTATCAGCTTGCAGTTTCCACAATGAGAAATGTCATTACAAGATGGCAGTTCAAGGGAACTGTGGAGGTCAAGATGAGATCTGGAAGACCAGTGTTAGCATAATTGTGTTAAGACTGAGTTTTAAAGGAGTCAAGGCCACGCCAATCTCCGTTCTAGCTTAAATACCTTAAATACCTCTGTGAGTTTGAGTGAAGCGGCATATGTAGCCAGGTGTATGTGCAGGAAGGAATTACCCTCGTCATCACACACTCACCACACTAACAGCAGGTCTCAGTGTGAATGTCTTCGGCAGATATTGTTTCTCTCCAGCCCACAATGATTTAATGTGCTTTCTGTTAATGAAATAAAATGTAATGAATAGAAGATCACATTCATAATAGTGCTGAACAGATCAATCACTTTCCGGACCTGAGACACATAGAGTGATTTACACAACAGCCCACCACCTTGAAAATATCAACTGCAGCTTCTCCTGTTGAGTCAGATATCCAAACAGCATTCCAGCTGTGAACATCACCAAGTGAACGAAAAGAAGATTACAGTCATAATAGTGCTGAACATATCAAGGACTCACACACTCACTCATCATCTATACCCCTTAATCCTGTATTCAGGGTCGCGGCGAGTCTGGAGCCTGTTTCAGGAGACTTAGGGCACATGGCCATGTACACCATGGATGGGGTGCCAATCCATCTCAGGGCACACACACATAAGCTCATTCACACACTACAGGCAATGTGGGGACACCAATCAGCTTAATCTGCAGTACCCTGAGTACCCTGGGGAAGGCCTCCAAGCAGAGGGAGAAGATACAAACTCCATGCACACAGAGGCGGGAATCAAATTTGGCCAGGAATTGAACCCGTACCCTGGAGGTGCATGGCGACAGTGCTAGCCACTAAGCTAGCTTTTTATAGCTTTTTATTACCTTTATATAGTAATGGGACACAGAAATAGAGCACACAGGAAGCAGGTGTCAACATCTCAACAAGAGGTCTTTAATGAAAGCTTAATTTAAGCAGCAAAGTATGCAGATCTATTCTGACAGAAAAAAGGCAATATACTGTAACGTAAACTCACCTAAAGGATTATTAGGAACACTTGTTCAATTTCTCATTAATGCAATTATCTAATCAACCAATCACATGGCAGTTGCTTCAATGCATTTAGCGGTGTGGTCCTGGTCAAGACAATCTCCTGAACTCCAAACTGAATGTCAGAATGGGAAAGAAAGGTGATTTAAACTATTTTGAGCGTGGCATGGTTGTTGGTGCCAGACGGGCCGTAGTATTTCACAATCTGCTCAGTTACTGGGATTTTCACGCACAACCATTTCTAGGGTTTACAAAGAATGGTGTGAAAAGGGAAAAACATCCAGCATGCAGCAGTCCTGTGGGCCAAAATGCCTTGTTGATGCTAGAGTTTCAAGCTGATAGAAGAGCAACTTTGACTGAAATAATCACTCGTTACAACCGAGGTCTGCAGCAAAGCGTTTGTGAAGCCACAACACGCACAACCTTGAGGCGGATGGGCTACAACAGCAGAAGACCCCACCGGGTACCACTCATCTCCACTACAAATAGGAAAAAGAGGCTACAATTTGCACGAGCTCACCAAAATTGGACAGTTGAAGACTGGAAAAATGTTGCCTGGTCTGATGAGTCTCGATTTCTGTTGAGACGTTCAAATAGTAGAGTCAGAATTTGGCATAAACAGAATGAGAACATGGATCCATCATGCCTTGTTACCACTGTGCAGGCTGCTGCTGCTGGTGGTGGTGTAATGGTGTGGGGGATCTTTTCTTGGCTCACTTTAGGCCCCTTAGTGCCAACTGGGCATCGTTTAAATGCCACGGCCTACCTGAGCATTGTTTCTGACCATGTCCATCCCTTTATCACCACCATGTACACATCCTCTGATGGCTACTTCCAGCAGGATAATGCACCATGTCACAAAGCTCAAATCATTTCAGATTGGTTTCTTGAACATGACAATGAGTTCACTGTACTAAAATGGCCCCCACAGTCACCAGATCTCAACCCAATAGAGCATCTTTTGGATGTGGTGGAACGGGAGCTTCGTGCCCTGGATGTGCATCCCACAAATCTCCATCAACTGCAAGATGCTATCCTATCAATATGGGCCAACGTTTGTAAAGAATGCTTTCAGCACCTTGTTGAATCAATGCCACGTAGAATTAAGCAGTTCTGAAAGCGAAAGGGGGTCAAACACCGTATTAGTATGGTGTATTAGTATGGTGTTCCTAATAATCTTATAGGTGAGTGTATAATGCAATATATTAAATAATACATTTCCATATATAGGAAACTAGTCCTTATATTTATTAATATATTTCAATATATGAATTTACCCTGTATGGATATATATCACAATGCAGACAAAAACTATTTTATTTATTCTCATAATTTTTCTATTGAAACATTATTGAAGCTTTATGCATGTTTAAGAATTGAACTTTATTTCCCAGAGTGCTAATTAGTGGTGGCTTTAAGTAACCATGGTTTTTATTAATTCCTGCTTAGTTTGATCATGGTTAGAGTAAGTGTTTATGATTGTTTTCTTTATTATAAACACCTAAAAGCCATAACCTCTGTGCTTATGCCTCACCCACAACACACCTAATGTGACAGCATATTATTATATATTATGTTTGATATAAAATGTATGTTTGCTAACAGAGAGGGCTTTCATCACATGTCACTTTTTTTTTAGCGAAGTAATGCCATTTTATGTATGCAGAGTTTGCATGTTCTCCCTGTGCTTGGTGGGTTTCCTCCGGGTACTCCGGTTTCCTTCCACAGTCCAAAGACATGTAGGTTAGGTTAATTGGCATTCCCAAATTGCCCATAGTGTGTGTGCGTGAGTGTGCCCTGTGATGGGTTGGCACCCTGTCCAGGGTGTATCCTGCCTCCTGCCCTAAGTCTCCTGGGATAGGCTCCAGGCCCCCGTGACCCTGAATACAGGATTAAGCGGTAATGATGATGAGTGAGTGAGTGAGTTAATGTATGCATTCTTCTTTATCTTATTATTATTATTACAGGGTCACACATCTCTTCTATTTCTTACCTATATGATCCTTTTAAAATATTTCAGTCATGTGTGTAGTTAGTTAAAATTGTATTAAATTTTATTCAATTAAATTGTATTTGTATAGCACTTTTAACAATTGTCATTGTCACAAAGCAGCTTTACAAAATCAAAAGAATTATTTAAGTTTGTACGGAATGTGAATGTGTATGAATCAGCAGATTGTGAGTCGTTATAATAGTCCAATCAAATGAAGCATGTAAAGGGAAAAAAGCAGTGGACCTAAAACCGAACCCTGGGGAACACCAAACTCCACTAGGAGGTCATTTACTACTTTAACAATTGCTGTGATGAGATCTAAATTCTGACTTATATAGTTCATGCTACTATCTTTTCCAGAATCTTAAAGATAAAGAGGAGGTTTGATATCGGCCTGTAATTGGACAGCTGACAGGGGTTGAGGTCAGACTTCTCAATTATTGGTTTAATAACTGCTAATTTAATAACTGCTAATTTAAAGAAGTTTGTCAAATGACTTGTTGGTTACTTAAGTACTTACAGTTACTTAAAATACAATTTTTTAAAAATCAAACTTGAAAAGTCTACTTTCTACAAACTCATAAATATCTAAAAGTTCTAAATACTCATCAAGGTCTATTAATTTTAACTAATTGTAATTATTTAAGTTAACAGTACTCAATATGTTTAATTACTTTGAACATTAGGGTTTACAGTCTGTAAGACGTGCGAACACACACAATCGGAACAACCGGTCATCACTTCGTAATGCACCTGTCCATCAAAAAAGATGAATATTTATGCATATACCCTAAATATATTTCACTTAAATATTACAGATTAAAACAAGGAATTAATTCACTTCATTGTGATGCAGATAAAATGTCTAGAAAGGAAACAGTTGTTGTTATTTTACAAAATATTCAGTGAATTTATGAATTACACTGAAAGTATCAACTCAAACTATGAAGTCTGATTTAATTGGTACCATTAAACATTTTATTTCTATTTATTCTATGTTTTGCTGGCGAAATACATTTTTGGCAGAGACGTCTGCTCGGTCTTGTTAATTCATTACCCCTCAATTCTGCCAATTCCCCCATCAGCGAAACCGGTTGATAACTTCACACCTATCATGAAAGGTGAGAAGAGGGCTTTTTATTGATAACTAGCACGTGTTTATCAGCCTTTTGATCAAAACACTGCCTTGAAAGTTCGAGCCATGGGTTTCCGCACTGCAAAGAACAGCTTTATTTCAGTCATAAATTCACAATCAATCACATTCCAGCTATTATTTCCAGCCTTTGTCAAATAATGGATGAAATTTATATATACTTATATATTCATGTCTTCTGATGGGGTTCAATATCGACACATTTTTACGATTTAATGACGATATGTTGGCATATTCGCGAATCAGACATAGTTAACACAATCAGACTACTTTCAGGAAATTAAATTAATTTTAAGACCATTTAAACCAAGGCATTGTCATGTCTTTCATTGTTTTGTCCTTTTTAATCATTATGAAAATAATATCAGGCACATATACACACATTCATCATGAAAGATCTATTGTAAAACAAAATAAAATTCATGTTTGCTTCAGCATTGGGAACAATATTGTTTTAGGCGAACTAATTATACACAATGCTTCATTGCACTTGGTCTGGCTTTTAGATAAAGTCCTTCCATGTACCATCTGCTGATATTCAGTGAACCACAACACATTATTTAAATTCCTGAATGTTGCTTGTGGGATTTCGCGGGAATTGGCGTGCGCCGAATTGTGGGATTTGCGGGAAAAAGTGAGCATTCTTAATGGCCAAATCTGTATATAAGATCTGAATCCTAGAAGATTATTAAATTGTAATAATCTAGAGGAATGTACCAAATGTTAATGATAATTCAGGGATGTTAGCCATTGTTTAATGCTCAATCAATATACAAGGTTGTACCTGTAATACACCATCACATGACTAATGTGAATCACAGATGAGACAGCAGCCCACACTGATGTAATGTACCAGGTATCTGAAAACAAGAGCAATTCCTTCTTATTATTCTGCACGAGTTGTAAATGTTCAATGATAGCAACAAATGTCACATAAATTCATTAAATGAATCAAAACGAATCAAGACGAAGTGCTCACACATTGCATAGTTCAGGTGCGTCATCCAAGTAGTCATATATGCAAAACTGGGTAGATCATCCTTCCATTGTCCATAGATCATCTTAGTACACCATGAAGAAAGGATCTGCTCAGTTAACATAATCTACAATATAATCAAACAAACATCATCAAAGTCATCGTCATCAACGTCATCGTCATCATCACAGTAAGCCATCACATGTTCATGTTCCACAGTAACGGTTTATTCACAGAGACAAAAGGTGACCACAGGCAGGGACAAATTTATGACTTGCCCTTCAAGTGTTCTATTTACACACTCACATGCACACACCTTTCTTAAAGTGTTTATTCTGCTCACATACAGTAAGAAAAAGTCATGAATTTCGAGTGGCATTCAGTCCTTTTCTCTCTTTTACACTCACACACACACACACACACACACACACACACACACACACACACACACATACATACCATGTACAATCCAAAGAACGAGAGCACAATAGTGGCGATGATCCTGTTTGGGAACTTAAAATACGGATCCCACTCATACACTTTCCTCTGGAACCAGCTCTTCTGCGCAGCTCTGTAGTGTAAAATGAGACTTTTAAAAATCAGTTTATTAGGTTCAGTTCATTAAGTGTGTGTTCTCGTAGATGACTGAGTTGTCATGAACTGGTATTTCAGGAGCAGAAGAGTGAAGTTGAATCACGAAAAGAAGCTCCGGTGTGTAACAAAAGTGATAAGAATGTGTAAGTGTTTAGAGGGTGTCAGTGAAGGTACATACACAGCAGGAAGTGTCAGTAATCTCTGTACATATCTGTACTGGTGTTTCTTTATTTCCTTCTGTGGGTGAGAGATCACACACACACACACACACACACACACACACACACACACACACACACACACAATGTGTTAATATACTCTTACAGGTCTTCTCAGTGTGTCTGTTTCTCATTTAGACATTTTTATCTCCTTCCAGGATCCAGATAAAGCCATCCAAAGTCAAGACCAGTACAGACTGGCCCTGCCACATCTCCAGATAGGGGGCACCAGTGTTTCTTAGGATTTACAACTGTTATCGCTGACTCAATGGCAACTCCTCTCACAGCCCTCATCAGACTCCATCAGACTGATATTTTTTTCTCACCTCAATGTCAAAACTTTAAATTGCTAAAATATATATATATATTTTTAAATAATACGTCCTCTTTAACATATAAATCCAGATGAATAGTAAATGTCGAATACTGGATGCTGATTGTGAGTCCAAAATGTGTTTGATTGATTGCAGTGTGGACTAAGGCTATGTTTTGGGTTATAAGTTTTTTCTATCTGTTTCAGTCTCTCTCTCTCTCTCTCTCTCTCTCTCTCTCTCTCTTTGTGTGTGTGTGTGTGTGTGTGTGTGTAAGACCTTTTTGCTGTGTTTCTTCAGACGGAACAGAACATCATTCAGTATCATGAAGCCAAATCGGAAGAACAGGAACCCCAACGACAGTAAATTTGGAGCATCAAATAACTGACACACACAGACACAAACACAGAGAATTACATGCTGGAAATCCTGGAATATTACCTCGGCATTCCAGAATTAAAGGGATCTGATAAGCCTGCAGTCGTGTTTCTCATTAGACTCACCCACTCATACTGCAGGGAAAAACCAAACATGTTCTCATTATCGAGTGTTGATGACCCTTTACACCAGACTATATCCCACAGCTGCACAACAAACCTGGTAATACACACACACACACACACACACACACACAGAGATTACAGTTATATACCTAAAGTAGTAGTGAGTAGTGGGACAAAATGTAGGTACCAGGCAAGTGTATACAGCAGGCCCAGAACACCGCCAAGGATTTTGTGAGGTGTTGAAAGGCAGACGAAGAACGGTTGGCAGACGATGCCCACCTCCAAAGATGATATCAAGTACACAAACGCTGAGACACACACACACGCACACACACACACACACATACACACAATTAATAGACTATGCTTCTTTATGTTTGTTTTGTGGGGTAGAGTGTGTGTTACAGTATGTGTTGTACCTTTTAGGTAGCGTGGTGGACTGTATGGAAACGGGTTGATGAAGCCAAAGAAGAGACCGAATATCTGAGGTGCTGTCGCACCAAAAGCGAAAGCGTAGGACCACCGGTTCTCCAGAGAGCTCATGAAGTCAAGGGGGCTAAAAACAACAACAACAACAACAACAACAACAACAACAACAACAACAACAACACAAATAAGAACTGAATTACATCAAATAAACTTCATCAAACTTTAATGACCAGGTGCGACACAGTGACACACACACACACACACACACACACACACACACACACACACACACACACACACACACACACACACACTTAGCATGATTATGGGAACCAATTGGTGTAACAATTGATGTAGGTAAGCCAGGAAGGTTGGCAGGAAGAAAATACATTATGCAGAACTAAAAAAAAAGAGTCTCACGTCAACATGTGATGCAGTGAAATAAAATGCTATGAAACTCACACCACAATGCCAAATCTGCCCCTCAGACATGGAAATCTCTTCTCAAAGGCGTGAAGATTCTTTCTGCGCTCAACAAATGACAGCAGTAATAAAATAAAAACCTGCAACAAACACACAGACACACACACACACACACACACACACACACACACACACACATACACACACATTTTAAATTATGTGAACCTGTAAACCCAATAATATGTTTTTGAAATAGTCAAAGAAATGCTAACTGTTAAAATCCTAAAATACTACATCAAACAAATTAAAATAAACATTAAAATACTACTGGGATAACAAAGAAGTAATAACATTTATATTTAAACCATCACATGTACATTCTACAATAACCACGTTATAAGATAAATAAAATAAAATAAATAAGATGAAGTTAAGCAGTTACTCACAGCTGGCACCAAATAGAGAAGCAGGAAATTGTTAGAAGAGAGCTCGCATTGTTTATTCAATTCGGTTATATTTCTAAAATGTGAGGCAAAAATGCAAGTAAATGTTTGAAGCATAAAAAAAATTATTCTCCTTAAATAATAATAATAATAATAATAATAATAATAATAATAATAATAAATATCTATTGTGGCTGCTAGAAAAAGTGCTGAGAAAATCAGCATTTTTACTGCCTGTCATATCATTGTTGCGGGTAAATTATAAAAATATAACTATAGTTTTTTTATACTTTTTTTTAAAAAGTTAAGTTTATACTTTTTTTCTTTTTTTGAAGTTAAAGTTTTTTTTTACTTTAATACATAAAATTATTTTTCTTATATTTTGTACAAAGTAATGAAATTAACTTTCTCTAGCAGGGAAAATTAACATTTCAAAAGTCTTTTTTTTGTTTGCTAATGTTCATAGACTTATGTTTAAAAAAAACACACAAAATTATGTGATGTCACTCACATTAGACTTCTTAAAACACGTTTGTCCTGGTGAGGAGCACAAAAAGTGCAAGATATTTAAATATGACATATATAAATGTGATAAACTTTATTAGTGTGGCTGATCACAAATCATACATATATATAAAAAAAATGTATATATATATATATATATATATATATATATATATATAAAGAAAAAAAAAGAAAAAATATATATAAAACACTTACCACATTTGGCTCGATTATTGCCCAAAAAAAGTGCTGAAACAGTAGAATCAATGTCAGGTTTACAGTGTGTGCTGTTGTTGAAACAGCTATATATATATATATATATATATATATATATATATATATATATATATATATATATATATATATATATATATACTAATCAATACATTGCAAAGTGAGGAACGTTCACCCCATCATCACTCAGTAACTGTTTCTTGAGCACTATACAAATTTAGTAGAAATTGTATAAATTATTTGCTTTGAGATGCCTGAACTTTTACTCAGTTCTTTATGAATGCAATAGGACTCTATGGCAGATTTATTATGATGGTTATTATTATGAGGTTCTACAGAGTTCTTACTTATCGCTGTAAAACTCTAGGGAATTTATGAGAAGGCATTCCTGTTTTGTTAAAGTTTGGTTATAGAATGATGCCTTTTAAACACATTTAAATTGAGCTTTTATTCGTCACTTAAACATCCATACATGGCATGATATACAGTAAAGCGCTTATACAATAAAAACTAAAACTTAAATAAAAAAATGACATGAAACTAAAATGAAGGATTTCTCTGCAAGAAATGTATTGCACTGGAGAGAACAAACAATTAAGATGAGAATATCTACATTATTTAACAATAAGAGTAATAATATGACTTGTATTGTAACGGATTTTAATGTATTGTAACAAAAAGAAAGTATTGTAATGGGTTTGACCTTTTCAGGGTCACAGCCACAGACACTCGGACACAGGGCGAGGTCTTACGGGAAAAATGGTTGTTTTATTTAGGTAAAATGGGGTAGGAGATGGTTAAAGGAGATAAGAAGAAAAGAAGTAGAGGAAAGAAGTGAAGGCGTGCACATGCAGGTCCGGTGGCAGTGCCGAGCTGGCATGCAGGCACTAGGTTGGCAAAAGGCGTCAGCAGGGGTGGCAGGATGGAGCACGTCGGGGAATGCTCCCATGGTGATGACCTCAACTGTCGACATGAGCCAAGACTGGACCCACAATGCATTTCCCTTATTTATGTAGAGCTGTAACCCCTCAGTCCCGAAATTAGCCATACTTAAGCATCCTTCCAGTAATCTTCTGTGCGAAGCCTTGCATGTTCCATTGTTAGTTTGGCTCCAGTGCATGACCTATATTGCTACGTTTCTTGACCATGCGTCCTGGCCTGTTTGTTTTCTGACTTTGCCTGGACATTGACTTTAACTTTTGGTTGTGTTTTTACTATTATTTGCACAGTGACTGTAGTAATAAAACCTAGGGTTCGGTTACGGTTAGGGCTAAACTCAAATACCTCAATACTCATACCACCATAAACTCAAATACCTCAAACAAAAACAGGGCTTCTTTTGAGATAAACAAAACTAACGCATGGTTTCTGAAACATTCATTGAAATACAATTCTTATGCACACACATGCAGTAAAAATATGTTATGTATATTATGACTGAAATAAAGCAGCTCACAAATGCAACACTTATTCAGTGAGTATAAATCTGTATTTGTTGTATTTCTGGGGATGTAAGAATAATAGTAAGCTCATACTGTATACTTAAAAATCATAGATCAGGTTTGACTATGGCATTTAACTTTAACTGTCTGCTTTTCTATTCTTTCCTCTCGCTTTTGTATGAAAATAATCGCTCTGTTAAACTTCTGCATAACAACAAGATAAAACAGTGAGGACGAGCTGACACACACACACACACACACACACACACACACATACACACACACACATGTATATATTCCTGGACTACACTGAATATATCAAGATTCTCTCTGGACACTTTCTATCATGTTTCTTGAGATCTCCAGGCTTAAGCAGATGAATTCACCACGGGCCGCGGGCTCATGCAAACATTTTACATCTACTAAAATTTGCGTATGCATAACCACACTCACAGACGACATGCATTGTGCTATGTTGTTGCTTGTAATCTGAGTATTTTATGAATTAAATAAAGTTGCTGGTTTTGGTGCACACTTTCACGTTGCACTTTTCATCTCCTCCTTGATCAAACCGCTACCCATATGAGCCGATACAAGCAGCTTTGTTTCAGTCGTAATATACACAAAGATGACCAAAGAGGGGAAACTTTTGCAAAATGGATAAGTTCATATCCCATTAGAACAGATACCATTCATACAGGTAATGAGTGGAGGACAGAGAAGCCTCTTAAAGAAGAACTTACAAGTCTGTGAGAGCAGGAAATCTTGCTTGTTTGTAGGTGACCAAATACTTATTTTACTGAGGAATTTACCAATTAATTAATAAAAAATCCTACAATGTGATTTTCTGGATTTTTTTTTTCTTATTTTGTCTCTCATAGTTGAGGTATACTTACAGTATGATGACAAATACAGGCCTCTCTCATCTTTTTAAGTGGGAGAGCTTGCACAATTGTTGGCTGACTAAATGCTTTTTTGCCCCACTATAACTTTATTTACAAAAACACGTGCAAAGCGATAAAAAGTGAGTGGCATTGGAACAAGAGGCAGAGAGAGAGACTCTCTTTCAGTGTCCTTGTGGCGCTTTCTCTCTCTTAACCTACCTTAACCTTAGCAAGGTTTTTAGTTGTTCCAGGTGTCCACTTAAGGGATTATCATGAAAGTAGTGGAGAAAGCTTTGGATTAATGACTGGGGCACTACCAGCTGACATTTTTCTCTGGGTCTTATATAGCACCCCTTGTGGTGTTTGAAGGAAATGCTTTGGTCTTGTGCGTTTCTCGGTTGGGCTCCTCTGAGCAGCTGGATGATCATAGGGTCCTTCTGTTGGGCTTGTGTTATTTCACACAGATTGTTGGGTAGGTCGGAGGAACATTTGGTGATCATAATGGCTAAACAAGGAGGCGTGCCCATTTTTAGGGGCTGGGGCTCTCGGGAGAGAGCATCCGGACCCAAGTTTAGACAGCCTTTCCTGTGATGCACTGGGAAGAGGAACTGTTGTAGCCTTAGTGTCCACCGGCTGTCCTCTTCAAATTATTTAGCCGAGCAGTTATATCAGCAAAATGAGGAATGAATTTGTGGTACCAGCCGGCCAACCAGGAAACGCTGTAAAACTTTGATGTCTTATGATGGAGGTTATTCTGCCACTTCTCCTTATTGTGCTGAGGCCTCACTTTCTGCCAGTAATCTTTGGCACCCATACAGTCTTTCTCCACCATTGATTCTACCTTCACCAGCTGTTCCACTGTGTTCACTGTTCCTCTGAGACAGCCTGCCACTCTAGGTTTGATGTTGTTCAGGATACGACCCACCAGTTCTTCCTCTGAGATGTCAGGCTTCCACTTCAGACAGAGGACCCGGTAGTCATAGGCATCCCTGAGGCGTTGTCCCGGCTGTTGTACCAGAGACCTTAACTTGTCCTCTACTTCAGTCAGGTAATCATCTGGTAAAAACAAAGCCATGAATGCCTGTTTAAAAGACTCCCAATCCTTAACCTTGCCTTTTGCGCCTTCCAACAGCTCAGAGCGGGGGAACTGTGCTGAGGGTTCCTACCAGCTCTGCTCTGGGCAATGGCCTGATCTCCAGATAACTTTTACATTGTTTGAAGCACGTCCGCTGTCTCAGTGGCTTCGCCAAAGGACAGAAACTGGGTGGGCGGTCGATCACAGAATGAAGACGTAGCTGGCGAAACTGAGGAGGTAAGTTGACTAGATGACGGTGCTGGAACACAAGGAGGAATGTCATAAATTACATGGCTTAATCTATGCTGTACTTTTTTTAGACGCAGCGTTGGAGTCCTGGGTGAATGCAGTGCAGGGGAGTGTGATGATACAGGAGTGTAGGCCTGTAACCTGTGGAGGGTGGGCGTGCTAGTGAGACGCAGCTTCCTCATCTGACTTTCTCACATCACATCTCTCTGCAGAAAACAGTCAGTTACAGCTCGCTCCAGTTTCTCTAGGGCCCCCTGGCAGTAGCACTCCAGCTCTGCTAAGCTAGCGTCCACTGCTTGACAAAAACTGGTTTCCTGGTTAGTACTGCTGTTAATGGATTCTCTAAAATCCTGCTCTAACGTTTCCACATTTTCTAAAAGGACCAATACTCCACTTTACATAATCATATATAATCCACCTTACATTGATTAACCTCAGTCTGTAGTGCTTGTACAACATCCATATTGGACATATGACCTTCATCATCATCATCATCATCATCATCAGAAGGTCCATCCGATATATACAGTTATCTCATCAATGAAGTTATCTCGGTAGGGTTACGGCGAGTCACAAATGAACCTACTGCTAAATCTACAGCATAATCCTGTACATTGGTAACAACAGAGCATTAGCATTAGCCATATTAGCGTCCATCTTGATCTGCAAGCCACACAACACCAGAAAATACACACAAACAGATTCCCCGTACGTACGGGCCACCAGTATGTACCGTTCAGCTTTTTATAAAACTTAGTTGCACTAAAACGGGGTCTCAAATCTACCTCTGGCATGGTGTGACAAACAAGTGACAAACAAATAAACCAGGTGCACCCAAAAAAAAACAAACAATATTTACAAAATATGTACAAATATATGAGATGATGTGTTTGTGTGTGCGTGTGAATGCATATATGTATGGAGTTATTCGTGTGTTTGCGAGTGAGTGGTGGGAGAGATGGTTCAGTCCGGGAGCATGAAAACAGATAAAGAGGGGTATTGAAGGTAAAGTAAATACACAACGGGAAAATAATTCACTGGGCATAGCAATCAGTTTCTCTCTCATGCAATAACAACACTGCGTTCTCCTCATCTCTCCACCCCGCCCTGTTTACCGGTTCCTTTTTTATGTTGGATCACATGACCCAACACAACTTCCGGGTTCCCTAACTCAGTGATCGCGCAGCATGTTTGCAAGAGCTTAACACTGAAACCAAACACTGTCAAATGGAACAACAATTAGCTATAGGGTTCATTTCCCGGCGCAGGTGAACTTGATCGGCTATTAATTAGTTTCCTGCTGTATAAAAATGCCGCGCTACAGTATTAGACACAAATATATGATATGGTAGTATATACAATGAAAAAGCTATTTACACAGCTTACCGATGAGACCGAACCATCTCTCCATGAGTGCTCAAATATAAAGCAAATGCAATTATTAATTTATTGTGTATATTTAACTTCATTCAATCATTTATGTTATATGAAAAATAACGTGCCTACCAGCCCACTATTATTTCCTGTTTAAATTTAAAGATGCACACGCGTGTGCAAAAAGACAAAGTACAACAAAGAATACAAAAGTGTATAATCTTTAATAAAGTTAGCCTAAAACAATATTGTCTTCAATGCTGAAGCAAATGTGATTCTGTTTTTGTTTTAGTCTACTCGCTGAAAACCACATGACGTTGTAGTGCGCTCCGTGGTGAACACCTGCAGACCCCCAGTTACTGTAATCCCTCTTCTCACCTTTCATTCACAATAGGTGTGAAGTTATCAAACCGGTTTCGCTGAGGGAGGAATTGGCAGAATTGAGGGGTTTAAGACCGAGCAGACGTCTCTGCCTAAAATCTATTTCACCATCACAATGTACTGAAGCTCAGCACCTCTTCTTTCCTTGTTTTAATCTGTAATCTTGTGAAATAATAAGTGAAATGTATTTTGCGTATATGATTAAATATTCCTTTTTATTTATGGACACGTGTATTATGTTTGCATTATCGCGAGACACAATGGCTTTCAGCCATTTTTATAGATGAATCGAACGCGTTTTTCTTCCTTCTTTAAGTTTTCTTTAAGTTTCTAATCAATAATCCCAAACTATCTCCAAATGAAAAGGTCTTCCAATGAGTATCATAAGCACTCTTCCATACTCCTATTTCGTTAACCCCCCTCTAAAGCCCTGCGTCAGGGCTCTTATCATTAAAACATCTCATGGTGCGGCTCTCCATACCGCACCACATAACAATTTATCAGCCTTTTGATTAAAACGCTGCCTTTTGTAAAGTGAAAGTTTTTGCACAAATCAGGGTTTACGCACGCTGATGAACAGCTTTATTTCAACCATAAATTCACAACCACATTCCAGTTATGTAATGCTGGACACAAACAGCAAAAAAACATGATGTTTATTATAAAAAGCCTGAAGCACTTCGTGTGCATATAAAAATATTTTAAAAAAAATCTATAGATTTTTTTTTTTGCTCATTCATGTCTTCTGATGGAGCTAAATTTTTACGTTTTGACGAAGACATGTTGGCATATTCACAAATCAGGACATTCACACAGTTAACACTATCAGATAGCCTACTATCAGGAAATTCAATAAATTTTAAGACCATTTAAACCAAGGCTTTGCCATGTCTTTCATTGTTTTGTCCCTAAACTATATAAACTTTTTATTATGAATTTTAAAGAACGATATTGGGCATCTCATTTAATCATTATGAAAATAATATGAAGCACATATACACACATTCATGTTTGCTTCAGCACTGAAAACTATATTGTTTTAGGCTAACTAATTATACACAATTCTTCGTTGTACTTGGTCTGGCTATTAGATAAAGTCCTTCCATGCGCCAACGGGCAGATATTCCGTGAAGCACAACACATTTATTTAAATTCTTGAATATTGCTTGAAGGATCTCGTGGCATGGTGCGCGCCAAGTTGCAGGATTTTGTGGGAAAAATGTGCATTCTTAATGGCCACATTTGTTACGAGCAAGGTAATGTAAGATCTTATGATGTTTAAACA
>QNUK01001791.1:0-20000 GCA_013621035.1 Clarias magur
TGTGTGTGTGTGTGTGTGTGTGTGTGTGTGTTTATGTTCTGATTATTTTGTTACTGACATGACATGTCATGCCATGCCAATCACACAGGCTCTTGACAGCGCATACATAAACACACACACACACACACACACACACACACACACACACACACACACACGATAGAGTCTATTACACACTTCTCGATTTCTTTTCTTTTGAAAGCTATAGAAAGGTGCTGATAAGAGAGAGATATGAATAACTCTCTCTCTCTCTCTCTCTCTCTCTCTCTCTCTCTCTCTCTGTGTGTGTGTGTGTGTGTGTGTGTGTCGTCGGTTCGATAACGATCGTTTAGACTATTGGCAGTATAATAGACAGGCTAAGTCGCCCGGCAGGTCGCTGCTTTTGTGAGCTTTGCCAGCTGAATAGGCTTTTGAGCTGCAGTGAATTGTGGGTAAATCCTGCACTAACATATCGACAGATGTTCAGATTGTAACAGTGCCGTTACACCGGAAACCTCTGCACACACACACACACACACACACACACACACACACACACACACACACACACACAAACTACCCTGAGTAGTGTGACACATCCACAGGAGTGTACTACCCTCAGAGGTAGGATAGAACACACTATCTCACTCCCTACATAGGGCACTAAACCAAGTGCAGACACAGTAACTCCCTACACAGAGCAATAAAATGAGTGTACAAACCATCTCACTCCCTACAGTGAGTGTACACACTATCTCACTCCTTAGATATCATCATACACTGAGTACACACATAGCACAATACAATGAGCGTGCACACTATCTAACCCTACAATGAGTGTACACACGGTCTCACTCCCTGTATAGCACACTACACAAAGTGTACACACTAACATCCTACATAACGCCATACAATGAGTGTACAAACCATCTCACTCCCTACAATGAGTCTCACAGCGTTATGCCCCATTATGTCCACATCACTGCAGCGTTACTCCTCAGCAGGGAGGTGATGTCTATAACAAAGCATCCTGTAGCATTTAACAAGTACCTATAAGCTAATTAACGCTAATAAACTCTGCTTAGCTCGTTTTAATAAACGGCTGAACAAATCTGAGGGAATAAAAAACAGAAACAGATCTTTTATTCCCCTAAATGAATGAATTCTTCTGTAACTCTGACGGCTTTTTCTACGTTTCGGGATTAGATTTCGGCGGCGCGACGCTGTTGTTATCGGGCGACAGCTGGAGTGTGTGCGAGTTTCTGTATATTACCACAAATTGAGAGTGAGGTGAGATTGTATATCTTTTTCTCTGCCAAATCTTGGCACAAAAACAAACAACAGCAAAAAAAAAAAAAAAAAAGAAGCATATTTACAATAAAAAGTAACATTTATCACGTTGTCCAACAGCGAGGTAACACACGTTAGCATCCGCTAATCTGCTTCATCTGGTAACTTTAACACATTTGTGCCGGTGTTAGCTATCTAGCTAAGACGAGCTTCCAGGTTAGCATTGTGAGTTTCAGTAGTTTTCTGAAGGAATACAATGAATGTTTAATTAATCTTCTTCAATCCTGGAATTTTGGAACGGCGGCCATTTTGTTTTCAGTCAGAGCGGTGACGTGATAAAACTTTTTTTGTCTGGTATTCATCCGATATGGAAAAAGTGCCCACTAGAGGGTGTTTTTCAGTTCTTGTTTTTTAAAACAAAAAAGTATGTTGGGCTTTAAAAAAAATAAAGAATTCTAATCATGAATTGTAACAAAATGAGGACTTGTTAGTGAACGTTAGTAACGTTACTCTAACTGTCAGTATTCTGTCTGGGTGTAATTCATATTTCTATTTTGATTCTATTTCATTTTGTAACTTAATTTCCAGCTAAAATTTGTATTTTATTGCAAATTTCTTCAGATATCTTTTGTTTAAGTGTCTTTTCTACTGCAATATGTTTTATTTGTAGTGATTTTTTAAATATTTTTTGGTCAGCCACATTCACGCATTTCACTGGATATCATACTGTATATGGCTTCATAAGTGACAAAAAAAAAATTAGAATTTGAAATCTATGAGGCGGGCTTGTATTGAAAATTCATGTCTTGAAAATTCAAATTTGAAATCTACAATGGGTTTGGAAAAGAATCCCCCTCCTTTAAAAGAATCACATTTTGATGAAATGGAGCCAGACACCGCTTTTATTTTATCCCTCTGTATTTACTTTGTGCAACTCTTTTAACATCTGAGTGAAAGATATAACACCAACATGTCAGAGAAAAAAACAGAACCACTGATTTGGAAAAGGATCAACGCACAAAAGAAAAATGATGGTAAACTCAGTCAGGTGGAGGCAATCACCTTCACAAAGGCACACAAAACCATTTGGGGGTGATTCTGGTTTTTTTTTTACATTTTTGGTATTTATCCCTGACATGTTGGTGTTATATCTTTCACTCGGATGTTAAAAGTAAATACGGCAGAATAAAACAGTCTCCATTTCAGGCTGCAAAGCAACAAAATGAGATTATTTTAAGTGGGCGGGGATTCTTTTTTATACCAACTGTACGAGGGGGGAAAAAAACATATAAATTTCTTCCCCGAGTTGCCAATTTCAGCCCGAATTAACCGTTTTGGAGTTTCTTACACAACCTTTATTTTGTCTAGCAGTATAAACAACCTGCATGGGGGAAAAGGAGACAAAAATTAAATGTAAATGATGAATGTTCTTCATCCTACAAACTCAATGTAAATGTAGATGTAGATGTGAGTGTAGATGTGACTGTAGATGTAGATGTGACTGTAGATGTGAGTGTAGATGTAGATGTGAGGGTAGATGTGAGTGTAGATGGAGATGTGAGTGTAGATGTAGATGTGACTGTAGATGTAGATGTGAGTGTAGATGTAGATGTGACTGTAGATGTGAGTGTAGATGTAGATGTGAGGGTAGATGTGAGTGTAGATGGAGATGTGAGTGTAGATGTAGATGTGAGTGTAGATGTAGATGTGACTATAGATGTAGATGTGACTGTAGATGTGACTGTAGATGTAGATGTGACTGTAGATGTGAGTGTAGATGTAGATGTGAGGGTAGATGTAGATGTGACTGTAGATGTAGATGTGAGTGTAGATGTAGATGTGAGTGTAGATGTAGATGTGAGTGTAGATGTAGATGTGACTGTAGATGTAGATGTGAGTGTAGATGTAGATGTGACTGTAGATGTAGATGTGAGGGTAGATGTGAGTGTAGATGTAGATGTGACTGTAGATGTAGATGTGAGTGTAGATGTAGATGTGACTGTAGATGTAGATGTGAGGGTAGATGTGAGTGTAGATGGAGATGTGACTGTAGATGTAGATGTGAGTGTAGATGTAGATGTGACTATAGATGTAGATGTGAGTGTAGATGTAGATGTGACTATAGATGTAGATGTGAGTGTAGATGTAGATGTGACTATAGATGTAGATGTGACTGTAGATGTGACTGTAGATGTATATGTGAGTGTAGATGTGTGTAGATGTATATGTGAGTGTAGACTTGAGTGTAGATGTGATTGTTTATGTAGATGTGAGTGTAGATGTAAATGTGAGTATAGATTTGAGTGTAGATGTGAGTGTACATGTAGATGTGAGTGTAGATGTGAGTGTAGATGTGAGTGTACATGTAGATGTGAGTGTACATGTAGATGTGAGTGTAGATTTGAGTGTAGATGTATATGTGATTGTTTATGTAGATGTGAGTGTAGATGTGAGTATCGGTTTGAGTGTAGATGTGATTGTTTATGTAGATGTGAGTGTAGATGTGAGTATCGGTTTGAGTGTAGATGTAGATGTGATTGTTTATGTAGATGTGAGTGTAGATGTGAGTGTAGATGTGAGTGTAGATGTAGATGTGAGTGTAGATTTGAGTGTAGATTTGTGTGTAGATGTAGATGTCATTGTTTATGTAGATGTGAGTGTAGATGTGAGTGTAGATGTAGATGTAAGTGTAGACTTGAGTGTAGATGTGAGTGTAGATGTAGATGTGAGTGTAGATTTGAGTGTAGATGTAGATGTCATTGTTTATGTAGATGTGAGTGTAGATGTAGATGTGAGTGTTGATGTAGATGTGAGTGTAGATTTGAGTGTAGATGTAGATGTCATTGTTTATGTAGAAGTGAGTGTAGATGTGAGTATAGATGTAGATGTGCGTGTAGATTTGAGTATATATGTGAGTGTAGATGTAGATGTGAGTGTAGATGTAGATTTGAGTGTAGATGTAGATTTGAGTGTAGATGTAGAGGTGATTGTTTATGTAGATGTGAGTGTAGATGTAGATGTGAGTGCAGATTTGAGTGTAGATGTGAGTGTAAATGTGAAAGTAGATTTGAGTGTAAATGTGAGTGTAGATTTGAGTGTAGATGTAGATTTGAGTGTAGATGTGAGTGTAGATGTGAGTGTGGATTTGAGTGTAGATGTGACTGTAGATGTAGATGTGAGTGTAGATGTGAGTGTAGATGTATATGTGAGTGTAGATGTGAGTGTACATGTAGATGTGAGTGTAGATGTGAGTGTAGATTTGAGTGTAGATGTGAGTGTAGATTTGAGTGTAGATGTGAGTGTAGATTTGAGTGTAGATGTGAGTGTAGATTTGAGTGTAGATGTGAGTGTAGATGTAGATGTGAGTGTACATGTATATGTGAGTGTAGATGTGAGTGTAGATGTAGATGTGAGTGTAGATGTGAGTGTACATGTATATGTGAGTGTAGATGTGAGTGTAGATTTGACTGTAGATGTGAGTGTAGATGTATATGTGAGTGTAGATGTGTGTGTAGATGTGCATGAGTGTAGATGAGTGTACATGTAGATGTGAGTGTAGATGTAGATGTGAGTGTAGATGTGTGTGTAGATGTATATGAGTGTAGATGTGAGTGTACATGTAGATGTGAGTGTAGATGTCAGTGTAGATTTAAGTGTAGATGTAGATGTGATTGTTTATGTAGATGTGAGTGTAGATGTGAGTGTAGATTTGAGTGTAGATGTAGATGTGACTGTTTATGTAGATGTGAGTGTAGATGTGAGTGTAGATGTGAGTGTAGATGTGAGTGTAGATGTAGTTGTGAGTGTAGATTTGAGTGTAGATGTAGATGTGATTGTTTATGTAGATGTGAGTGTAGATGTGAGTGTAGATTTGAGTGTAGATGTGAGTGTAGATGTAGATGTGAGTGTAGATTTGAGTGTAGATGTAGATGTGATTGTTTATGTAGATGTGAGTGTAGATGTGAGTGTAGATTTGAGTGTAGATGTAGATGTGACTGTTTATGTAGATGTGCGTGTAGATGTGAGTGTAGATGTGAGTGTAGATGTAGTTGTGAGTGTAGATTTGAGTGTAGATGTAGATGTGATTGTTTATGTAGATGTGAGTGTAGATGTGAGTGTAGATTTGAGTGTAGATGTGAGTGTAGATGTAGATGTGAGTGTAGATTTGAGTGTAGATGTAGATGTGACTGTTTTTGTAGATGTGCGTGTAGATGTGAGTGTAGATGTGAGTGTAGATGTAGATGTGAGTGTAGATTTGAGTGTAGATGTGAGTGTAGATTTGAGTGTATATGTGACTGTAGATGTAGATGTGAGTGTAAATGTAGATTTGAGTGTAGATGTAGATGTGAGTGTAGATTTGAGTGTAGATGTAGATTTGAGTGTAGATGTTGAGGTGATTGTTTATGTAGATGTGAGTGTAGATGTGAGTGTAGATGTAGATGTGAGTGCACATTTGAGTGTAGATGTGAGTGTAAATGTGAAAGTAGATTTGAGTGTAGATGTAGATGTGAATGTAGATTTGAGTGTAGATGTGAGTGTAGATTCAGATGTGAGTGTAGATTTGAGTGTAGATGTGAGTGTAGATGTAGATGTGAGTGTAGATGTGAGTGTGGATTTGAGTGTAGATGTGAGTGTAGATGTAGATGTGAGTGTAGATGTGAGTGTAGATGTAGATGTGAGTGTAGATGTGAGTGTAGATGTAGATGTGAGTGTAGATTTGAGTGTAGATGTGAGTGTAGATGTGAGTGTGGATTTGAGTGTAGATGTGACTGTAGATGTAGATGTGAGTGTAGATGTGAGTGTAGATGTGTGTGTAGATGTGTATGAGTGTAGATGTGAGTGTACATGTAGATGTGAGTGTAGATGTAGATGTGAGTGTAGATTTGAGTGTAGATGTGAGTGTAGATGTATATGAGTGTAGATGTGAGTGTACATGTAGATGTGAGTGTAGATGTGAGTGTAGATTTGAGTGTAGATGTGAGTGTAGATGTAGATGTGAGTGTAGATTTGAGTGTAGATGTGAGTGTAGATGTAGATGTGAGTGCAGATTTGAGTGTAGATGTAGATGTGACTGTTTATGTAGATGTGAGTGTAGATGTGAGTGTAGATTTGAGTGTAGATGTGAGTGTAGATGTAGATGTGAGTGTAGATGTAGATGTGAGTGTAGATGTAGATGTGAGTGTAGATGTGAGTGTACATGTAGATGTGAGTGTAGATGTGAGTGTAGATGTGTATGAGTGTAGATGTGAGTGTACATGTAGATGTGAGTGTAAATGTGTGTAGATGTATATGAGTGTAGATGTGAGTGTACATGTAGATGTGAGTGTAGATTTGAGTGTAGATGTAGATGTGATTGTTTATGTAGATGTGAGTGTAGATTTGAGTGTAGATGTGAGTGTAGATGTAGATGTGAGTGTAGATTTGAGTGTAGATTTGAGTGTAGATGTAGATGTGACTGTTTATGTAGATGTGAGTGTAGATGTGAGTGTAGATGTAGATGTGAGTGTAGATTTGAGTGTAGATGTGAGTGTAGATTTGAGTTTATATGTGACTGTAGATGTAGATGTGAGTGTAGATTTGAGTGTAGATGTAGATCTGAGTGTAGATGTAGATGTGAGTGTAGATGTGAGTGTAGATGTAGATGCGAGTGTAGATGTAGATGTGACTGTAGATGTGTGTAGATGTATATGTGAGTGTAGATTTGAGTGTAGATGTGATTGTTTATGTAGATGTGAGTGTAGATGTAAATGTGAGTATAGATTTGAGTGTAGATGTGAGTGTACATGTAGATGTGAATGTAGATGTGAGTGTACATGTAGATGTGTGTGTAGATGTGTGTGTAGATGTGAGTGTAGATGTAGATGTGAGTGTAGATTTGAGTGTAGATGTGAGTGTAGATTTGAGTGTAGATGTAGATGTGAGTGTAGATGTAGATGTGAATGTAGATGTGAGTGTAGATATAGATGTGAGTGTAGATTTGAGTGTAGATGTGAGTGTAGATTTGAGTGTAGATGTAGATGTCATTGTTTATGTAGATGTGAGTGTAGATGTGAGTATAGATGTAGATGTGCGTGTAGATTTGAGTATATATGTGAGTGTAGATGTAGATGTGAGTGTAGATGTAGATTTGAGTGTAGATGTAGATTTGAGTCTAGATGTAGAGGTGATTGTTCATGTAGATGTGAGTGTAGATGTGAGTGTAGATGTAGATGTGAGTGCAGATTTGAGTGTAGATGTGAGTGTAAATGTGAAAGTAGATTTGAGTGTAAATGTGAGTGTAGATGTAGATGTGAGTGTAGATGTGAGTGTAGATGTAGATGTGAGTGTAGATTTGAGTGTAGATGTGAGTGTAGATGTAGATGTGAGTGTAGATGTGAGTGTGGATTTGAGTGTAGATGTCACTGTAGATATAGATGTGAGTGTAGATGTAGATGTGATTGTTTAGGTAGATGTGAGTGTAGATGTGAGTGTAGATGTAGATGTGATTGTTTAGGTATATGTGAGTGGAGATGTGAGTGTAGATGTAGATGTGAGTGGAGATGTAGATGTGAGTGTAGATGTGAGTGTATATGTAGATGTGACTGTAGATGTATATGTATATGTGAGTGTAGATGTGAGTGTAGATGTGAGGGTAGATGTAGATGTGAGTGTAGATTTGAGTGTATATGTGAGTGTAGATGTAGATGTGAGTGTAGATTTGAGTGTAGATGTAGATGTGACTGTAAATGTAGATGTGAGTGTAGATTTGAGTGTAGATGTAGATGTGAGTGTAGATGTATATGTGAGTGTAGATGTATATGTGAGTGTACATGTGGATGTATATGTGATTGTAGATGTGAGTGTAGATGTAGATGTGAGTGTACATTTGAGTGTAGATGTAGATGTGATTGTTTATGTAGATGTGAGTGTAGATGTAGATGTGACTATAGATGTATTTGTGAGTGTAGATGTGGATGTAGATTTGAGTGTAGATGCAGATGTCAGTGTAGATGTAGATGTGAGTGTAGATGTAGATGGGAGTGTAGATGTCAGTGTAGATGTAGATCTGATTGTTTATGTAGATGTGAGTGTAGATATAGTTGTGAGTGTAGATTTGAGTGTACCTGTAGATGTGAGTTTAGATGTAGATGTGAGTGTATATGTGAAAGTAAATTTGAGTGTAGATGTGAGTGTAGATGTAGATGTGACTGTAAATGTAGATGTGAGTGTAGATGTAAATGTGAGTGTAGATGTAGATGTGAGTGTAGATTTGAGTGTAGATGTGAGTGTAGATTTGAGTGTAGATGTGAGTGTAGATTTGAGTGTAGATGTAGATGTGAGTGTAGATTTGAGTGTAGATGTGAGTGTAGATTTGAGTGTAGATGTGACTGTAGATGTAGATGTGAGTGTAGATGTAGATGTGAGTGTAGATGTGAGTGTAGATGTGAGTGTAGATGTGAGTGTAGATTTGAGTGTAGATGTGACTGTAGATGTAGATGTGAGTGTAGATGTAGATGTGAGTGTAGATGGAGATGTGAGTGTAGATGTGACTGTAGATGTGAGTGTAGATGTGAGTGTAGATTTGAGTGTAGATGTGACTGTAGATGTGACTGTAGATGTAGATGTGAGTGTAGATGTAGATGGGAGTGTAGATGTCAGTGTAGATGTAGATCTGATTGTTTATGTAGATGTGGATGTAGATACAGATGTGAGTGTAGATTTGAGTGTAGCTGTAGATGTGAGTGTAGATGTAGATGTGAGTGTATATGTGAAAGTAGATTTGAGTGTAGATGTGAGTGTAGATGTAGATGTGACTGTAGATGTAGATGTGAGTGTAGATGTAAATGTGAGTGTAGATGTAGATGTGAGTGTAGATGTGAGTGTAGATGTAGATGTGAGTGTAGATGTGAGTGTAGATGTAAATGTGAGTGTAGATGTAGATGTGAGTGTAGATGTGAGTGTAGATGTCTTAGATATGAAGTGTAGATGCTTGAGTGGAGTGGAATTTGGTGTAGATGTAGATATGAGTGTAGATGTAGATGTGAGTGTAGATGTAGATGTGAGTGTAGATGTAGATGTGACTGTAGATGTAGATGTGAGTGTAGATGTAAATGTGAGTGTAGATGTAGATGTGAGTGTAGATTTGAGTGTAGATGTGAGTGTAGATTTGAGTGTAGATGTAGATGTGAGTGTAGATGTGAGTGTAGATGTAAATATGAGTGTAGATGTAGATGTGAGTGTAGATGTGAGTGTAGATTTGAGTGTAGATGTAGATATGAGTGTAGATGTAGATGTGAGTGTAGATGTAGATGTGAGTGTAGATGTAGATGTGATTGTTTATGTATATGTGAGTGTAGATGTGAGTGTAGATGTGAGTGTAGATGTAGATGTGAGTGTAGATTTGATGTATAAGTGTGTGTAGATGTGAGTGTAGATGTAGCTGTGTGTGTAGATGGAGATGTGACTGTAGATGTAGATGTGAGTGTAGATTTGAGTGTAGATGTGAGTGTAGACTTGAGTGTAGATGTAGATGTGAGTGTAGATGTGAGTGTAGATGTAGATGTGCGTGTAGATTTGAGTGTAGATGTAGATGTGAGTGTAGATGTGAGTGTAGATGTGAGTGTAGATGTAGATGTGAGTGTAGATGTAGATGTGAGTGTAGATTTCAGTGTAGATGTAGATGTGAGTGTAGATTTGAGTGTAGATGTGAGTGTAGATGTATATGTGAGTGTAGATGTGGATGTAGATTTGAGTGTAGATGTAGATGTGAGTGTAGATTTGAGTGTAGATGTAGATGTGAGTGTAGATTTGAGTGTAGATGTGAGTGTAGATGTAGATGGGAGTGTAGATGTCAGTGTAGATGTAGATCTTATTGTTTATGTAGATGTGGATGTAGATGTGAGTGTAGATGTAGATGTGAGTGTAGATGTAGATGTGAGTGTAGATGTGAGTGTAGATTTGAGTGTAGATGTAGATATGAGTGTAGATGTAGATGTGAGTGTAGATCTAGATGTGAGTGTAGATGTGATTGTTTATGTATATGTGAGTGTAGATGTGAGTGTAGATATAGATGTGAGTGTAGCTGTAGATGTGAATGTAGATGTAGATGTGAGTGTAGATGTAGATGTGAGTGTAGATTTGAGTGTAGATGTGGATGTAGATGTGAGTGTAGATGTAGATGTGAGTGTAGATTTGAGTATATATGTGAGTGTAGATGTAGATGTGAGTGTAGATTTGAGTGTAGATGTGAGTGTAGATGTGGATGTAGATGTGAGTGTAGATGTAGATGTGAGTGTAGATTTGAGTGTAGATGTGAGTGTATATGTAGAGGTGAGTGTAGATGTGAGTGTAGATGTAGACGTGACTGTAGATTTGAGTGTAGATGTAGATGTGAGTGTAGATGTGAGTGTAGATGTAGATGTGAGTGTAGATTTGATGTATATGTGTGTGTATATGTGAGTGTAGATGGAGATGTGAGTGTAGATGTGAGTGTAGATGTGAGTGTAGATGTGAGTGTAGATGTAGATGTGAGTGTAGATTTGAGTGTAGATGTAGATGTGAGTGTAGATGTGAGTGTAGATTTGAGTGTAGATGTGAGTGTAGATGTAGATGTGAGTGTAGATGTAGATGGGAGTGTAGATGTCAGTGTAGATGTAGATCTGATTATTTATGTAGATGTGGATGTAGATTTGAGTGTAGATGTAGATGTGAGTGTAGATGTGAGTGTAGATTTGAGTGTAGATGTGACTGTAGATGTAGATGTGAGTGTAGATGTAGATGGGAGTGTAGATGTCAGTGTAGATGTAGATCTGATTGTTTATGTAGATGTGAATGTAGATATAGATGTGAGTGTAGATTTGAGTGTAGATGTAGATGTGAGTGATGTAGATGTGAGTGTATATGTGAAAGTAGATTTGAGTGTAGATGTGAATGTAGATGTAGATGTGACTGTAGATGTAGATGTGAGTGTAGATGTAAATGTGAGTGTAGATTTAAATGTGAGTGTAGATTTGAGTGTAGATGTAGATGTGAGTGTAGATGTGAGTGTAGATGTGAAAGTAGATTTGAGTGTAGATGTGAGTGTAGATTTGAGTGTAGATGTAGATGTGAGTGTAGATGTGAGTGTAGATGTGAAAGTAGATTTGAGTGTAGATGTGAGTGTAGATGTAGATGTGACTGTAGATGTAGATGTGAGTGTAAATGTAAATGTGAGTGTAGATTTAAATGTGAGTGTAGATTTGAGTGTAGATGTGAGTGTAGATTTGAATGTAGATGTAGATGTGAGTGTAGATGTGAGTGTAGATGTAAATGTGAGTGTAGATGTAGATGTGAGTGTAGATTTGAGTGTAGATGTAGATGTGAGTGTAGATGTGAGTGTAGATGTAAATGTGAGTGTAGATGTAGATGTGAGTGTAGATGTGAGTGTAGATGTGAGTGTAGATGTAGACGTGACTGTAGATTTGAGTGTAGATGTGAGTGTAGACTTGAGTGTAGCTGTAGATGTGAGTGTAGATGTGAGTGTAGATGTAGATGTGAGTGTAGATTTGATGTATAAGTGTGTGTAGATGTGAGTGTAGATGTAGCTGTGTGTGTAGATGGAGATGTGAGTGTAGATGTAGATGTGAGTGTAGATTTGAGTGTAGATGTGAGTGTAGACTTGAGTGTAGATGTAGATGTGAGTGTAGATGTGAGTGTAGATGTAGATGTGAGTGTAGATTTGAGTGTAGATGTAGATGTGAGTGTAGATTTGAGTGTAGATGTGAGTGTAGATGTGGATGTAGATTTGAGTGTAGATGTAGATGTGAGTGTAGATTTGAGTGTAGATGTAGATGTGAGTGTAGATTTGAGTTTGTAGATGAGTGTAGATTTGAGTGTAGAATTGGGTGTAGATTAAGATGGAGTGTAGATGTCAGTGTAGTATTGGAGATCTTATTGATATTTAAGATGTAGATGTGATTGTTTATGTAGATTTGAGTGTAGATGTAGATGTGACTATAGATGTATTTGTGAGTGTAGATGTGGATGTAGATTTGAGTGTAGATGCAGATGTCAGTGTAGATGTAGATGTGAGTGTAGATGTAGATGGGAGTGTAGATGTCAGTGTAGATGTAGATCTGATTGTTTATGTAGATGTGAGTGTAGATATAGTTGTGAGTGTAGATTTGAGTGTACCTGTAGATGTGAGTTTAGATGTAGATGTGAGTGTATATGTGAAAGTAAATTTGAGTGTAGATGTGAGTGTAGATGTAGATGTGACTGTAAATGTAGATGTGAGTGTAGATGTAAATGTGAGTGTAGATGTAGATGTGAGTGTAGATTTGAGTGTAGATGTGAGTGTAGATTTGAGTGTAGATGTGAGTGTAGATTTGAGTGTAGATGTAGATGTGAGTGTAGATTTGAGTGTAGATGTGAGTGTAGATTTGAGTGTAGATGTGACTGTAGATGTAGATGTGAGTGTAGATGTAGATGTGAGTGTAGATGTGAGTGTAGATGTGAGTGTAGATGTGAGTGTAGATTTGAGTGTAGATGTGACTGTAGATGTAGATGTGAGTGTAGATGTAGATGTGAGTGTAGATGGAGATGTGAGTGTAGATGTGAGTGTAGATGTGAGTGTAGATGTGAGTGTAGATTTGAGTGTAGATGTGAGTGTAGATGTGACTGTAGATGTAGATGTGAGTGTAGATGTAGATGGGAGTGTAGATGTCAGTGTAGATGTAGATCTGATTGTTTATGTAGATGTGAATGTAGATATAGATGTGAGTGTAGATTTGAGTGTAGCTGTAGATGTGAGTGTAGATGTAGATGTGAGTGTATATGTGAAAGTAGATTTGAGTGTAGATGTGAGTGTAGATGTAGATGTGACTGTAGATGTAGATGTGAGTGTAGATACAGATGTGAGTGTAGATGTGAGTGTAGATGTGAGTGTAGATGTAGATGTGAGTGTAGATTTGATGTATATGTGTGTGTATATGTGAGTGTAGCTGTAGATGTGAGTGTATATGTGAAAGTAGATTTGAGTGTAGATATGAGTGTAGATGTAGATGTGACTGTAGATGTAGATGTGAGTGTAGATGTAAATGTGAGTGTAGATGTAGATGTGAGTGTAGATTTGAGTGTAGATGTAGATGTGAGTGTAGATGTGAGTGTAGATGTAAATGTGAGTGTAGATATAGATGTGAGTGTAGATGTGAGTGTAGATTTGAGTGTAGATGTGAGTGTAGATGTAGATGTGAGTGTAGATGTAGATGTGATTGTTTATGTATATGTGAGTGTAGATGTGAGTGTAGATATAGATGTGAGTGTAGATTTGAGTGTAGCTGTAGATGTGAATGTAGATGTAGATGTGAGTGTAGATGTAGATGTGAGTGTAGATTTGAGTGTAGATGTGAGTGTAGATTTGAGTGTAGATGTGAGTGTAGATGTAGATGTGAGTGTAGATGTAGATGTGGATGTAGATGTGAGTGTAGATGTAGATGTGAGTGTAGATGTAGATGTGAGTGTAGATTTGAGTGTAGATGTGAGTGTATATGTAGAGGTGAGTGTAGATATGAGTGTAGATTTGAGTGTAGATGTAGATGTGATTGTTTATGTAAATTTGATTGTTTATGTATATGTGAGTGTAGATGTAGATGTTAGTGTAGATTTGAGTTTAGATGTGAGTGTATATGTGAGTGTAGATGTAGATGTGAGTGTAGATGTGAGTGTAGATTTGAGTGTAGATGTAGATGTGATTGTTTATGTATATGTGAGTGTAGATGTAGATGTGAGTGTAGATGTAGATGTGAGTGTAGATGTAGATGTGAGTGTAGATGTAGATGTGGATGTAGATGTGAGTGTAGATGTGTGTAGATGTGAGTGTAGATGTAGATGTGAGTGTAAATGTGGATGTAGATGTGAGTGTAGATGTGAGTGTAGATGTAGATGTGAGTGTAGATGTGACTGTAGATGTAGATGTGAGTGTAGATGTGAGTGTAGATGTAGATGTGAGTGTAGATGTGAGTGTAGATTTGAGTGTAGATGTGAGTGTAGATGTGGATGTAGATGTGAGTGTATATGTGAGTGTAGATGTGAGTGTAGATGTAGATGTGAGTGTAGATGTGAGTGTATATGTGAGTGTAGATGTGAGTGTAGATGTATATGTGAGTGTAGATGTGAGTGTAGATGTGAGTGTATATGTGAGTGTAGATGTGGATGTGAGTGTAGATGTAGATGTGGATGTAGATGTGACAATAGATGTAGATGTGAGTGTAGATGTAGATGTGACAATAGATGTAGATGTGAGTGTAGATGTAGATGTGACAATAGATGTAGATGTGAGTGTAGATGTAGATGTGACAATAGATGTAGATGTGAGTGTAGATGTGAGTGTAGATGTAGATGTGAGTGTATATGTGATTGTAGATGTAGATGTGATTGTAGATGTAGATGTGGATGTAGATGTGAGTGTAGATGTAGATGTGAGTGTAGATGTGAGTGTAGATGTGAGTGTAGATGTGAGTGTAGATGTGAGTGTAGATGTGAGTGTAGATGTGAGTGTATATGTGAGTACAGTTGTTCTGTCGCAGACGGTTTGTCCGACGCCCGTACAGGGAATCGTGTATGAATTATAAATGAAGCAGCATCTCAAAGACCACAAGTAATACAAGCTGGCTGGAAAAAAATCGACGACAACAACAACAACAGACAAACAGGGCGACTCGGCGGTGATAATGCGACATGACGTGAATTAGAAACACTGCTGTGGTTGATGACGAGCCGAACGCTGCCGTCTGGCATTTAAAATAATTAACTTACATCAGCTGTACTAATGTAGAGTCAGCTTTATCTTTTTCTCTTTTTTTTTTAAACGTTTAAAAAACGTTTATTGCTAAACCACAGACATGGGAATACTTAAGAGGAAGGCTGTGTGTGTGTGTGTGTGTGTGTGTGTGTGTGTGTGTGTGTGTGTGTGTGTGTGTGTGTGTGTGTGTTAACATAATTATGTCTCGTTATAGGGATTAGTACTTTAGCTGAGTTTCATTAAAAACTAACACTTGACCTTCTGCTGGAAATGTTTTCTTTTTTATTCTCTCTCTCTCTCTCTCTCACACACACACACACACACACACACACTCTTTCTCAGTGCTCGTTGCCTCTCCATCCTGATAGCTTAGATTGTCATGACTGTTTTTTCTTTATTGCACGGCGCTCATTCTGATACGGCATTGTTTCCATAGTAACAGGAATGAAAAGGAGTCTCCAGTGTCAGCACTTTGTAACACACACACACACACACACACACACACACACACATTCCTGAAACTATATTGAGATACTTCTCCATGTATATGTTAACACAAAGTTAATGAGTCTCAAGAAAGAAAAAGGAAAGAGTGTGAAAGGAGGAACGAGATAACGTGCGCACGTGTGTGTGTGTGTGTGTGTGTGTGTGTGTGTGTGTGTGTGTGTGTGTGTGTGTGTGTGTGTGTGTGAAGGTTTGTGTNATTTGAGTGTAGATGTGAGTGTAAATGTGAAAGTAGATGTGAGTGTAAATGTGAGTGTAGATGTAGATGTGAGTGTAGATGTGAGTGTAGATGTAGATGTGAGTGTAGATTTGAGTGTAGATGTGAGTGTAGATGTAGATGTGAGTGTAGATGTGAGTGTGGATTTGAGTGTAGATGTGAGTGTAGATGTAGATGTGAGTGTAGATGTGAGTGTAGATGTAGATGTGAGTGTAGATGTGAGTGTAGATGTAGATGTGAGTGTAGATTTGAGTGTAGATGTGAGTGTAGATGTGAGTGTGGATTTGAGTGTAGATGTGACTGTAGATGTAGATGTGAGTGTAGATGTGAGTGTAGATGTGTGTGTAGATGTGTATGAGTGTAGATGTGAGTGTACATGTAGATGTGAGTGTAGATGTAGATGTGAGTGTAGATTTGAGTGTAGATGTGAGTGTAGATGTATATGAGTGTAGATGTGAGTGTACATGTAGATGTGAGTGTAGATGTGAGTGTAGATTTGAGTGTAGATGTGAGTGTAGATGTAGATGTGAGTGTAGATTTGAGTGTAGATGTGAGTGTAGATGTAGATGTGAGTGCAGATTTGAGTGTAGATGTAGATGTGACTGTTTATGTAGATGTGAGTGTAGATGTGAGTGTAGATTTGAGTGTAGATGTGAGTGTAGATGTAGATGTGAGTGTAGATGTAGATGTGAGTGTAGATGTAGATGTGAGTGTAGATGTGAGTGTACATGTAGATGTGAGTGTAGATGTGAGTGTAGATGTGTATGAGTGTAGATGTGAGTGTACATGTAGATGTGAGTGTAAATTGTGTAGATGTATATGAGTGTAGATGTGAGTGTAGATGTAGATGTGAGTGTAGTGAGTGTAGATGTAGATGTGAGTGTAGATGTGAGTGTAGATGTGAGTGTAGATGTGAGGGTAGATGTAGATGTGAGTGTAGATTTGAGTGTATATGTGAGAGTAGATGTAGATGTGACTGTAAATGTAGATGTGAGTGTAGATGTAGATGTGAGTGTAGATGTATATGTGAGTGTAGATGTTTGAGTGTAGATGTGTAGATGTAGATGTGAGTGTAGATTTGAGTGTAGATGTAGAGTGTAGATGTAGATGTGGATGTAGATGTGAGTGTAGATGTAGATGTGAGTGTAGATGTAGATGTGAGTGTAGATTTGAGTGTAGATGTGAGTGTATATGTAGAGGTGAGTGTAGATATGAGTGTAGATTTGAGTGTAGATGTAGATGTGATTGTTTATGTAAATTTGATTGTTTATGTATATGTGAGTGTCGATGTAGATGTTAGTGTAGATGTAGATTTGAGTTTAGATGTGAGTGTATATGTGAGTGTAGATTTGAGTGTAGATGTAGATGTGATTGTTTATGTATATGTGAGTGTAGATGTGAGTGTAGATGTAGATGTGAGTGTAGATGTAGATGTGAGTGTAGATGTAGATGTGAGTGTAGATGTAGATGTGGATGTAGATGTGAGTGTAGATGTGTGTGTAGATGTGAGTGTAGATGTAGATGTGAGTGTAAATGTGGATGTAGATGTGAGTGTAGATGTGAGTGTAGATGTAGATGTGAGTGTAGATGTGAGTGTAGATGTAGATGTGAGTGTAGATGTGAGTGTAGATGTAGATGTGAGTGTAGACTTGAGTGTAGATGTAGATGTGAGTGTAGATGTGAGTGTAGATGTAGATGTGAGTGTAGATGTGAGTGTAGATGTAGATGTGAGTGTAGATGTGAGTGTAGATTTGAGTGTAGATGTGAGTGTAGATGTGGATGTAGATGTGAGTGTATATGTGAGTGTAGATGTGAGTGTAGATGTAGATGTGAGTGTAGATGTGAGTGTATATGTGAGTGTAGATGTGAGTGTAGATGTATATGTGAGTGTAGATGTGAGTGTAGATGTGAGTGTATATGTGAGTGTAGATGTGGATGTGAGTGTAGATGTAGATGTGGATGTAGATGTGACAATAGATGTAGATGTGAGTGTAGATGTAGATGTGACAATAGATGTAGATGTGAGTGTAGATGTAGATGTGACAATAGATGTAGATGTGAGTGTAGATGTAGATGTGACAATAGATGTAGATGTGAGTGTAGATGTGAGTGTAGATGTAGATGTGAGTGTATATGTGATTGTAGATGTAGATGTGGATGTAGATGTAGATGTGAGTGTAGATGTGAGTGTAGATGTAGATGTGAGTGTAGATGTAGATGTGATTGTAGATGTAGATGTGGATGTAGATGTGAGTGTAGATGTAGATGTGAGTGTAGATGTGAGTGTAGATGTGAGTGTAGATGTGAGTGTAGATGTGAGTGTATATGTGAGTACAGTTGTTCTGTCGCAGACGCTTTGTCCGACGCCCGTACAGGGAATCGTGTATGAATTATAAATGAAGCAGCATCTCAAAGACCACAAGTAATACAAGCTGGCTGGAAAAAAATCGACGACAACAACAACAACAGACAAACAGGGCGACTCGGCGGTGATAATGCGACATGACGTGAATTAGAAACACTGCTGTGGTTGATGACGAGCCGAACGCTGCCGTCTGGCATTTAAAATAATTAACTTACATCAGCTGTACTAATGTAGAGTCAGCTTTATCTTTTTCTCTTTTTTTTTTAAACGTTTAAAAAACGTTTATTGCTAAACCACAGACATGGGAATACTTAAGAGGAAGGCTGTGTGTGTGTGTGTGTGTGTGTGTGTGTGTGTGTGTGTGTGTGTGTGTGTGTGTGTGTGTGTGTGTTAACATAATTATGTCTCGTTATAGGGATTAGTACTTTAGCTGAGTTTCATTAAAAACTAACACTTGACCTTCTGCTGGAAATGTTTTCTTTTTTATTCTCTCTCTCTCTCTCTCTCTCACACACACACACACACACACACACTCTTTCTCAGTGCTCGTTGCCTCTCCATCCTGATAGCTTAGATTGTCATGACTGTTTTTTCTTTATTGCACGGCGCTCATTCTGATACGGCATTGTTTCCATAGTAACAGGAATGAAAAGGAGTCTCCAGTGTCAGCACTTTGTAACACACACACACACACACACACACACACACACACATTCCTGAAACTATATTGAGATACTTCTCCATGTATATGTTAACACAAAGTTAATGAGTCTCAAGAAAGAAAAAGGAAAGAGTGTGAAAGGAGGAACGAGATAACGTGCGCACGTGTGTGTGTGTGTGTGTGTGTGTGTGTGTGTGTGTGTGTGTGTGTGTGTGTGTGTGTGTGTGTGTGAAGGTTGTTCTTCCCCTCGTTAGCATTATGATGACATCACGCTCTACTGAAACGCAAATGAGGCTCTGAATTTTCGAAACCACTGAAGCTGATGATTAGAAGGAAAGTTTATGACGAGAAGAAGCTCTCTCTCTCTCTCTCTCTCTCTCTCTCTGCATCTTACACTCTCTCTCTCTCTCTCTTTGTGGCACTCTCTTAGTCTGTCTCTCTCCCTGTCTGTGACTCTCTCTCTCTCTCTCTCTCTCTCTCTGCAATAATATTAAAGTTAAAGGTTCCTTTATGATCACGGTGAGAATGAGACACTAAAATCTCCTGAAGCAAGAAATTCTGTGTTTAACTCGCAGCACTGTCTTCAAGGTCAGCACAAAGTCTTTGATCTTAGATATTTAAATTCGATTAAAAATTTAAATGAAATTATACATGCTTATTTTTTATTTTCATATACACTAAGTATTGTGTGTGATCGGCAGTGTGCTTGTGTTTAGCCGGTGTTCCTCTATTGTAATCCACGTTAAGGTTAAATTCAGCTGAATTCTCCAATCTGAGAAAGTCTGGATGTGTTCTCATCATGGATGCGGCTCAGTCATATGTTATTCTTTATGTCGTAACAGCCTGAACTCATGGACTTACACAGGACACTGTACAAAAAAACAGTTACACAGTGGAACATTACAGGGTGGAACATTACAGAATGGAACATTACGGGGTGAAACATTACAGGGTGGAACATTACGGGGTGGAACATTACAGAGTGGAACACTATGGAATGGAACATTACAGGGTGGAACATTATGGAATCGAACATTACAGGGTGGAACATTATGGGATGGAACATTACAGGGTGGAACATTATGGGATGGAACATTACAGGGTGAGACATTACGGAGTGGAACATTATGGAATCGAACATTACAGGGTGGAACATTATGGGACGGAACATTACAGGGTGGGACATTACGGAGTGGAACATTATGGAGTGGAACATTATGGAATC
>QNUK01001791.1:25000-28524 GCA_013621035.1 Clarias magur
TTACGTTCCTTCCTGTTACATTTCACTTTACGTTCCTTCCTGTTACATTCCTCATTATGTTCCTTCCTGTTACATTCCTCATTATGTTCCTTCCTGTTACATTTCACTTTACGTTCCTTCCTGTTACATTTCACTTTACGTTCCTTCCTGTTACATTTCACTTTACGTTCCTTCCTGTTACATTCCACTTTACGTTCCTTCCTGTTACATTCCACTTTACGTTCCTTCCTGTTACATTCCACTTTACGTTCCTTCCTGTTACATTTCACTTTACGTTCCTTCCTGTTACATTTCACTTTACGTACCTTCCTGTTACATTTCACTTTACGTTCCTTCCTGTTACATTCCTCATTACGTTCCTTCCTGTTACATTTCACTTTACGTTCCTTCCTGTTACATTTCACTTTACGTACCTTCCTGTTACATTTCACTTTACGTTCCTTCCTGTTACATTCCTCATTACGTTCCTTCCTGTTACATTTCACTTTACGTTCCTTCCTGTTACATTTCACTTTACGTTCCTTCCTGTTACATTCCTCATTACGTTCCTTCCTGTTACATTTCACTTTACGTTCCTTCCTGTTACATTCCTCATTACGTTCCACCCTGTTACATTCCACTTTACGTTCCTTCCTGTTACATTCCTCATTACGTTCCTTCCTGTTACATTTCACTTTACATTCCTTCCTGTTACATTCCACTTTACGTTCCTTCCTGTTACATTCCGCATTACGTTCCACCCTGTTACATTTCACTTTACGTTCCTTCCTGTTACATTCCACTTTACGTTCCTTCCTGTTACATTCCGCATTACGTTCCACCCTGTTACATTTCACTTTACGTTCCTTCCTGTTACATTCCACTTTACGTTCCTTCCTGTTACATTCCGCATTACGTTCCACCCTGTTACATTTCACTTTACGTTCCTTCCTGTTACATTCCACTTTACGTTCCTTCCTGTTACATTCCGCATTACGTTCCACCCTGTTACATTTCACTTTACGTTCCTTCCTGTTACATTCCACTTTACGTTCCTTCCTGTTACATTCCGCATTACGTTCCACCCTGTTACATTTCACTTTACGTTCCTTCCTGTTACATTCCACTTTACGTTCCTTCCTGTTACATTCCGCATTACGTTCCACCCTGTTACATTTCACTTTACGTTCCTTCCTGTTACATTCCACTTTACGTTCCTTCCTGTTACATTCCGCATTACGTTCCACCCTGTTACATTTCACTTTACGTTCCTTCCTGTTACATTTCACTTTACGTTCCACCCTGTTACATTCCATTGTACTTTCCACTCTGTCATGCTCCACTATATGTTCCCTCCGGTCTTGTTGTTTAATACTACATTCTTCCCTGTTTATTTTTAACTTTTTATGTTCCACTCGCTCACGTTGTGCCCCATGATGTTTCCGCCCTCACCCTCACCTGTCCTCACCTGTCCTGTACCCTTCTGTTATGGAACATATTGTAACATATCTGATGTAGAAGACACTGGGTTGTGTATTTCCAGAAGTGCTGATAATGATGTGAAGGTCATGGACCACACACACCCTGTGCTCGTGAACTCCACGGCCTTCTCTGTTGTAAACAATTTCACGAAGCTGCTCTGAGCTCCTTCTAACCATCTGATCCATGGCTTCACTACTTCCAGAATAACACCAGACTTATTTTGTGCGGTACTCTATACCCCCCTCCCCTCCTCACCCCTCCCCGACGGCGTATTTTTGACTTCTCCATGGGATTTTCTTCCTGAATTCCCCGATCAGACGCTCATTAATGTCGCCTCCACCTCTCTCCTGCGTCTCTCATCATGGAGTTAATTACCAAATGCGACTCAACATCACGCCAGCTCGACGGTGTCTCACAGCTCAGCCCCGGGTAACGTCTCGTCTCCTGGTTCTCACTTCAATCAGTGCGTCTCCTGGCTCGGGCGCGGCGCGTTCAGATCTGAGGAGAGCCACAGTCTCACACCTTCTACAGGAACCCACGTTGGATTGAAGAGTCTGTGGATGAAATTGTAAGGCGTTAAATATGACTTGATTTCTCTTAAAATCTGCACATTTTGTGTTTCATTTCACTCCTGCTTCTATTTTTCTCTTCGACGTCTTTTTGTTCTTTTATTCTTCTTCACAGAAGCCTCCTGAGAACGAAAGTCACAGACGTTTTCAGCTTGTCCTCGGAGCATGACAAAGCGCTGACACTGGAGACTCCTTCCCTAAATAAAAATCAAATAACCACCCACGTTACATAACCATTTCACGGTCTGACACGTCCCCGTGAGCTACGAGCTGTCGTTGCTATAGAAACGAGGATGCATAGGAAAAGAGAGAGCGTATTAGTGGACGCTGCGCCTGCAGTGTTTTTATAGAAAATGAAACTAGACCGGATGTGAAAATCTGGACGTCTGAATCCAGACGTATCTTGTCTGATTGCGTTCATTCGAGAGTTTTTAAAAGAAAAAAAGAAAAAAATTTTTATCGTCTTCTCTTTTTTGTTCACCGGGCGATGTTCTCCGTCCTCGGCTCCGTGTCTCTGCTTTTCTAAGGACATGTTAATGGCCGGGAGCTCGCAATTTTCCACATCATCATTTTTTTCTCAGTAGGATTTAACTTTGCTTTTATGCTTCATTACTATGGACCTGTGAAAGAAGACGTCTCTCTCTCTCTCTCTTTCTCTCTCTCACTGTCTGTTTCTTTCTCTGCTTTTCTCTCTCTCTCTCTCTCTCTACATTTATTGTACTCGTTCTCTCTTATATCTCTCTCTTTCTGTCTGTCTCTCTCATTCCATCTCTCTCTCTCTCTCCTGTGTGACTGAGTAATGGATAATGAAAATAGCTGATGATCATAATGATACTAATTACATCTCATCTGCCAGACTCTCACTCTGTGTGTGTGTGTGTGTGTGTGTGTGTGTGTGTGTGTGTGTGTGTGTGTGTGTGTGAGAGAGAGAGCATAAAAACATCCCGCATCAAGCTGATGTCACTTCCTGGGTCATTTTGGTTATAACCGTGGTATTTAAAAAAGAAATTAATAAATTAAACCGAGGTTATGTAAATTTGCATATGAATATGTATTAATGCTCTCATTAATATTCATTGGTATTAATATTCATGTTACTGGTTGAATTTAAGCTTCATAAAAGGCCACGGAGAGAATTTTAACCGAACGAGAAGGGATTCGTATGCACAACACACACACACACACACACACACACACACACACGCTCAGAGTCACACCTGGAATCCATTTTTCATGCTCATTGTCTCTGAGATTGATTTCTCCTGTGTGGTCCACATGAGGTCAGAGACACTGGAATCTTTGACCTTCACACACACACACACACACACACACACACACACACACACACTTGCGCAGTGTCTGTGTGTGTGCACAAGTGTGTGTGTGTGTGTGTGTGTGTGTGTGTGTGTTAGGGGAAAGCAAGCGAGTGCTAATTTTCATTCCATGCTAATCTAATTTTCATTCCATGCTAATCAGAAATATGTATGAGGGATT
>QNUK01001792.1:0-28385 GCA_013621035.1 Clarias magur
AGCTCCGTAGCTTGTGTCGAGCAAAAGATTGTTTCCCTGAATGTCCCTGAATGACTGATTCATTTGGCGCTTCACATGGAGTCTCACTACTAACATCAGCACACTGTGCACCTCGCGTAAGCGGGACACTTGTACTCCGAGAAAGACTTACCCTATTTAGGGAGCATTTTCTTATTAATTTCTCTAAATAGGGTAGTTACTTTAATAAATTTAGTAAGAGTCGTTTTTCTCCAACTTTAGACGGTGTGTGTGTATTTTATTATTTACTTGTTTTTCATTTAAACGTTCAGAGATGATAGTTATGGACATAAACCCAGGCACAGTGCATTTTTATCAAAACTAAAATGATTGCAATTGCAGTACAGCAGAATTTAAAATAAATGTAACTGTATAGTCATTAGGAAAATCTTTTTTTTAAGGAGAAACGGCCTAAACTCATGTATTACAGGCGTCACTTGCACCTACATGTCCATTACTCTATAGTTGTGCTGCTACTTCTATTTAACTGTGTATAATTATGTGTAATTCAACTTTTAATACCCGATTCTTGTACTTTTATCTTTCATATTGTACATATTTTTTTGTGATTTAATAATGAAAAATAAATCTGTACTTGTGCTGCTTTGCAACGTGTGCGTCTGTTACACAACATTTGCCCACTAGATGGCAGTACAATGAGCTCTTGTATGAACCTTCTGGTGAAACTTTCGGCTGGAAAGCCTGGACACCTAAATGCGGCATCATCTCACCATCACTACTACACACACTACTACTATACATAAAATACAGCAATCGGGTCTTCCCGTTTGAAGGAAAACCTCTTTTTCCGTCAAACAGAATAGTTATCCATACCAAACAGCTGACAAATTTGACAAGCAAGCCTACCTTAATAAGCAAAAGAAAAATACAATGTTAGGGGTCATTATCTTTTTTTTTTTTTAACGTGCACACAATTGAATAAAAAGTAATGTCTCTCTCTACATTTTATATATATAAAAAAAAATTGTTAACTTTTCTACAGGAACTTGGACTTAAATGACCCCTGTTAGGAACCAATTTTGAATTTATCAGGGAAGCTACAAATGACATTTTATTTACTAGGAGCTGCTAGAAAACTATTCTGAATGCGCGATCATAAGATAACTTTCCCACCACGAGGTCTCTCTCACACGCGTACACGACAGGAAATCACTCTTCTATAGAGAACATGGGTGGCTCTTAAAAGAGCCGTTGGGTTGATGAAGGCGGCGGTGACGCGCTTTACTTGGAGCTGGTGTACTTGGTCACGGCCTTGGTGCCCTCGGACACCGCGTGCTTGGCCAGCTCACCGGGCAGCAACAGGCGCACGGCGGTCTGGATCTCCCTAGAAGTGATGGTGGAGCGTTTGTTGTAGTGGGCCAGACGCGAGGACTCACCGGCAATGCGCTCGAAAATGTCGTTGACGAACGAATTCATGATCCCCATCGCCTTGGACGAAATGCCGGTGTCGGGGTGAACCTGCTTCAGGACTTTGTACACGTAGATGGCGTAGCTCTCCTTCCTGGTCTTTCTGCGCTTCTTGCCTCCTTTGCCGGCCGTCTTGGTCACGGCTTTCTTCGAGCCCTTCTTGGGGGCGGTCTTGGCTGGTTCAGGCATGGTGCTGCTGTTTCTCGACGATACTGAGAGAAGAATAAATACGCCCTCCTCGCTGGCCCACTATGTACAGGCTACATTGTAATTAAGCGCAAGACAAGACCGGATTTTGATTGGACGACATTCCAATCTCCTCTTTTGAGGGACCTCCTACAACTAGACTTTTTTTCCTGCCAACGCTCCGCCCTCGGGTACGCTTTGTATCCCTTCCCGCCGTTTTACTTTATTTATTTTTACTTATTCCAGAAAACGACTAGCATCAACCATCTGAAAACATAATTTAAATATAATTTGTAAATAAACGTTATCTTTTAAAGAGGCCACATTTGTAGTGTGGAATATGGTACGGTCTTAGGACTATATGCAATACGGTACTTACTTTACTTATTTAAAGTATTATAACGGTTAATGTAATAATATGGTACTTTCGGTTTTAGGACTTATTTTATTTAAAAAAAAATTAAGTCATTTGTTACTTTTCCTTTCTACTCGATAACTGTAACCAAGAATTAGCTATTTCCATCTGGGATTAATAAAGTTCTTTGAAATCTTGAATAAGTAGCGTGTGTAACACATGTTAGAAACTTTAAACGCTTTGTTCATGTCCTTTGATGTGATATAAGCATTAATAAAAACGGCTCTAATTATTTCTACAAGCAGAACACATCAATACATCGTCTTCCGGTAGATAATTTTTTTAATTTACGTTTAAATGAGAAACATTTAACTCTATCCTTCACTACGCACACGAATTTCCTTTAAATATTATCACGCAGCTTTTAAACGGTGTTTAATGAACTGTAAATGCTTTTTTAACTTTTGCAGACATACAAAGGTAAAAGCTCTTTTACACTGGCTATGTGGGTGGCTCTTAAAAGAGCCGTTGTGTTCGCGCCGTTAGCCGTTGGAGTGTTTAACCGCCGAAGCCGTACAGAGTGCGTCCCTGGCGTTTCAGGGCGTACACCACATCCATGGCGGTGACGGTCTTTCTCTTAGCATGCTCGGTGTAGGTGACGGCGTCGCGGATGACGTTCTCCAGAAACACCTTGAGCACACCGCGAGTCTCCTCGTAGATCAGACCGGAAATACGCTTCACCCCGCCACGGCGCGCCAGACGGCGAATAGCGGGCTTGGTGATTCCCTGGATGTTATCGCGGAGAACCTTACGGTGACGCTTAGCGCCTCCTTTACCCAGTCCTTTCCCGCCTTTGCCTCTTCCTGACATCGTGCTGGTCTTGTGATGTTAAACTGCCGAATGAAACACAATCGCAGCAATCACGTATTTATTCTCCTCCAGAGGACCTACTTGAGACCAGGAGAGGGGGCGGGACAAATACCAACGGTCGAATAATATAACGTTTTAAAAGTTTTTTTCCTGTAATAATAGTACAAGGAGAAGTCCTTTTTCCCAATAAAAATATTAAATACGTGATTATATTTCATATGCATAATTAGTGTAAGGATAAACACTAAACACAGAAACAAAACAGGCATTTAGAACATTACTGAGGCCCTTTTCTACCCTAAGTCCACTACAACTACAGGGCACTTAGAGAAGCACCACAGCTCTGTCTTAGGGCTCCTGTTCAGTTGATCACCATAAACATCTGTGTACACTTTCAACCCACACACACAATACCAGCAATTTGGGAACACCTGTGTGAGGAAACCGGAGTACTAGATGAAAACCCACACACAGCGGGAACATGCAAACTCACTAAACACAGACCAGTATCAGGATTCAATCCCTCAACCCAGGAGGTACAAGGCCACAGTGCTAACCATTACCACACCATGCTGCATTGGAAATTGTAATTTTATTATGATTATTATGATTATTATTATTATTATTAGTAGTAGTAGTAGTAGTAGAATTGACTTAAATTATATTTTATTCCTGCTTTCACTAACGTGAATATTAGAGCTTTATACAATTAAGGAGAGAAGAGAGTTAAGGAAACTGTCATTTACTAAACTCGGCCACAAGATGGCAAGCAAAATCCATCCAAAACATGAAGTGTTGACTAAAACTTATTATTCCTTCCTTAGACAAGGTACTGTAACACATCAGGACAAGGGCCTTTCACATTTCTAAACCATAAGACAGCTGAGATCATTTCATTCATTGTAATAGGGTTAATGGATGGCTAGTTTCACCTCCGTCTATTGGGAGACAGATAATAAATCTACTTTTCTGTGCCAGTGATTTACAGGGTCGGGTTGCCAACTTGACGCCATATTGATTCTGAACACTAAAATGGACTGCTGACCAGGAGGTTCTTGGGTCAAGCCCTGTTGCCGCCGGGTTGCCACTGTTGAACCCTTGAACAAGGTCCTTCATCCCCAAGTGCTCAAATACAGTAGGGTTACAGCGAGCTTGTAAACGTAGGGCAGGTTTTTTTAAAAACAATTATTTTTAAAATATTTATTTTATTATTATGATGTAATGTATAATTTTTATTTTCAGGCTTTACTTATAAATACACAGACTTAAACATCGACGAAGTCCACAGACAAACAAAAACTTTGAAATTTAAGAAATTGTAGGGAATGAAAAATAAATAAATAAATAAATAAAAACCTACATTAAAAAAAAACCCTCTCAGAGAAGATTCGAGACACATCCTGGCTGGTGGCTGTAAGAAGACTCCCAGTAAGACCAGTAGTCAAATGGAGCTGCTTTGTTAAGACCACCAAGTGCCACATGCCAGGATGTGAATAGGACAAAACGCTCAAACATTTTCTTCTCAAACGTTATCAATCTAAAGTAGTGTGGGAAAAAAATAAAGGAAGTAGGTGTTAAAATCAATATTAATGATCATTGAACAAAATTTATACCAAAACTATTTTTAGAATAATGGCGGAAACACTCACTCACTCACTCACTCACTCACTCGATCATCATCTACTGTATACGGCTTAATCCTGTATTCAGGGTCACGGGGGGCCTGGAGCCTATCCCAGGAGCCTTAGTGCACAAGGTGGGGTACACGCTGGACAGGGTGCCAATCCGCGTGGCATAAAACAAATTAATTAATTAATTAATTAGTTAGTTAAATCAAAAAGACAATGAACAAACCATTAAAAGACAGTTGTGGGACACACTTTCCTTATAGATGTGGACTCTATAAAAGTTAACCTATGTGAATGTTTATTTACAACTTCACATGACATTCTCTAAAAAATTTGCACACACATTTCTTTACCTTTTCTTAATGAAATTATTATTCTAAATTATTGTATATAACTATTTCCCAACTTTTCCTATTTCTATCCTGCATCTTTCCCCTGGATGATAAATGGAAAAGTCGTTTAAAGAAGATATGTGAGTTTTAAGGGAAAATAATGGGGAGGATGCCTAAAGAGAACTCTTGTACAAAATCGGTTTAAATGCAATCAGCAGCAACAAACTAAAAGTTTCCTTCTGAAAAAGATCTCACAAGCAATAAACAGACAAGTAAACTGGATAGGAGACATGAATACATGCAATAAAAAAGAGACAGTGCAGGATATACAATCACATTTTATAAATGTATATTTGGCAATTTCTCATTTAAATATGAACATTTATAGATCAATAAGGTAAATATATCAAATAAAGGAATTTATAACCAAATCCATGACAAAGAGAACAGAGGAAAAACTTTTCTTCCACTCCCAGTGTTTATTTAGCAGGTTGTTGAACCTGAGTTGAACTTCTTCACAGGGGCCAAACAAACACACACACACACACACACACACACACACACACACACACAGGCCAATAAAACACTAGTATATTCTGAGATGTAATTTATAAATTAGATGTCATTTGTAAAGTCCATTCTTTATGCTCACGGGGAATCAGAGACTTGTTTTTCCTGATTATCATCACTAACCAGTGAATGTCTGTTCAGTCCCAATCCTGTAGGTTCTCATCACATTGTGTGGAAAAGCTCTTACCTTTAATATTAAACACAGCTGTGATTTCTACTGTCAGTTTTGCATCTTTACCAAGTGTTTAAGTGATCTCTGTTCAGTCAGTCATTACTTTACTTCAACCACACTGAGGGTTCGGCACTATACAGTTCTTCACCTGATTCCAGTCTTTTATTTGTTTTAGATAAACTCATCACCACTTTCTGGTATGTCTGTGTAAAGTCTAGTATGTGACACATTAAATATGTTCCCACATTATGACCGGAAATCTACAACAACTAATATACAATAAATGTCTGTCGTATGAATGATGAGCATCAACCCAGGAACCTCCAAGCCACAGGCCTGTCACTCAAACCATACCGTGACCTGACTCCACCCCACGTGAGAAGGACACGAACAAAACTATTCCACTGATCCTAGTTACCAGAAACAACTGGCAGGTCATTATGAGAGTGCTGATTGGTTAACAAAGTGAATGATGGTTACCTGGCCAACAGATCCTGTAAGACGATCTCTTCTTTATCCATAAACCTCACCAATGCTGAAAGTTATTCAACAGCCTAGTGTCCTCTTGTGTAAAAATGTTTGCAGTGTTTGTCCTCTCTGTCAGGCCATGTCTAAAGCAACCAGACAAAATGATTAATATAATGTACTATCTATGTACTATATAATGTATCTCTTGTCATGCCTACAAGGTTTCCTGAACTTGTAAAGTATACGAACACAAGAAATTATTTATTTATTTATTTATTAATTCATTAATTTATTTACTTTTTTCATTTATATTTAAAAAAATGCAGGTCCTTTTACCTTCAACACGTGTTTAACATTGTTATAATCACAGCTGTTTACAGCCCACCAGATGCTAAAGCTACGATAGTGTTTGGCTGCCTGCTCGGTGCTATAAATGTATAAATGTAAACCATCCCATAGCAGCCCATGTCATAGCTGGTGATTTTAACCACATAGATTTAACGCCAGTTCCCCTGAAATTTAAACCACATAAATAAAATGCATCATGACAACATTAGAACGGCGCCACCTTTTGCTTATAGGGCTGCTTGATTTTTTTAGCGCGCATGGTGTAAAATTTAGGGTTTCCCATTAGTGCTAATTAAGTTATAAAAATCAATATGGATCTGAGCAGTTATTTAATCGCAGACGCATCATTTTTACCATTATTTGTTGTCATCTTTTATACAAACATTTAATAGCTACATACAGTATGACAGTTTTAATTGCAATTGCAATATATATGTCAAAATAATAGAAATGTGTGATTTGTATATATGATTCTATATTATGTATATATATGAATTAATTTATATATATGAATAAAAAATTTTTATCAGAACGTCAGAATGTACACCTCACTGCACCAAATGCATTAAATTTATTAATTTCTAAAATTAAAATAAAATAAAATTCTAGGTCTCCTGGGATAGACTCCAGACCCCCTGAAATGGATTACAAAACTCACAAAGCTCTGACACTGAAGACTCCTTCCTTTAAAAAATAAATAATAATAAAAAAAACTGCTGTTACCATGGAAATGATACAAACTTACACTTAGAGCTGCTGCCTTAGATAATTAATCAACACCTGACCAATACCTGATTGTGATTTTAAAGTGTGTGTGTGTGTGTGTGAGAGAGAGAGAGAGAGACCTTTGGGAAGCACTGGGTGCGCTCCAATCGACCTGAAGTACCCTATGAAGTATACTTTACAGGGTGTTCAGCCATGTTCAGTGTGATTCCAAACAGCAGGCAGTGAAAATGTTCAGTTCTAAGGGAACTGCGGACGGTGTAGGGAACGAGTGAACATCAGGTCTTCACTACATCGGAAAAGGGAACGAAAAAAATTCCCATCAGTCACTGCGTCTCGCTGGAGTGTGAAAAAAACGGAGCTCGAAAAAGGATTTATATATTTATTATCATTATTATTGAGGACGACGTCATATTAAAAGCACATCATTTTTATTTATTCAGGAAATCCTTAGTTATTATATAGGCTAGTAATCAGTAAAAAATCTCCATACATATTTAATTAATTATTATTAATAATCAACAATTTATTTACAAGTTATACACATTCCATTAGTAGGTTTTAGTAATGGTATCAGTTTTATTTCAATAAATATTCAATATTTAATGTCCGCAGTGTGAAATGTCCACAGCAGCAGCGACAGGTATCCGAGGGGTTTATGTTACCATGGTAACACAGGGAGGACGTGACGTCAGTGCTGGTGACTTCGCAGGGTGTTCCGAAGTTTTGTCGAGGGAACTTCCCTTCACAGTCATTCCCTGCAAACGGAGAAGGAAGTAGGGAGTAGGGAGCACCCTGTGAAGTGCACTTCGGAATGGAACGCAGCCACTGTCTCATCGTCTCTGCCGCTTTATACTGTATATAAAGGATCACGGGGGATTCCCAGGAGACTTAGGGCACGAGGCGGGGTACAACCTGGACAAGGGTACAAAGTCACACGCTCATTCACTCCCTACGGACAATTTGGGAACATCACTTAACCTAGTCTGCATGTCTTTGGGCTTGACTCCACACACACACACACACACACACACACACAGAGACCCGAAGCAGGAATCGAACCCGGACCCTGGCGGTGCGAGGCCACAGTGCGAACCATTACATCACTGTGACACCCTTAAATCATTTTGTCTTACACGACCTGTCATACTTACAGAAGTCTAAACACCCCAGAGGTCCATCATTCCCCATTTGCTGCTCTCTCACTCTCTCTCGCTCTCTCTCTCACACACACACACACACACACACTCTGTTTCCTCTCACTGTGAATGACAGAACTCCGCTTCACACCTTGTAAGTACATTATATATTCACACACACACACACTTTATTTCATACTTTTTTACACAAACTTATTTCAGCAGTAATTCACTTTTCAGCATTAGTGTGAAGTTTATCCTCCATCTTCTCCACTATCGGCGGGCTGTGTCCCAAATCGCACACTCGCGCATTTGCTAGAATGTCTAAATGTAACGGTCATGTGTTGTTTGGAAGCACTATTGAGTTCCCTAGCGCGCGGTTTGGAACGCACCCACGTCATTAACCGTCTAAGTGCTGAGGAGAAAAAAAATCACAAATCAGATTTTAGTCGAGTTATGATACAGAGTGCTGTTAAAATAAATTAACAGCAAATAAAATGAACCAAAACGTTACATATATATTATTTGTGGAAATTATTAGAGTTAGAAGAAAGCTAAGTACAAACCTGCATTTATTTGTCATTTGTAAATAAAACTCTTTAATCTCACCACCATCAGCTAATATATATATATCAGCCACACTATGTAGTAAAATGATTTTATTAATTGATAAACAAACCACACCTACTTTGGGGATCCCCGATCCAAATAAACTTTTTGTGCAGACAGTAGAGTAAAAGCGAGGTTGCACGACATCTGTGCTATTGCAAGAACATGGGAGTAAACTTACAGTAGGCCTGTGGCCTATTTTTCAGCAAAACTAGATCCTGTAGCATCAGGATTGCCAATGTGTTTAAGAGCCGTTGCGGCTGCTGAAAAACCTGTAACAGCCTCTAGGGATATAGTAGGGTACAGTGATTTGACTTTATTGGTTCCACATGCAGTTTCACTACTTCTCCTGGAACAAAAAACGGCACACATGTCAACAGCACGATGGTGGTATAACACAATTTTACTCGAAATGCCAAATATCACAGTAAAAAGATGTACTGTGCTTAACCCTGCTACTCTTCTTCCTACAACCAAAAAGGCCTTTTGAACATATACAAATTTCATAGAGCTAACACCAAGTGAAGGGAAAAAATATTGTTTGGTATTAGTTGATATGTTTTCCAAATGGGTGGAAGCTTTCCCTACATCCAAACAAGGTGCTAGTGCGGTAGCAAAAGCATTGCTGTCTGAGATTATCCCACGGTGGGGAATCCCTGAAAAAATAAGTAGCGACAATGAGACACCCTTTGTGAACCAGGCTCTCCACCAGGTATGAGAACATCTGGGAATAGATTTAAGACAACACTGTGCATACCACCCAGCTAGTGGGGGTGCAGTAGAAAGAGAAAATGCCACATTGAAGAACAAACTTGCAAAATGTTGTGATGAAACGGGAATATCATGGACCAGAGCACTTCCCATAGTATTAATGTACATGAGAAGGAGAGTAAGGGGGAGAGCAAACCTAAGCCCTTTTGAGATTTTGTTTGGCAGACCACCCAATACTGGAATTGGACCAAAACCCATCGCTAGAAATCTAACAGGTCATTGTGAAGATGAAATGTTATGTTATTGTGCAAAACTCTCTGCTGTTTTATCTCAAGTACAGGCCCAAGTGAAGGAGGCCTTGCCACAAAGGTAGCGGAAAGACCGGCAGAGGGAATCATACATGACTTGTAACCAGAAGACTCGGTAGTGGTAAAGGACTTTAGGAGAAAGAGCTGGAGGGCTAGACGGTGGCTGGGACCGTTCCAGGTGCTCCTTGTGACGCAGACAGCAGTTAAGGTAGCGGAAAGAGCGACGTGGATACACGCCAGACACGTAGCGTTCCAGAACCAGAGAAGCTGAAGAGAGAGCTGTAAAGATCAACAAGGATGAACAGTGAAGTGCTAGTAACCTCTCCTGTAAACCCCAACAGACCCTCATTTGCACGCAAAGTGCATGGGTTAGAAGAAGCAACTAGAGTGACGGGAACAACGGCAAGAACAAGCACATTACAGTTACATTTGAAGCCAACACGTGAGGAAATTGTAAGGTATCAAGGTGAACTGAAGCAGTAGCACCAGATAACATATGGGAACATGTAAAGGTAGATTAAACTTAAGAATACAAATAACAGAATAGAAGACTGTAATGTGAATAATCTCAGTCACTGATATTTTCTGTCCTCTAAAACAGACATTGAATTGGCGGGACTGGACTGTTAGTTAAAAATGAGATGTCAATTTCAAAAACACCCCAAAGTAATGTTACCCAAAGTAAAGGGTAATGTTAAAAATGATAATAGTAATAGTTGTAACACTAATGTGCCTCCTTAATGAGGACTTGGGGAGAAACGGCCATGGTAAAGTTTATTTAACAAACTCAAGCCACATACATTTAACTAGAATAAGGAGAGGAGACAGTATGATAAAAAGGCATAACGCTAATCTTAGGAGATGTGCTGGGAATTGGGGTTGTGCTCTATCATTAGACATTGCTGATAATATGACAGAGATACACAATGGCTCGTGTTGGATATGCCATGCCATGTCCTCAAGCTGGGTAGCACTGCCCCTTAATAATGTCACAGCAGCAGAAGCAAATGCAGACAACACGTATTGTATCATACCGATATGCACCATGGCCATTCTGCAGATATCGGCATATTACAAGCAAAGAGGGAGACCAAACGCAGCAGTCCCTGGGTGTAATTATACCAATAACCTACGTTTTGATGATATAGGGAGTTATTGTACCCCACTGCCGGTTAAGAAATATGGAGACAATTCTACCTATGTGGTCCCTTGGCAAAAAGGAGACACTTGTGTTGTTCAAGATCAAAAGGACAAAGGGGAAACTGACTTAGGATGGTCTGAGTGCACCACTTACATTCCTATAACCAATCGCTCAAAACGTAGGTCACCTAAATGTAGTATAGCTGGTTATTATTTTCCAAATGATGGTAGTTGCCCGTTCATAGAGTTATCGTCTACAATTACAGTAATGTGGGTGTGTGGGTCAATCGCATATGCGACTTTACCCAAGTATTTTAATTGGACAGGCTCATGTTATCCTGCATATGTAACCCCTAGTGTGTCAGTACACACAGAACATCCATGGGAGCCACGGATGTCAGAGAATAGAAGGAAAAGAGATGTCCCTGTTAAATTTCAAGGTTGCACTTTAGCAAACCTGTGGACTAGCCCAGGGGCAAATGTACGCTGATCATTCTTCCTTGGCGGAGGAACAACAGTAGCCCTAAACAAGGTAAATGGTTTAGCATACATGTTACTGACACTAAAAATGACACCGTAAACGCCCTGCAATTAGTAAACGATGAACTTAACCCTTGTGTGGCCGTCGGGTCAAATTAACTCGTTTCTAATTTTTACAAGAATAAAAATGTTACAAGTGTATATTCTTTTTGCCTGAAACTCCATGGGCTTAGCTCATTTTCTGTGATAAACATGTACAAATAAAGAAAAAAAAATGCATCCTTGCTACTATACCCCACACACTTAGATCCGTCTTTGGGTCATTTTGACCCGCACACACAGCGGAGCATACACATGCACATCAAAACACACCAAAGCACAGAAGGAACTGTTTGATCTCTCTTGACCTTCTGACACATGTCCAGTAGTTTAGAGTGTTGTTTGATAACATTCTACACATCAGACATTTTCTCTGACTATCTGCCTCACACCTGCTAATCACTGGGATGGGACAAAAAGAGATAAATACGTCTGCTTCACAGTAGAGGATCTTGCACTCTCAGTATGGCCAAACGATTTAGCTGTCAGAGGGCTTTAGAGCTCATATTTGAGGAGAGTCAGGAACACAGCGATGCAGAAGAGGAAATTGTCTCAGAATATGATGATGACGTAGAGACAAATTCAGATTCTGAGAGTGAATCTCAAGATGACCAGGAAGATGCACCTCAAAGAGCAGCAGATGGAGGACTACAAAAAGCTACTGGAGCAGCCTTCTACTAGTGGAGGACAACAGACATTTCTGTCAAAAAATGGACAGATTGAATGGTGTTTGTCCCCGGTGGGAGAGTCCCCTCGCTCAGCTGCAAACATAATTCGGATGGTACCAGGACCCACACAATTTGCAGTCGCACATGTTCAAGATATAAAGTCATCTTTTGAGCTGCTGATTCCTCACTCTATTAAAAAAAATGTTCTGGACATGACCAATCTTGAGGGAAGACGTGTTTATGGTGAGCAATGGAAAGAGATGGATTTCATGCATCTGCATGCCTACATTGGCATCCTCATCCTTGCTGGTGTCTACAGGTCAAGAGGCGAGTCCACTGAAAGTTTATGGGATGCTGAAACAGGGAGAGCAATTTTTAGAGCCACAATGTCTCTGAAGAACTTCAAGGTATTTTCACAAATCATCAGATTTGACAACCAGGAATCAAGACCTGTTAGACAGCGGAGTGACAAGCTGGCAGCAATCCGCACTGTGAAGGACCAGTGGGTGGACCAGCTCCCCCGCCTTTACAACCCTGGGCCCAATGTTACTGTAGATGAACGGCTTGTGGGGTTTAGGGGTCGCTGCCCTTTCAGGCAGTATATGCCATCAAAACCAGCAAGGTATGGTGTCAAAATCTGGACTGCCTGTGATGCTGTTTCTTCATATGCATAGAACATGCAAATTTATACAGGGAAGCAAGCAGGAGGAGCTGCTGAAAAAAACCAGGGGACACGAGTGGTGCTAGATATGGCACAGGGTCTAAGTGGTCACAACATTACCTGCGACAACTTTTTCACATCATACAAACTGGGACAGGAGCTTCTCAAAAGAAAGCTGACAATGGTTGGAACAATTTGTAAAAATAAGACAGAGCTCCCACCTGAGGTTCTCACTGTGAAGAGCAGACCAGTGCATTCCTCCAACTTCTTGTTCACAGCCAACACTGCCCTGGTATCTTACATACCAAAAAAAGGAAAGAATGTGTTGCTGATGAGCACTCTACACAAGGATGGAAAAATAAGTAGCCGAGAGGATCGCAAGCCAGAGGTCATACTTGACTACAATGCCACCAAAGGAGGGGTAGATAACCTTGACAAGTTGCTGGCCTGCTACAGCTGTCAAAGAAGAACACTACGATGGCCACTGGTGATTTTTTATAACATGCTGGATGTCTCAGCTTATAATGCATACACAATCTGGACAGCAATCAACCCAGACTGGAATCCGAGGAAGCTCCAAAGGAGACGGCTTTCCCTTGAAGAGCTTGGCAAGGCACTGGTGACACCGCACATGCAAAGGAGACAACATGTGCCCAGGACCCCAGCTTCTCTAGACACAATGAGAAGAATGACAGAGTCTCCAGCTGCTGCAGATGCACGCCGCACACGACCAGGACCCCAAGCTACTCAAGTAAGTGTTCTGTTGCAGTTTTGTATTGTGTGTGATTTTACACATTCATGAAATAAAACATGAACTAAAATGTTTTTCATTCTTCTAGGTTGCAGTCAGTGGCAAAAGGAAACGCTGTGAGGTGTGTGGGCCATCAACTAATACTAAGGGACAAAAAACATGCAGAAACTGCAAAAAATACATCTGTGGCAAACATACTGTGAGGTTTTGTGATGCATGTGTATTGTAAATGGTATGGAATGTTCTTTGTTACCAACCAACACGCCCTGTAGCAAGAATAATGCCTCAGTCCTTGTTTGCATTTTATAACATGTAGGTGTTTGTTGAAATTCAAGTCCTGAAAGTTTTCATTAAAAACTACTGTTAATGAAAATATTGTCTTTTCATTTCTTCAGAGATAAGCATGATCTATAACACCCAGATATGACTGATATGATTGACAAAATTGTGTTCTAGTAGGGACTGGTTGCAATAATTCAAGATATGTTCTCTATATTGTTTGAATTTGAGGTAAAAGTCATATATGTTAATGTGTTATGGAGTAAAATTTTTATTTTTAATTGCTTTGAACACCCCAAATATGTCTCGGGTCAATTTGACCCGAGGATACTGGAGGGAACCAAAATGGGAATAGCCCACAAAGGTTAAGCAGGTTAGAGAGATCACGATTCAGAATAGAATGGCTTTGGACATTTTACTAGCCGAGAGAAGTGGAGTGTGTAAGGTTTTAAACACCTCTTGTTGTTTCTATATTCCTGATAATCATCAGAATATCAGCAACATCATAGACCACATGAAAAAGGCCTTGCAAACACCTCCCCAAGTAGAGTCTTGGATCTCATGGTTAACACAGTTGTGAGGAGGCTGGGGTTATTGGCTGGTTTATAGTGTTCTACCAATTGGGATTATAGTTAGGCCTCTGTATAGCACCCTGTATGTGTCCAGGAACTAGTGCTGAACACAGTAAAATATCAGATGTTACAACAGACTGACAAGAACATAAAACAACTGAAACCAGACTCAACTGATGACGGGGACGACCCGATTTCTGACGGGTTTCAAATTTTAGGTGACTATTATCCTGATTGTGACTTAGGTCCTGATATGGAAGAAGACATAATGTAAATCTTTAGAGAATTGTGAAGTATATATATTTAAGTAGGTTGCAAAATTTTCAAAGATGCTTTTGTGTCAGGGGTCTTTCCCCATAAAAACAGTAGTAGTAGTGTCCTCTGTGTGCATTAGAGTGCTAGTGATGATGTTTTAAAAACCCAGGTCGGAGAGACAATGTCTGATGAAAATTACCTAATGCACGGCTTTATTAGTATTGTTTTGAATTGTAAAATGTTTAGGTTGTCATAGAATGACAAAACGGGGAAATTGTAATGGAAAAATCACATTTTAATTATGTATTAATTTGTAATTGTGCCATGTAGACTATAGAAGCTTTAAACTTGTTTGCTGAAGCTTAGAAGCACAAGGCCGAGAATAGAACAGAAACAACCTGATTGTAGATGTTTGTGAATAAATGATAAGGTCTGGACATCTGGTCTGGGTCAGATAAAGAGTTGTGAGTTTGAATGTAGGAACTTCATGTACAGGGCGTTGATTATGTTAGCAGAGATGTTTGTGTATAAAATAGGTCAGCTGGGAGAAAGTCTTTACCTTTCTCCATGCTGCAGTTGTTTGCTGTGTGAGACTGGTCCTTCTGCAGGAGTTTAAAATAAAACCTTTGTGACTTTGCTCTTACCCAGTGCATAAATTACTTGTCTTTATAATATTTAGAGAATTTCCACCACAGTCTCCAGCGCACTGACGTCACCACTTGCTCCACTCCAGTCCTCATCGGTAAGCCAGCCTGTTTTCGATGTCAGCCGACATGTCTAGTGCCTTTGTTTAGAGAAGAGGAGGTTGATTCATATTTCGCTGTGTTTGAGAGAATTGCGACCACATTGAATTGGTCAAAAAGTTTGTGGACACTGTTACTGCAGTGTAGATTAACAGGGAAAGCACAAGAAGCAATCTCTGCTCTTTCTTTGGCACAGAGCCTTGATTATGACGTGGTTAAAGCTGCAGTTCTGCGTGCTTATGAGCGTCTGCCTGAAGCATACAGGCAAAGTTTTAGGAATCTGGTCAAACCAAATTGCCAAACGTTTGTTGAATTTCCTCGTGAGAAGTGCTTGCTCTTTGAAAAGTGGTGTTCTGCTAGTAACGTGAGGCGTTTTGAGCAGCTTAAAGAATTGAGGTTACTAAAAGAGTTTAAGTCTTGTCATCCTGAGCAGCTAGTGGTGTATTTGAATGAGCAGAAGATCGATGTGTTGTCTAGAGCTGCTGTCTTAGCTGACGAATTTGTGTTGACCCATAAGACTGTGTTTAATATGCCTGTATCACGCACTAACTCTTCCTTACGCCAACTGAAGTCACGTAACACAACTGCTCAGGTTCGCTCTCCGATTAGTTCTTCGCCTGAAACCCGTGAATGTTATCATTGTCATGAACAAGGTCATTTAATTGCCTCCTGTCCAGTGTTAAAGCGTAAGCTTGTTCATCAGCAAACTGCTAGCAAATAGGTAAATGCTGCAGAGCTGCTGGATAAGTCAGTGTCACAGTCTACTGATGAGTCTGTGTTTGAGTCTTTCATATCTTCGGGATATGTATCTTTAGGGGCTGTTCAGACAAGAAACCCCATTAAAATTTTGAGGGATACTGGTTCTGCTCAATCGTACATTTTGGAGAATGCATTGCCCTGTTCAGAATGGTCTTATTTAGGGAGCGATGTGTTAATTCAGGGTATTGGCATGACTGTAATTCGTGCACCTTTACAGAAGGTATATTTAGAAAGCAAAGGCTTTTCTGGTTTTGTTAAAGTTGCAGTCTGTTCAGCGTTGCCAGTTAGCAGTGTTTCATTCATTCTAGGGAATTATATTGCAAGAAACCAAATGTTGTCACTTCCAGAGGTTGTAACTGAACCGATTACTGATTGTCCAGAGTTAGAGGCTCAGATGTCTTCTGTGTTTCCTGCTTATGTGTTAACACGTTCTCAGCAAAAGAAACTGGGTGACGTGATAAAGAAAAGGACTGAAAGAGTCCGACAAATCTAAGTCTGGAGGAAAGAATTGAGGAAAGCATGCCTCAGCTTAACCCGTGCGTGAATGTTGCTGATTTTTCCAAGGCTACTTCCAAACCAGATGATGAACTCCGCATAACTCGTGTGACGCTGGCAGTGGCTCAGAAGGCCGACCCTTCGCTAACTCATTGTTTTGAGACTGCAGTGGAGAAAGGGGAGCTGGAGAAGCACCCAATTGCTTATTTATTTTTTTAATGGAGTTTTAAAGGTAAACACATTTAAAACTGCTGAATTGCTGAAATTACTTTGATGGCAAATAATCAAGTTCAAAGAGAACAATCATTTAAAAAGGTTTTTTAAAAGATTGTCAAGTTGGATTTCCTTGTACATATTAAAACACAGATTTGTGGATTGTTTTCTAATTTCTTCATGTCGATTTACCACTGTTCTGTCCTCTGTCTTAAAATACCATTTTTTTATTACATAGTGATATACTTTTGTTTGAATTTAAAAGTCTTTTTAATGTTATTTAATAGTATTCATTTCAATGTAATGTAGTTTAATTTCAGTAGACTTTTGTTTTTAGCTCAATACATTTGGTACATTCCTGGCCCTTGTGCCCGAAGTTGTTTTACAGTATTTAGTGTTGCGTGGAGTTGAAGAATTCAATACAACAATTGCTGTACTACTTTAAAAATAATAAAAATAATAATAATAACAATAATAACATTGCCTCCCATCTTGTGGTCCAGTTTAGTAAGTGACTGTTTCTCTAACTCTTGTGTTAGTACAATTGCCTTCAGTCTGCTACTGCTTTCACTACTACAGTTAATAATAAAATTTCCCATCCAGCATGGTGACGTAGTGGTTAGCAGTGTGGCCTTGTACCTCCAGGGTTGAGGGTTCAAATCCTGCTTCCGGTCTGTGTGCAGGGAGTTTGCATGTTCCCCCTGTGTTTGGTGGGTTTTCCCCAGGTACACAGGTTTCATCCCAAAGGCGTTACCAAATTGCCTGTATTGTGTGATTGTGTGAGTGCGAGATTTGACACTTCTGAAGAACCATCACACATCTTGTTTTCCAGATCTTGTACTTCACTATAAATGTTATTAACCAATATAAATATTTGAATGCAAAAGTGATATTGTATGGATTTTTTTTAATGACCTACCAAATGAATAAAAAATTATATCCAATTCAAAATACTCGATGCCAAATCTCTTCTGAGTGTGAGCAGTGCATCATGAGGTGTTTGATGGTTTCATCTTGGTAACACTGCTCTAAAGGACATTCTTTAGTTTTGACCTAGCAGCTCTACTTGACTAGTGCAGATAGATTGACGATAAAATGTGCATTCAGCCACATGACATGACATATTTTCAGGAATATCTTTTGAGTGAATGTTTGACACACTGCTCACTTTTATTTAATTATAAGTGTTTGTAGTTGTACTTGACAATACCCCCATGTTCATGTTTAATTTTAGATTGTTAATGTTGATTTTTTTTTTTTTTTTTGTATATTGTTTGGGAGATTAAGCCAATCTAACTTTAATGAACTAAATATTTGAATACAATCTCCATGAAGCAGTTGTTATTATGGTGTATTTTGTCTTGCTTCACCATGTTTTTTCCCCCCATGTATGTATGTCTTCTGCCTATACTGCATCTCTGTTAATGGCTTGCATGACATTCTTGCAGACAGCGAATTTTTATTTGTTCCTTACTTAAATTGCACCAAGTCCTCCGAGATCTTTGGATTTATATAAGAGAGATCTGTTACTTCCCTGTTGAGTATATTTTATTTTTTTTTATTTAATAACAAACTGATTGCAATGATATACGGTGCAGCACTTAATGGGAAACCTTGTTTTACTCCCCTGTGTATCTCAAAAATATTAGTCTACCTGTTGAGAAACAAGCGAAATGTTGCTCGGTTCACAGTCACCTCCTCAGTGCTTTATTCTTCACAAACAAAAATGATCTCAGCAGGCCACAACATAAAGATGTAACAATGTCATCAAACTTAAACCGTAATATCTTCAGAAATGGAAAAAATAAGAAATTTGGCCTTACCTTAATACAATGTGTAAGAGTGCAATACGTAACATTTACATTAATTTGAGTATTTGATTTTGTATTAAAAAATGTTTTAATCATGTCAATGAATTTATTTGGGGAAACCATAATGTCTCATGACTTCCCACAGGTACGCTCTTCATATCAAGTCAAAGGATTTCTTCTGTTTTTGAAAAATATCATTTGATATTTGAAAACCTCCCTCATCTTAGCATTTGTTTTTGTTTAAATCTTTAACTGTTATTTCTCTGTATTTCTTTTATGAGGTCCGGTAAAACCTCTTCACTTTTAAAACATGAAGTATTTAATTTTCAGGAATTAAGGTGTTTTTCTATGTCTATGTTGATCTGGACAGATATGGCTAAATGATCAGATTTAAAAGGCTTTCAGGTGGCAACATTTACCAATCTAGATGCTGTACATCAAATCATGTAAAGCTTATGTAGTTTGGGAACTTTCCTCTAAAAGTATCTTTCAAATCACAGGTATTACAGACGTTTGCAAGAACTTTCCCTTCTCTTAGTAATGTTATGAAATTTGTCATTTACATGAGTGGTAGTATTAAAATTACCACAGAATATTACAGAAACCTACAGTTAAGACTTCATACAATTTGCAGATCTGTCAGGAGGGGTATAAACAGTAACTTACCTAATTTTTTGTTTGTTTTTTTGTATATGCCAGGGGTGGCCAAGTTCGGTCCTAGAGAGCCGCAATCCTGCAGAGTTCAGCTCCAACCCTAATCAAACACAGCTGAACAAGCTAATCAAGGTCTTGAGGACGACTAAGGCTGCTGGCAGGAGAGTTTTTTTTTTTCAGGGCTGTTAAATATTTTCTGTTTGCCTTTGAAGTTTATGAAATGTTTTAAATCTAATGTCTCAAAATAATAGAACCACTATTCATACAGTCTAAATACTCTCTCTCTCTCTCTCTCTCTCTCTCATCCTGGGGAAGACTGCTCACTTGTCAGTTGTCTGAGAGATGACTATGTCCTTATTGTTCCAAACAAATCCTTTAAGAAATTTTATATCCTCCTATCACTAAAAGTCATGTCCACCCTGGCATTTGAGGAAGCTGTGAGAGATTGGTCGATATAATCAGTGACAACTAGTCCATCATTTTGTCTTTCCTCACAGGAAAGAAAAACACTTTAAGTACATTAATTATTCACATGTATATTTTATATCTGATTGTAGTTTGATGTCAAGATTAACATGTTGACAAGAAAATTAACAAACAAAAGTGATGAACAATATACAGTACAGTCATCTGCAACAGTGAATCACTCTGCTAACTGAAGGTCCATCATGTGATCATAGGATGGAATAGTGAGGGACATTTCTTAGAAGGGTGCAAACAAACAAACAACCCACGCACACACACCTGACACACACACTCGCTCTCTCAATCTGTCTCCCTAAGCTGTGCTTTACAGAAGCCAAAACAAGCCCCGTTTCACCTCCTACACACATCGCTCGGCCAGTGCTCATACATCGCGCTCACTGACAGGACTCGCCTTCAGTTCGGACCAGAGTACTTAAAACGGTGCGACGTGTTTTTGTCCGGTTTTTACACACGACACGCACGAAATGCGCAGTCCGCCGGCTCGAGCTGCAGGCGCGCCGCGCACTTTTATGTCCACTGCGCGAGAGTGCGGCTGTCTATCTGGCCGTGCCGGGCCTCGGAAGAAAGGGGAAAGGCCTTTCTCACTAAACCTGTGCTTGAACGCTTATGATCTGCTGCCAGGACTCAGATAATCGCAGAGAAATGTCCGGAGAAAACACACTTGCTATCGTGTGACGGAAGCGCAGTCATTCAGCGGCTGCCTGGTTGAGTCCACAGCGTTCTCATGTGTGCTTTAAAACCAGTCCCCGGCCGAGGGAAGGGAGGTTCCAGTGTTCTACAGCGCGCTCAGCGTCACACTCGCTTATTCTATTTAGCTCCGTGAGAGATGGCAGAAGTGGCTCCCGCGCCCGCCGCCGCGCCGGCCAAAGCGCCCAAGAAGAAAGCAGCTTCGCGGCCAAAGAAAGCCGGGCCTAGCGTCGGCGAGCTGATCGTCAAAGCGGTTTCCGCGTCCAAGGAGAGGAACGGCGTGTCTCTCGCTTCCCTGAAGAAAACTCTGGCTGCCGATGGATACGATGTGGAGAAGAACAATTCCCGCGTCAAGCTCGGTGTCAAGAATCTAGTGAAGAAGGCGATCTTGGTTCAGACCAAAGGCATCGGCGCGTCTGGCTCTTTCAAGCTGAACAAGAAGCAGACCGAAGCCAAGAAAACCGCACCCAAGGCGAAGAAGCCGGCCGCCAAAAAGCCCGCCGCGGCGAAGAAGCCCAAGAAGGTAGCGGCCAAGAAACCCGCCGCAGCCGCCAAGAAGTCTCCTAAGAAGGCCAAGAAACCCGCCGCCGCCGCCAAGAAAGCCACCAAGAGCCCCAAGAAGGCGAAAAAGCCGGCGACCCCTAAAAAGGCAGCGAAGAGCCCCAAGAAAGCGAAGGTAGTTAAGCCCAAGGCTGCCAAGCCCAAAGCATCCAAGCCTAAAGCGCCCAAGGCGAAAAAGGCAGCTCCTAAAAAGAAGTAAACATGTTTCTTTCTTTCATATTCCCCCCTAAACGGCTCTTTTAAGAGCCACCAACGTCGTCGTTTAAGGAGCAATAATCCCTTTTGTTAACCGCATCAACAAAATCATAAGATTCTTTAGGATTTTACAGTGCTAATGAGATGGTTATTTTATTCAAGTGTACACTTCAATCTACTCATATAAAGAGTACATTGAAATGCATGTATGTAAACCGAAAGTAGAAAAGCTTTTAAATATCATCCTCCGTTATAATTTTCCACAGGTCCTTTTTAGTCTTTATGTTGTTTACGGAACAATGATATTCCATTCTAAATCAAATCTTATTAAAGAAAAAGCTAATTAATTTTTTTACAACCTTACATTATAAACGGCATACTGAAGTTATTCAATTAAACAATTCAATATAGTTATATGAAGATTTCATTGAGATGCATGCGTGTAAAATGAAACCATCAAAAGTCTTATCTATTTCTGTTATCTTTTGATGAATCAGGGGTGGGGGTTGGAGAGAAGTGGGAATTCGACGGCGTGTTAATGATTGGTTGCTTTGTCACAACGATTGTAGCCAATGAGGATGCAGCAGTTTAGGCTATATTACAGAGAGCTAGCGAATAACCGCTTACGTTTTACAGTTCTTTTTGATCACGTTAACGCAGTGAATCATGTCTGGAAGAGGCAAGACCGGCGGAAAGGCTCGTGCTAAGGCTAAGACTCGCTCATCCAGAGCCGGACTGCAGTTCCCCGTGGGCCGCGTCCATAGGCTTCTCCGGAAAGGGAACTACGCTGAGCGCGTTGGTGCCGGCGCTCCGGTCTACTTGGCCGCCGTGCTGGAGTATCTGACCGCTGAGATCCTGGAGTTGGCTGGTAACGCCGCCCGCGACAACAAGAAGACCCGTATCATTCCCCGGCACCTGCAGCTCGCCGTGCGTAACGACGAGGAGCTGAACAAACTGCTCGGCGGAGTGACCATCGCTCAGGGTGGTGTGCTGCCTAACATCCAGGCTGTGCTTCTGCCCAAGAAGACCGAGAAGCCGGCCAAGACCAAGTAATTTTACCCACTGCTGCGTTTCACAGTATCCAAAGGCTCTTTTAAGAGCCACCCATTTTCCTTGAAAAGGCCGTTTTTCTCGATCACTTCACAAACACTCATGTAACACATGTACGAATAGGAATTAGAAATATTTTGGAATACGAACTTACCTGAAAGAATGGGAATTGTTTGTTGAAGATCTCATATATAATGTGTGCAACTACTAGCACCAGTAGTTCTACTTCATCCGTTCAGTCAGTTTATTCGTTTCGGTTAAATATCTGAATAAACTTAACTGAGTCTATTTTACTTGAGCAGGAATATGAGATCTGCGTGTTATTTTCACAGTGGAACCAATGTTCTCCAGTCAGGGGGGAGTCAGGATTTAATTGTGTGTGACACTGTATGCTTCCCCATGTGAGAGTTCTGTTCGGCACACAGTACTATTTTGAGCCACATTTTGTGCAGGATTGTCTAATTGAAGATTTGTTTGGAACTAATACATGTAAAGCTTTAGTTCATTTTTCTCCCTTCAAGTATCTAAAGGTATGTCATGTTCTACTTAATGCTTAAAGTTACCGCATGCTAGCGGACACGATGTGTTGGCTCAAAAAATGGCTTGTGATCTGCCTCGCTGATAATATCTCTGTTAAAAGCTCGATTCTCTCTGTATGACTCTTATATCCCCGCTGTCGACGTACAATAAACTAAAACGACAAAAGCCCTATGGAGCTTTTAGAATAAGAACGTGCTACCATGTTTTAACGTTGCATTATACATGTGATAATTTTGAGATGTACACGTTCAAAACCATGTATACCCTTGTAAATAACACACACGATAACGTTCGATACATTTTGTTTTAAAACGCCAGCAGTCCGCTCTGTTTCAGGTAAAGATAATAAGGGGGATTCAAACCGAGTCAGTGGTAGAAGAGGAGCCAATAAACGCGAGGTGACGTGACGCCTTCGAACCAATGACAGGCGGCGCTTTCAAGACGCCCAATCAGCGCAGCCGAGCGTTAGGCTGTAAATAGACCGCGTTCGCTGGTGTCTCTCATTCTGTTTTTCTTCGAAGAAGTTCAGAGTTTGTAAGCGATGGCAAGAACCAAGCAGACCGCGCGTAAATCCACCGGTGGTAAGGCGCCCAGGAAGCAGCTCGCCACTAAAGCTGCCCGTAAAAGCGCTCCGGCTACCGGCGGCGTGAAGAAGCCTCACCGTTATAGGCCCGGCACTGTGGCTCTGAGAGAGATTCGCCGTTACCAGAAGTCCACCGAGCTCCTCATCCGTAAGCTGCCGTTCCAGCGCCTGGTGAGAGAAATCGCTCAGGACTTCAAGACCGACTTGCGCTTTCAGAGCTCGGCCGTCATGGCCCTGCAGGAGGCGAGCGAGGCTTATCTGGTCGGCCTGTTCGAAGACACCAATCTGTGCGCCATCCCCGCCAAGAGAGTCACCATCATGCCCAAGGACACCCAGCTGGCCCGCCGTATTCGCGGAGAGCGCGCTTAAACCGTAAACTCCGTCGAAATCTTCACAAAGGCTCTTTTAAGAGCCACTTTATTGTTTCACACAACTCGGCATGTTTCCAAATTTTCACACAGTTCGGCTTGCACCTATTATCTTGTGCAAATTCTGACTGCAGTAAAAAGCTTGCACAACATTTTCTCTGTCTATATAATGTTTGACAACACATTTAATGTACAAATATTTATACTATTTTCTTTCAAGTGTTTATAAACATGTGGAAACATAAACACTTTTGAATGGATACAAATTATAAAACTGCATGGTTAAAACATCAAATGTAACTATAAAATGAGACACATTACCCAATACTATAACCTCCAAATGTTTATTATTATTGTATAATCACTTAAAGCTTGTGTATGGATTCATTGGGTATTACAAATAATCCAAACAAAGTCTATGTCTCCTTAACATATATCAATGTGAAAAGCAAACATGTGTTTCATATTAAGACTTAAAGGCCTCAGATGTTGTTTTTTAAATCTAATAATAACCTAAAGTATGCTAATGTAGTAGAGAATATCCAAAGCTCTTGTTCTTCTTCAAAACCTGCATGATAGTTATGCTTCTCTGTATATGAACTATTTTAATAGCAATATTGTAGCATATATAATGAGACTTTTTTCCATCACTAAACAGAATGTTAGCACTCTGTGTCTGTGTAGCACATTTGAATCTTAAAGCTATTTCAGCAGAATGGCTCCATTTGTCCACCTTCACATTGTGCATAACCTGGTAGGTTTGTGTGTGTGTGTGTGCGCGCGCGTCTCTCTCTCCCTCCCACACACACACAAACCTACCAGGTTATGCACAATGTGAAGGTGGACAAATGGAGCCATTCTGCTGAAATAGCCTTAAGATTCAAATGCATATATCAGCACAGAGTGCTAACACTCTGAATTTGTCTTGGGGAAAGGGTCAACACAGGCCCAGGCCATTGTCCACTACATCGTTAAAAATCAATAAATAACTAATACATACCGACATTATAAAAAACTTTATTCTTCCAAAACTAATCAAAATTAAAACACTGTTTCTGGAATTCCAATGATGTGTTAGAGCTATGCATTGTTTCACATTCAAAAGGGTTTGATATTTTCAAGGGTTTTACTTGGTCATTCTCAAGAGTAACTACATGTTTGAAGTTATGTTTCGTGTATTTACTCAATTCGGTTTTCCTACAGATAAGTGAATCCGTATAACACTCGTAGATGAGCATTAGCAACTCTGAGGAAATAAGATAGATACGGTAAGGAATGTTTATCTCACAAACTCTTGTACAGTGCACCTAACATAAGCTAAGCTCACCTCAGTAATGTCAGGGTGCCTCATTATTCATTATAATAAGCGGAAACACACCGGCTTCACACACACACACACACATATATATATATATATATAAAACGCCAACTGTTCAAAATATCTGTAGGCTAACTGAAACATTTTATTTAAAAAATAAATAAATACTCAATAAATACTCAGCAAAAGAATAAAGAGACCACAAAACAGCCATCTTCACCTCTTTAGTGCAGTTTGATTTTCTCTGTTTCAGAGAAAGATAGATTCATACATCTGCAAAACATTCTGTCCTTCCTAATTATGCAATTAAGTAATTTGCAGAAAGAAATGGTAACTTAAAATAACCTTCTGGTGAAACTTTGAGGCAGGAAAGCCTCGACAACTAAATGTGGCATCATCTCACCATCATTACTACACATACTACTACTATACATAAAATGACATCAGCAATCGTGTCTTCCTGTTTGAAGAAAAACCTCTTTTTCCATCAAACAGAATATAGTTATCCACACCCAACAGCTGACAAATGTGACAAGCAAACCTCCCTTCATAAAGCAAAAGAAAAATACAATGTTAGGGCTCATTATCTTCTTTTTTTTTTTTTAAACATGTGCACACAATTTAGTAATAAAAAATGCCTCTCTCTCCATTATATAGTTACATACATAGTTATAAACTTTTATACAGAAAACTGGACTTAAATGACTGCTGTTAGAAACCAATTTTGAACTGATCAGTAAAGCTAAAAACTAAATTTTATTTACCAAGTGCTGCTAGAAAACTGTGGTCTGAACGTTCTCTTATGATCACGCATTCAGAATAACGTCTCTCTCACACGCGTACACAAGAATTTCCTCTTTCACAGAAAACATGGGTGGCTCTTAAAAGAGCCGTTGGGTTGATGAAGGCGGCGGCGACGCGCTTTACTTGGAGCTGGTGTACTTGGTCACGGCCTTGGTGCCCTCGGACACCGCGTGCTTGGCCAGCTCACCCGGCAGCAACAGGCGCACGGCGGTCTGGATCTCCCTAGAAGTGATGGTGGAGCGTTTGTTGTAGTGAGCCAGACGCGAGGACTCACCGGCAATGCGCTCGAAAATGTCGTTGACGAATGAATTCATGATACCCATCGCCTTGGACGAAATGCCGGTGTCGGGGTGAACCTGCTTCAGGACTTTGTACACGTAGATGGCGTAGCTCTCCTTCCTGGACTTTCAGCGCTTCTTGCCTCCTTTGCCGGCCGTCTTGGTCACGGCTTTCTTCGAGCCCTTCTTAGGAGCGGTCTTGGCTGGTTCAGGCATAATATTACTACTTCTCGACAAGATTAAGAGAAGAATAAATAACTCCGCCTCGCGGGCCCTCTATGTACAGACTACATTGTAATTAAGCGCAAGCCAAGGCAGGATGTTGATTGGACGACATTCAGTCACCCTTCCTTTGAGGGACCTCCTACAACTAGAGGGGTTTTTTTTCCCCCGCTACCCCGCCGCCCTCGGATACGCTTTGTATCTCTTCCCGTCGTTTTAACTCGCGGGATAACTTATTTTTACTGGGGGGAAAACATTATATAGATATATTTTCTCCCTGAAAATTACTAGCATCAACCATCAGAAAATATAATTTGTAAATAAACGTTATCTTTTGAAGAGGCCACATTTATAGTGTGCAATATAGTACCGTTTTAGGACTATATGCAATATAACTGTATTTATTTAAAGTATTCTAACGTTTAGTGTAATAATATGGTACTTACTGTTTTAGAATTCTTTGTATTTTATTACATTTATAAAAGTCTTTTATTACTTTTCCTTTCTACTCGATAACAAGAGTGAGCAACTGTAACCGAGAATTAGCAATTTCCCTCTGGGATTAATAAAGTTCTTTGAAATCTTGAATAAGTAGCGTGTACCACATATTAGAAACTTTAAACGCTTTGTTCATTAAAAGCATTAGAATGTTTTCTGCTGATTTACGCTTAATTGATAAGCATCAAGTTATTTCCTCCACTACACACACGGATTTCATACGAATATTATCACGCAGCTTTTAAAAGGTGCTTACCGAACTGTAAATGCCTTTCTAACTTCTACAGACATACATGTGTAAAAGCTCTTTTGCTGGAGACGTGGGTGGCCGTTGTGTCCTTTGCCGCCTTTGCTTTTTTTTTTTTTTTTAACTTTCCCCAGTAAAGTGGAATCAAGAGAAGTTTCCTTGAAGATATACACAATCTGTGATTATAATTCATACTAAATAAATCATACATGGAAATGACAAATAAGCATGCGCGGGACCTAATAAAAATATAAATCAAGGCTAATGTGAGTATCAGTAGCACTTTGTATAATTTGCAGTATATGGCATATATGTCGACACATTGTAACCTCTCCGTGTATAATAAACAGTGTGAAAATTAAGCATTTGTGACCATGTGTAACGTGTTGTGAAACCTTTCTTAAATACATACATATCTACATATCTTCATTGAACACATGGTGGATTAAAAGAGAAACTTAATTGGGTACTTTATTTTTGCAAATCTAAAGCTGAAAATTCAAATAATTTGCACATTGCAGTGTTTCCCACAGGTGTGAGATATACCTACGGTGGTAGCCATCGGAGCGGGCCGCATTATATGCAGCACAAAAGTGGTCTACTCTCCACGACTAACAACAAACACATATGACCTTTAACACAATATTTTTATATATTTTATTTCATATTAATTTCACATTTCAGAGATCCAACCTACTAACCCTCCCCTCCATCTACCCATATGTCAAGAGTAAAATGAAGTATATAAACAATTACTAAACACTCTTTAGTGTGGATGGCATAAAATAAAATAAAAAACCACAAGTTAAAAAAAGACATAATAAAAGGTAACAAATAAGAGAAATAAAGTTAATTTCAGTGCAGCCTTGATGTGGAATTCTACGTGTGGCAAAGTGACAACAGTGCAAATAGCACTATAATAAAATTTAGTTAATTACTGTATATAGCCTATATCGTGCTGGAAAAAGTATACGACATTTAATCAATGATTCTATACAAATTGTATTTGGATAGCGCTTTTAACAGTTGTCTTCGTCGCAAAGCAGCTTTACACAATAATTATTTAAGTTCGTATGAAATGTGAATGTGTATGAATCAAAATG
>QNUK01001793.1:0-28355 GCA_013621035.1 Clarias magur
GTAATGATTCACAGAGGCCACGTCTTCTTTACTAGTAATGATTCACAGAGGCCACGCCTTCTTTACTAGTAATGATTCACAGAGGCCACGCCTTCTTTACTAGTAATGATTCACAGAGGCCACGCCTTCTTTACGTAATGATTCACAGAGGCCACGTCTTCTTTACTAGTAATGATTCACAGAGGCCACGCCTTCTTTACTAGTAATGTTTTACAGAGGCCACGCCTTCTTTACTAGTAATGATTCACAGAGGCCACGCCTTCTTTACGTAATGATTCACAGAGGCCACGTCTTCTTTACTAGTAATGATTCACAGAGGCCACGCCTTCTTTACTAGTAATGATTCACAGAGGCCACGCCTTCTTTACTAGTAATGATTCACAGAGGCCACGCCTTCTTTACTAGTAATGTTTTACAGAGGCCACGCCTTCTTTACTAGTAATGATTCACAGAGGCCACGCCTTCTTTACTAGTAATGTTTTACAGAGGCCACGCCCTCTTTACTAGTAATGATTCACAGAGGCCACGCCTTGTTTACTAGTAATGATTCACAGAGGCCACGCCTTCTTTACGTAATGATGCACAGAGGCCACGCCTTCTTTACTAGTAATGATTCACAGAGGCCACGCCTTCTTTACTAGTAATGATGCACAGAGGCCACGCCTTCTTTACTAGTAATGATTCACAGAGGCCACGCCTTCTTTACTAGTAATGTTTTACAGAGGCCACGCCTTCTTTACTAGTAATGTTTTACAGAGGCCACGCCTTCTTTACTAGTAATGATTCACAGAGGCCACGCCTTCTTTACGTAATGATTCACAGAGGCCACGTCTTCTTTACTAGTAATGATTCACAGAGGCCACGCCTTCTTTACTAGTAATGATTCACAGAGGCCACGCCTTCTTTACTAGTAATGATTCACAGAGGCCACGCCTTCTTTACGTAATGATTCACAGAGGCCACGTCTTCTTTACTAGTAATGATTCACAGAGGCCACGCCTTCTTTAGTAGTAATGTTTTACAGAGGCCACGCCTTCTTTACTAGTAATGATTCACAGAGGCCATGCCTTCTTTACTAGTAATGTTTTACAGAGGCCACGCCCTCTTTACTAGTAATGATTCACAGAGGCCACGCCTTGTTTACTAGTAATGATTCACAGAGGCCACGCCTTGTTTACTAGTAATGATTCACAGAGGCCACGCCTAGCTTCCCGAGATTGACAGTCAAATCATGTTACGTATGTAAAGCAGAGACCTGAATAGCTTTCCTTACTCGTCCTATTTTGGACACATTTCAGGAAATTTTTTAAATCATGTACGACTCTTTTGACTCTTTTCAAGGTTCCAACAAACTATTTTAAATCCTAACCATCACACATTATATACAGTTCATTATACACTCTATATCATATGAAAAATCATGAATTACGCATTACGTTTTAAATTGTTGTAACATTGAAATAAAACACACACACACACACATTGTGCTGTTACTAGGAGGTGAAACTAGCAGAACAAACATGATGTCTGAGCTCGAACATGTTCTGGTTTGCGCAACATTGCTGTAAATTTTAGATTTCAGAAATGACCTCAATGTCGGGCAGCTGAAGCACAAAATAGCCTGCTGATATAAAAGTCCTGATGGAAGATGAAGGGATTTTATAATAAAAGAGAAGAAACTGTGATACCATCAGCAAAAATGAGGAAGAAACAATACATCAAGACTGATGAGCAGGAAACGTGACAGATGTATTTCATTAGAGTTCGCGTTGTTGTTTCTCTCTTGTTTGCCTAAATGTGAGGGTTTGGTAACTTTAGGGTTAACATGTAGCTCATGAAGTCCTGGCATAAACTTGTAGAGCAACATATGCAGCTGGTTTGTGTTTATGACTTGGATGTTTTCTTTTTTTGTTTGTTTTGTGTGAAATTAGTTATTCTGCAGAAATGTATCACAGTAGACAAAAACACTCGGGCTAAAATGTTCCTGCATGGATTGAAAGCTCCAGACTGGCTCATGTAACTCGTAAAGCCAAACGGTTTTATTTATTCATTCAGCAGTGGCACACGGAATCACTGACACTTCCTGTCGTCATGGGGGGTCATCGTGAGGAAGACGAGGATGTGGAGAGGAGAGATGAAGGGAAGCGTGGAAGCTCAGTTGGAGGTGTGGAACGCCCCTCTCTGGTGCCACTGCATGTCACGGATCCGCCTTACCGACTGGATCTGAGGCACCTGAGCCCCGAATTCAGAATTCTCCTTGTACTCGCCCTTCTCAAACAGGTACTGGTACCCTCTGTACCCGGGGTACTGATACGCCACCCAGCTGTGAGTGAGACAGCAGAGGAAAAGGAAACGGGGAAATGTCTCAGGAAAAGTGTTTTATTCCTCTTACGCTACAGCAGTCTGACAACATTTTACTGCAATTATAGTTCATTTTTGCGAGGCTAGCTCCTGTTCTTAAACTGCTGCCTGTCACGTTAGCAAAAAACCCCAAACTGGTAATAACTAACCCCAGTCCAGACTTGAACAGGAATGTCATGGCTGATGATCAGGTACTCACGTGCCGCTCTGCACCCGGACCGAGGAAACCTTCTCCTGGTAGCCGTGAGCGTGGAAACTCGGCACGTCGTCGTCTATGATCTCAATCTTCTTTCCTGCAAAGTTGGGATTCTCGTACATCACGAGCTTGTGCTCCTTGGCGTCCTGAACCGAGGCAGAGCAGAGAGAAGTGGTGTGAAGGCGAGCGGCTCGGTGAAAGCTGAGCGACTTCTCTTATTCGTCTCGACATTATTTACCACTTTGATGGGGCGGAAGGAGAGGACGCAGTCACTGCGCCGGCTGTTGGTCCAGGCATCCCAGCGAGGATACTCGCCCTTCTCCAGCACATACTGCTCACCCTTACAGCCGGGCTGCTCGTACCCCACCCACCTACACACTCATTTCCAACAACAGGTTATGATAATGCACACATTTCTCCGCACCTTAATGGATTACTATTTCTCAGTTTGCATAATCATCTGTTTGTATCTCCAACACACACACACTCACGGGCCACACAGCACCAGTATCGAGCCCACTTTCTCCACGCCGGCCTCTTGTAGGTTGTTACACGGCCCGGTCAGCTCATGGCAGCGACCTTGGAAGTTCTCCTGTTCGTAGATGATCAGCTGAAAGACAGGATGAGAAGAGAACAAACAAACCTTCAGTTTTCCGTTAACGGCGCATCATAAAGACGTTCAATCCATGGCCGTGTGAGGACACCTTGAAACTGCTGGATGCAGGATTCTGTTGTTTGGATGTAGGGTTCTGGTGATCGCTTGCCATGGTGAACCAGGAGCGGTGTGACGAGCTTTAAAACAGAGCTGACTTTTTAGACACATTCACATGCAGGATGCTATAAATGAAGGATTATTTTTCTATAACAGCATGTCCCTGAGTTTCATTCCTCTAACGCCACAGCGGGTTGATGAGGACCGGCGGCCTCGCCACAGCAGACCATCTGATCTGCACATGACTTGGCACAGCTTTTATGCCGGATGCCCTTGCTGTTGTTCGAACCTTCCGTTTTATCGGGGCTCGAGATCGGCATTGCTTCCAGTGACTGGGGTTTGGGTGGGAATCCAGGCTTATGTTCTTGGCTATTTTATAGCAGCTATAAACAGCATCTTCCTTTTTCTCTCTTGAATAAGACAAAACAAGTCTCGCAGCATGTCACGTAAAGAAGCGTAAACTCCTTTAGTAACTCCTTAAATGATTAACTCCTTAAATGTTAAAAAAAAAAACCCTTCTTTTTAGTTTCGTCATATCAGACTTTTTAATCTGTCTGTTATTAACGTTGAGTCTGCGCCGCAGATCACAGTGAATAAGGTGTTGCTATGGAAATGACAATAAATAAGAAAAACAAGCGCATTAATAGCCTTTACACTTGTATTACTGTCAGGGTTGCGGTTGTAGATTATAATAAATCAACATGATATATAGTGTATGCAATATAATCTATGATGGTCTCTTACCAGCTCCGGGATGTTGCCTGTCGGTTTCCAGTGGCATGGGAGCTGAATATATATGCACGAGAGTTGGAAAGCTTCCCAAAACACACTCATAATCCAGGGCCGAATAGGCGGCTGTGTGTCTGTAGGGCGGTGAAGCGAAATGTGCCAAAATATTCCCTCAAATCAACACCCCTCCACATCTCTCCCCCCCCTTTTTAATGCCCCTGCAAAGCTATTTCATTAGGTGTCAGTTTGGTCCAGACGCTCTTTGTTCATTATGCCATGATTCAGCAGCTACCGTGCCAAGAGTGTGAGCTTTACAATGAGGCAAAGCTGCAGACGTGTGGACATGTGGGGAGAGAGAGAGAGAGAGAGAGAGAGAGTTTATAGTACATTTTTTCCATGTGCTTCAGTCTGGGATAATGTTCCATTTTTATATCTTCTTCCTGAAAAATTTAGATAAAAAAAAAAAGAATGAAAAAAAGTTTTGTTTAAACTCTTCCGCGGTTCAGAAGTTTCCAGGTTTTTAACGTCCCTCTTTAACCCCCAGACAGCACAGGAGCACAGTGCACCCGTTAAACTGTGCAGAAGATTGATTTATTTACACAAAGCTGATTTTATTCATCCCCGCATTCATTTCTCCTTCAATTTCCACAAAGAAATGGTTTATTTTCGCAAACATGTAACATTAAAGAAAAAAAACAATAAACAGCAGTTTTCTAAGCCAAATAAAAAGATTTTTTAAAATTTTTTAGATATCTTATATTCGAAATGTTTTTTGAATTGTGTTCATATTATTACACTACGTACTTCTTGCTTCTATACAGATGCATCTAAAAATGTGTTTAAAATATTTTTTTAAGTTAAGCTATTTTTTAAAAAAGTTTTTCTTCATACCAAAGAAAGAAAGAAAGAAAAAAGATTGCTTTGATGTTTAACGAAAGGTTTATTATTTTAAAGAAAAAACTATTGCATTGCTCTATTGCTGTAACGAAATAATCATAGAAATAAATATAATTATTATATTAGAATATATTATGTCTTCTATTGTCTGCTTGTAATCTACAACAGATTTATGATTTCATGACCACAATACGATTTTGCTTTGGCTCCTCAAAAATAGTTTTTTCAAAATATTAAACACACACACACACACACACACACACACACACACACACACACACACACACACACAGTGCCATTATGTGTTTCAGAGTGGCTCATATAACATGTAAGGACTGAAACCTAATAGAATGTGGTCTAAGAGGAAAATAATAAATAATATACAGTGTGCTGAAACAGAGTCAGTGTTACACCCTTAGAGCGGATTATTTTCCTCCCAACTGAGTGTGTATACACACCCCTGAGTGTGTATCCCCTGACTCAACAGAAGTTAAAGCATTTCCTTGATCCCCAAGGGAATTCCAGAAACAGTAGAGACAGTAACATACTGACAGGTTGTAGATGCGATTACACACATAGTCAGTGTACACAGGGTGGGAATGTGAGAAGTGACCAGAAGTCGCTAGTACTGTGATAACAACAACAACAACAACAACAACAAAAACTACAAGAGATATAAGAAGCATATAAAGAAAGTATATAAATTACAAGTAAAACAAAGTGAAGAAATTGTCGTAATTGTGCAAAGAACTTAGTTTTACTTTTTTTGTAAGAACAAAAAAGAGACATTATACTTTGTTTCCCGTAAGAGCTGCATTTTATGTTAGTTTATATTCTCACTAACATTGTAGGAGCTACAAGCATTTGTTCCCTCACTGACTTCTGTTTATTTTCTCATGAAATGAATGAATGAATAATAAATAGATACATTTTTCATGCTATTGCCCAAAACATGGTATGATAAAACACCATTTTACATAATACTCAACGCTTCTTATCTTCCGATCCATGCTTTGTTTTTCTTTTTTTTTGTCAATATGGATACGTGTTTATATTTTCAGATGAAACTTGGCCAATTTAGATTTCACATGAAAAAATAATGCAAAAGTGTTAAATTAATGCAACATGAATTTGACATGGTTACAGTCACTACAGATTTTTTTTTTTTTTTTTTGCAGCTTTGCCCAAAAAAAAAAAAAAATTTAAGCCAGAATTTTTATAGGCTGTATGCTTCCAGAAGCTTTCTCCCATTTTAGTATCAAAACGCACAAGGAAACATAAATAATTAATGTTTTAAATGATTATTTTGTTGAAGTCACAGAATAATTCTGAAAAATTTGACCATTTTTGGATGCTGAAGTTAGCAACTTAAAATTTCATTTAGCCAAGATTGGTCACTTCCATGTTACATAAACTTCATAAGTAGTATAATAACAACAACAACAACAACAACAACAACAATAATAATAATAATAATACAATCAGCACCAATACAGTTTTGCTGTAATCAATAAACCACAGAAAAATCTTCTGTCAAAAAAAAAAAAAAAATCTAAAGTCGCAGCTTTACCTCTTTTAATCAACATCAACAACAAAAAGAAAAAACAAACAAAAAAAAAAACAACTTCTGACCAATCAGTGCGCAGGACTCATCAGTGTCCAGTCCTGTAAATCATCTCTGTGTCCTGCAGTTAAACTGCACACTGCATTTCCACACCAGCGGTTAATCTTGTGTTTAATTAAATCGTATTGATGGTGTTTATAATAAATAATCGCTAATCACAGCGTGTAATTTGGTTTATGATCCATGTGTTGTGTAACCCCGGCTGCTCTGTGTCTCTGTGTGTGTGTGTGTGTGTTTCGTAACACGCTATAAGAGTTAATTGGGCAGTGCGCTGAGGTTAATGAGAGAGCGCGCGCTGCACCAGGCTGTAAATAGCAGTCGGGCGACACCGGCGCGCGCGCGCACGAGCCTCTGCCTTTGATCTGTTTATTTTCTTCTCCGCCCTGCAGATGGCTCGGATTCCTGAAAAGTCTCAGGTGGAGAAACAGGAGGAGGAGGAGGAGGAGGCGGAGCGGTGTATGTGTGTGTGTGTGTGTGTGCTCCAGCTCTCCCCATGTTCCCCGGTGCGCTCTGCGCCTCAGACAGCGGGACAGCCGAGCTCCAGGTCCAGGCATCAGACAGATTTATTCTTCTTCTTCTTCTTCTTCTTCTTATTATTATTCAGATTAGTTTAGGAATCTGGAGCGCGACGATGCTGCTGCTGCTGCAGTTCGTGGTCCTCACAGTGAGCTTTACATGCGGAGGAAGTTTCCCCTCCTACAGATACGACGGTCTGGACGACGAGCCGAGCGCCTTCGACTATGACCGCGCGGCGGCGGAGGAGCTGCACATGAGCAACGCGAGCGCGTGCGAGCGGTGCGCGCCGGAGCTGTGTCCGCCCGCGCGCGGCTGCAGGGCGGGGCTCGTGCGCGACTCGTGCGGCTGCTGCCTCGAATGCGGGAACCTGGAGGGCCAGCCGTGCGACCCCGGGGACCGCAACGTCCACCACGGCCTCTGCGGGGAGGGACTCGCGTGCGAGAGCGACGGGGGGACCCAGGAGCCGGTGTGCGCGTGCGCGGCCCAGCAGCCTCTGTGCGGCTCGGACGGCCGGACCTACATGAACCTGTGCAGATACAAAGAAGCCGCCTTCTCGAAACCGGGCCTCGCCTCGAGCCAGGGGCCGTGCAGGACCGGTACGAGCGTCTTCTGCCTTATGGCGGCTTCCTGTCCGCGTAAAAGCTCGCCTCCGTGTTTTCGCAGGATCATTTTAGATTGTAAGACTTAATGTCAATTAACATCACCGTGTGCAATATCAGCGATCAATTAACAACAGGGCGCAATATTACACGTCACTGTTGTTCTGTAAATTCTCCATCAGTACCTGGTTTCTGATATTCTGTTGCTACCGGTTGGTTGTTGCAATTTTACTTTTGTCTGTCTTTATGTCTAGTTTGTTGATTTTTTTTCTTTTCTTTTCTTTCTTACTTAATTTCATTGCATGTATACTTCTTTACTCTCTGGAACAAGAATTACGATATTCAATGAGTCACAGAGCTCACGGCACAGTCAAACTTTCTCCAGCTGAAAAAGGATAAATTGCATGTCGTTGGAAGAAACTATTATCACTGTGAAACCACGTAGTGGTTAGGACTGTCGCTTTGCAACTCCAGGGTTCTGGGTCCGATTCCGATGGGTCTCTGTGTGCAGTTCTCGCCGTGCTTGGGAGATTTTTCCTCCCACCAAAATCTGCATTCCCAAATCAAATTGCCCCTGGTGTAAATCAAATCCCCCCTCCCCCCACGTGACCCTGAATACAGGATAAATTGGTAAAGACGATGAGTGAGAGTGAGTGAAACCACGTGTGACACAGCACTGTCATCACTCTGATATGATTATTTTTCAAAACACAGCGCACCTCATTGCACCTTCAATATATCAACAGTTGTGCAACTTTCTTCGCTGTGTTAAAAACACATTCTGTGATTGACTGGAATAAATGGAACAGATGAGCTTCCTCTGTGTATTTTTACATCTAACTCGATTACAGGTGATGCAGGAATCCTTTATACTATCATTCTTTGTTATTTGTCCTTTTAAGGACTTTAGTCCTCATAACCATTGAGCTTATACATTCTCTAACAGTACAAATGCTTTTCTCTCCTAAACCTTTAACAGTCTGTTTGGGAATTTCGGACATTCTGGAGCCTGTAATTTTCCTGCTGGCTTTCAGGGGGGGGGGGAGATTTACGACCTTTGAACAACTGCGAAGCAGCCCGAGTTACACAAGTGGCTTTAGAGAGGAAATGGCTTGTGAACGTGATCCCTCGTCTAATCTCTCGCTCGTTTTATTTATCTTCCTCTGTGTGTTAAGTTCCTATCATCAAAGTCCCTCCACGTAACTTGGTGAACGTGACCGGAAGCAGTGCAGTGTTTCTGTGCGAGGTCTTTGCCTTCCCTATGGCGTTGGTGGAATGGAGGAAAGAAGGAAAGGAGGACATTTTGCCTGGTGACGATCCTCATATCTCTGTGCAGGTTAACTTTTCAAAATATTATGTGCATATCTTTGCATTTAATCTGTGATATAAACAGTGTCTATATGTACTCACATGCTCCTCCTTCTACATAGTCCAGAGGAGGTCCTCAGAAATATGAGCTCTCTAGCTGGCTGCAGATTGAGGACGCGACTCGGGTGGATTCGGGTACCTACAGATGCATCGCCAAGAATAGTCTGGGCAACGTCTCATCCACTGTAGTGCTGGGGATTTTACCACCAGGTATCAGGCTCCCACAATGAACACCGTCTTTACACTTTGCATTATTTTAAGCTAGAATTCTTTGCTCTCACAAAGAAACGATTTCGAACCGTAAAATAATTCTTTGATTCCATTTGAACTGCATGGAACTGCTAGTAACTCAGTGTAAAGATCTAGCCAATGATGTAAACTTCAAAGCGTTTTTGTAAGTCACTCTGCATAAGAGTGTCTGCCACATGACTATAAATATATAAATGTAAATTTTAGTGCCATAACAATGTCTTTGGCAACGTGTTAGATTAAAGTTCTAGAGTGATCATTGCTACAAATGACATTTAAAAGCTTGCTAAAGAATGAGGGAAAGGGTAACACTGGATTCATGACATCATCAAGTATGCAACTGGAAATGGAGAAACATAAATAACATGGCAATAGACAAAAAAAAAAAAAAAAAAAAAACTGTATTTTTCTTACCTCAAGTTTACTATAAAAACTTAACATTCCATATTGTATTCTTTTACCAAGCCAAAAGTGGCTCCGATCTGTTGTACTTCACTTTTTAACTCAAGGTAAAACTATTATACTGAGGATTTCAGTGTGTTTACGAGATCCTGGTCTCTGCATGATGAGTGAGGCATATCTAGAATGGTGTCCTTATTCATCATTTTACAATTAGAGGATCTTCATGATATCATTTGACCAATTTTGCAAATGCCTTTTTAAAGATATTGATCTAAAAGAGTGTTTAATTTGTTCCTAGATGAGATGTCTGCCTATTTAGAAGAAAGCATGAAAGAGTCGATGGGATACGATCCGATCAGAGACTATGATGGAGACTACTATTGAACCACTTGAGAGCTGAAATGTTTTCTCAACTAAAGACTTGAAAAGCTCTACTTGAAAACCAAAAGCACCTCCTGTGTCCACACGAGGCTTGACATCTGGACTCACATTAGGAACACAGAGGGAGGTGCACATGACGCAGCTTATTGACATGAAAGAAAAATACACATCAGATCTAAACAAAAAAAGCACCTGGTAACAGTAGAGCATCCCATGTATAGGTTTTAATCAGAATATAAGGGATGGTGTTTTTCTTTTGTTTTGTCTGCTGTTCTTTACGTTTCCTCCTGTGATTTAAGCTATAAAACATAACTTCGTAGGGGAAAAGGAACATTGAGCACATTCCAGACACACTGTAACTCTTTACTGAGTCTCCAGTTTCATGTGTCTTTTAACTACCAAATCATAACATATCCCTTCCTAGGGTTGATATATTTTTCCATATGTGGCATCCCTCCGTTTGTGTGCACGGTGGCTAAATTCATTCCCGGAGGGAGGAGAGTCGTCCGCAGCTGGTTTTTATTTAAGAGCTGCTGTCTTAAAGCCTGAGAATAGACATGATATTTTACATAAAAAGAGTCATCTTGTTGAATAAAAATGAGCTACAGGAGTCTAAATATAGGTTTACTTTGACATCGTAATATTTCCCTTTCCTTAGCTGAGTGGTCAGACAACTACTTTTAAATGATAAGGCTGTGGAAAGGGAGATCTTTGTTTTGTTTTTTCTTGATTCAAATTAGATACGGGCCTATTTATTTTTTTGTTTCTTGTTTTTCTTTATGTTATTGCATACCTTGCTTAGTTTTTAATGTACTGTATGAGCTTATATTTATGTAAGGAGGCCATCTTGACATACAGAACATTTTCTGCTCAGGTTCAGTCAAATACATGACCGTATCTATTTAGTAGGACAGAATTCTTAATGGCTAATATTTTAATGCTTGTACGATTTTACAATAAAACATAGTCAAAACCTGACGTGTCCGTTTCTTATTTGTGAAGTATTTTATCCACAGTCAGACTGTAGCCAGGAAAAAAATGATCCAGTAGGCTAGTTTTGTTAGATTTTTTCATACCCAATCCCAAAGCAATATTAACGCGAGACTGTTAACACTTGCGAACTGTCCTTAAAGGTGGATACGATTTCTGCACTCCTGTAAGACATACAGTAGGACCCCTTTTCCTCTGAGATTCCGATTAGAACCATAGTGTTAGCTCGCCTCTGTGGATTCAGTTCAGTTTCTGTTAGACTTGTACGGAAAACAGGAGAAGTAATTGGGGAGTTGGAACCGGCCCAGAAGCAGGACCAAGGGGCTTCCCTGTTTTCCTAAAACATTCATAAATATCCTGCACTTGGAAAGACATTACTGGCACAGACAGAAGTACAGGTCACCTCCACGCATGCATTAAAATGAATAAGTGAATGGTTAGCCTGTGTCCTGTTAGAAAGAGCTAAAAAATAAAATTAAACAATGTGCAAAAGTGGAGTGTAAATTGACTCCGCTTTTTCTGCTTGCGGTGAACATTCCATGGAATCACAAGCAACTAGTGCATAAAGTATTTCTGTAGAGCTCATTCTGCCACATGGTAGCCATTGGGAATTACCTCCAGACTCTGCACCAGAACAGGGTCTATAACCATTTCCAGACATTAATTTCTTTATGGTAGATATTTATCTGTCTTAAAAGTCAAAACAAAACAAACAACAACAAAAAAAAAAACAGTTCAAACGCATTAACCAGGGGACAGAACAAAGTGTGATGAAGGTGAATTTTTCAGAGATTCATCCGGACCTAAAAAAAAAAAAAAAAGACTTAAAATGAGAAATAAAAAAATATCATCCTATGCAAAAGACATTTGAGGCAAAGACCTCACACAGCTTCTTCCTTCCAATCCAAGAAAGAATATGGAGACAGTTAGGCAACTGTTTGACTTTCTGATTTCTAACAGTCCAATTGTTTATACTAAAGCAAACTCAGAAACCCACTGCAACATCCTAATATGGCTTTGATTTAAAAAAAAAAAGTAAGCAATATTGAAGAAAGTGAGTTTGATGTAGAAAAAGAAGAAAGTACAGAAGAATAATACTACAAGAAATGTTTTACCATTCATTACTCAATCTATTGCAGTATTGTTTGTGCAGTGCTTCTACCTAAAAACATCCAGGCGTAGGTTTAGGTCCGATGAAGAAGCCAGAGGTGGAAGAGTGAGAATAAACACTCTTAAATGACATGAAAAATGATAATAAGCATTGAGAGAAAATGGCAATTCAAAGTCAAAAAGCTAATGAGGCATAAAATTAAGCTAGGTGCTCGTCTGGATGACAGAACCCATCTCAGATCTCGAACAGGAAATCATGCCTGGTGGCCTAATATAAAGGTCTATGGAAAGTATGCTCGGCAAATACTAGAACAGCCATTTCCAAACTTAACAACCCTGCATCCCAAATGAAAATGGGAAAATATTCTGTGACCCACCCATGCATTTAAATACAATTTTTAATTGATTTTAACAGAGCAAAATTAACCTGTAGTGTGCGTTTCAAGTATGTAAGATTCACAGGATACTGTATGTCGATGAAGATGAAGTAGTCTTACATATCTAAGAAATGGTTTCTGAACCATTAAATGTACATGTAAAAATGTACATTGCACAAGATGGCGCCGGTGAGGTCGGCTGCTGTCACGACTGCTCCGACCTATTTTACCTTGTTTTCGCTTTTTAAGTTAATTTTCAATAACTTTAAACCGGATAATTCATCACCATTGAGTGCATTAGGTACGATAGAGATACTCTTATTTCTATTGGTCTACAATGTACTCACAATTAGACATTTTTAACTCCGGATCCGAGCTGGCCGAATGAGATCCTGTGAGAGAACAAAGGACGCGACGCGAAGCGGCGACACCGAGGGAAACGAGCCGGCGTCAGGAACGGGCTGAGAGCTCCCACAATAAACACTGTCTTTACACTTTGCATTATTTTAAGCTAGAATAGGCACACCTCTGCCTAGCATCCTGCACGCCAATGTCCAGTCCCTGGAGAACAAGCTCGATGACCTCAGGGCCAGGATAAAGTTCCAGAGAGACATTCGGGACTGCAATCTTCTCTGCTTCACCGAGACATGGCACGCTATTTAGCCGGCCGGTTCACCGCAGTCGGTTCACCGCATGGACAGGACACGGGACTCGGGGAAGACAAGGGGAGGCGGCGTGTGTTTAATGGTGAACAGCAGCTAGTGCAACAGCGCAAGCGTTGTTCCTCTTACATGCTCGTGCACACCCAACCTGGAACTATTGACCATCAAATGTCGTCCTTTTTATCTTCCTTGGGAGTTTACATCGGTCATAATCAGCGCCGTTTATATTCCACCACAAGCGGACATGGACACTGCCTTATGCGAGCTGATGCACCAGACTCATACCGAACTTCTATCAACATATCACCTGCCCGACCAGGGGCGAAAGGACACTGGACCACTGTTACACAACAGTCAAGGATGGCTACAACGCACAATCTCGTCCATCGTTTGGTAAATCTGACCATCCTGCCATCTTCAAGTTGACGGTTCAAAGGGAGTTCGCACACTAGATGGACCAATCGGTGCCTGCGCTACAGGACGCACTCAATGACGCAGCCTGGAACATGTTCCGAAACAGCTCCGATGACGTCAACGTGTTTACGGAAGCGGTTGTGGGATTCGTCGGGAAACTAGCGGATGATACCGTAAAAAAAACGATCATCAGAACATTTCCCAAGCAGAAGCCATGGGTGGATAAAACCATCCGCGATGCTCTGAGATCTCGCACCACTGCCTACAACGCGGGATGTAGGTAGAGTCCTCAGAGCTTGCGCAGACCAGTTAGCACCTGTGTTCACAGAGATATTCAACATCTCTTTATCTCAGTCGGTGATCCCTACATGCATGAAGGAGTCCATCATAGTTCCTATTCCCAAGAAACCCCATCCTGCTTCCCTCAATGACTATCGACCTGTAGTGCTCACATGAGTGGTGATGAAGTGCTTTGAATGGCTGTTCAGAGAGTTCATCATTTGAAAAAGGCCCGGCAGCGTCTCTACCATCTCAGACGCCTAAGAGACTTTAGACTGCCATCTAAGGTGCTTAGGAACTTCTACTCTAGCACCATAGAGAGCATCCTGACTGAAAACATCTCAACCTGGTTCGGGAACAGCACCATGCAGGAGCGACGAGCTCTTCAGAGAATGGTGGAATCTTTGACCTTGAGGCTTCAGAGGAAATGATGTCCTACCCTATGGTATCATCCAAGTGTCCTGGCTTTGGTTTGCTTAGTTGTGCTTCCGTTTGCCTTCTGAGAACAGTAGTTACTGGCTTGCTGCATGATTTGAACTTTGGTGCTCTTAAAAGTGGCTAGCTGTGTTATATCATTCATTTCATATCATGAACTTGAATTAAGTTAATGAAAACCTTGTGGACTTCCAGGATGTGCCAGATGAGGTCAAGCAGGTTGCAGTGTATTTAGAAAATCTTCATCAAACGGTTCCCTCAAGTTGCTTCCAAGAAAACCTGTAAATGGCTGTAAAAGTGCATTTCATGTAGGAATTCAAATCTGTAAATTGTGTTCTTAGGCCAAGTGAGGGTGGGGTTTCTATGTAATTAGGGTATGCATCAAAAAGAAAAGAAGTCATGTAGTGCTCCAGTGGTGTAGTGGTATCATGCAAGATTCCCATTCTTGCAAACTGGGTTCGATTCCCGGCTGGTGCAGCCAGTGTCACCTTTTCCTTCCCATGCAGGCGCAGGTTTGTTCCGTTCTTTGTCCTGCTGGGAACATGTGTAGGATGTTTGAGTTCCTTCTGGGTCTGGATAAATGTAAGCAAAAATATTTGTTATATGCGATGTAGATCTGAAGGAAACCATGCCAAGGGAGTGAAATACCCTAAGATTTGGACAGACAAACTCGAAGCAATGAGCTTTCTTTGCTTCATGGTGTAAACATGGCAGACATCTGTATTTCTGAAGTGTGAGTACATTACCAAGAAAACCTGTAAATGGCTGTAAAAGTGAATTTCATGTAGGAATTCAAATCTGTAGATTGTGTTCTTAGGCCAAGTCAGGGTGGGGTTTAGATGTAAATAGGGTATGCATCAAAAAGAAAAGAAGTCATGTTTGTTCCGTTCCTTGTCCTGATGGGAACATGTGTAGGATGTTTCAGTTCCTTCAGGGTCTGGATAAATGTAAGCAAAAATATTTGTTATATGCGATGTAGATCTGAAGGAAACCATGCCAAGGGAGTGAAATACCCTAAGATTTGGACAGACAAACTCGAAGCAATGAGCTTTCTTTGCTTCATGGTGTAAACATGGCAGACATCTGTATTTCTGAAGTGTGCCAAGGGATTCTGTAGCTGAGAAATTTGTGATGCTTCTTATTTTTCCAGGTCATGCTGGGGGAAGCAAATAAAAACCTCTGTGGTTGTAGAAAATCAACTTTTCATTCAAAAAGACTGTTGCAGCACAGGCCCAGTGGCCTAATGGATAAGGCATCAGCCTTCGGAGCTGAGGATTGTGGGTTCGAGTCCCATCTGGGTCACTTTATAGCTAGGATTTGAGACTGGACCTTGAGGCTTCAGAGGAAATGATGTCCTACCCTATGGTATCATCCAAATGGCTTTGGTTTGCTTAGTTGTGCTTCCGCTTGCTTTCTGAGAACAATGGCTGCTGCATGATTTGAACTTTGTTGCTCTTAAAAGTGGCTAGCTGTGTTATATCATTCATTTCATATCATGAACTTGAATTAAGTTAATGAAAACCTTGTGGACTTCCAGGATGTGCCAGATGAGGTCAAGCAGGTTGCAGTGTATTTAGAAAATCTTCATCAAACGGTTCCCTCAAGTTGCTTCCATGAAAACCTGTAAATGGCTGTAAAAGTGCATTTCATGTAGGAATTCAAATCTGTAGATTGTGTTCTTAGGCCAAGTCAGGGTGGGGTTTAGATGGAAATAGGGTATGCATCAAAAAGAAAAGAAGTCATGTAGTGCACCAGTGGTGTAGTGGTATCATGCAAGATTCCCATTCTTGTGAACCGGGTTCGATTCCCGGCTGGTGCAGCCTGCCTTGCCTTTACCTTCCCATGCAGGCGCAGGTTTGTTCCCTTCCTTGTCCTGATGGGAACATGTGTAGGATGTTTCAGTTCCTTCAGGGTCTGGATAAATGTAAGCAAAAATCTTTGTTATATGCAGTGTAGATCTGAAGGAAACCATGCCAAGGGAGTGAAATACCCTAAGATTTGGACAGACAAACTCGAAGCAATGAGCTTTCTTTTCTTCATGGTGTAAACATGGCAGACATTTGTATTTCTGAAGTCTGCCAAGGGATTCTGTAGCTGAGAAATTTGTGATGCGTCTTATTTTTCCAGGTCATGCTGTGGGATAGCAAATAAAAACCTCTGTGGTTGTAGAAAATCAACTTGAACCCATTACCGCAGTATTGTTTTTGTTTTCATTGAAAAAGAATGTTGCAGCACAGGCCCAGTGGCCTAATGGATAAGGCATCAGCCTTCGGAGCTGAGGATTGTGGGTTCGAGTCCCATCTGGGTCACTTTATAGCTAGGATTTGAGACTGGACCTTGAGGCTTCAGAGGAAATGATGTCCTACCCTATGGTATCATCCAAGTGTCCTGGCTTTGGTTTGCTTAGTTGTGCTTCCGCTTGCTTTCTGAGAACAATGGCTACTGGCTTGCTGCATGATTTGAACTTTGTTGCTTTTAAAAGTGGCTAGCTGTGTTATATCATTCATTTCATATCATAAACTTGAATTAAGTTAATGAAAACCTTGTGGACTTCCAGGATGTGCCAGATGAGGTCAAGCAGGTTGCAGTGTATTTAGAAAATCTTCATCAAACGGTTCCCTCAAGTTGCTTCCATGAAAACCTGTAAATGGCTGTAAAAGTGCATTTCATGTAGGAATTCAAATCTGTAGATTGTGTTCTTAGGCCAAGTGAGGGTGGGGTTTAGATGTAAATAGGGTATGCATCAAAAAGAAAAGAAGTCATGTAGTGCACCAGTGGTGTAGTGGTATCATGCAAGATTCCCATTCTTGTGAACTGGGTTCGATTCCCGGCTGGTGCAGCCTGCCTCGCCTTTTTCTTCCCATGCAGGCGCAGGTTTGTTCCGTTCCTTGTCCTGATGGAAACATGTGTAGTTTGAACATGTGATGTTTCAGTTCCTTCTGGGTCTGCATAAATGTAAGCAAAAATCTTTGTTATATGCAGTGTAGATCTGAAGGAAACCATGCCAAGGGAGTGAAATACCCTAAGATTTGGACAGACAAACTCGAAGCAATGAGCTTTCTTTGCTTCATGGTGTAAACATGGCAGACATCTGTATTTCTGAAGTGTGCCAAGGGATTCTGTAGCTGAGAAATTTGTGATGCGTCTTATTTTTCCAGGTCATGCTGTGGGATAGCAAATAAAAACCTCTGTGGTTGTAGAAAATGAACTTGAACCCATTACCGCAGTATTGTTTTTGTTTTCATTGAAAAAGACTGTTGCAGCACAGGCCCAGTGGCCTAATGGATAAGGCATCAGCCTTCGGAGCTGAGGATTGTGGGTTCGAGTCCCATCTGTGTCACTTTACAGCTAGGATTTGAGACTGGACCTTGAGGCTTCAGAGGAAATGATGTCCTACCCTATGGTATCATCCAAGTGTCCTGGCTTTGGTTTGCTTAGTTGTGCTTCCGCTTGCCTTCTGAGAACAATGGCTACTGGCTTGCTGCATGATTTGAACTTTGTTGCTCTTAAAAGTGGCTAGCTGTGTTATATCATTCATTTCATATCATCAACTTGAATTAAGTTAATGAAAACCTTGTGGACTTCCAGGATGTGCCAGATGAGGTCAAGCAGGTTGCAGTGTATTTAGAAAATCTTCATCAAACGGTTCCCTCAAGTCGCTTCCATGAAAACCTGTAAATGGCTGTAAAAGTGCATTTCATGTAGGAATTCAAATCTGTAGATTGTGTTCTTAGGCCAAGTGAGGGTGGGGTTTAGATGTAAATAGGGTATGCATCAAAAAGAAAAGAAGTCATGTTTGTTCCGTTCCTTGTCCTGATTGGAACATGTGTAGGATGTTTCAGTTCCTTCAGGGTCTGGATAAATGTAAGCAAAAATATTTGTTATATGCGATGTAGATCTGAAGGAAACCATGCCAAGGGAGTGAAATACCCTAAGATTTGGACAGACAAACTCGAAGCAATGAGCTTCCTTTGCTTCATGGTGTAAACATGGCAGACATCTGTATTTCTGAAGTGTGCCAAGGGATTCTGTAGCTGAGAAATTTGTGATGCTTCTTATTTTTCCAGGTCATGCTGGGGGAAGCAAATAAAAACCTCTGTGGTTGTAGAAAATCAACTTTTCATTCAAAAAGACTGTTGCAGCACAGGCCCAGTGGCCTAATGGATAATCAGCCTTCGGAGCTGAGGATTGTGGGTTTGAGTCCCATCTGGGTCACTTTATAGCTAGGATTTGAGACTGGACCTTGAGGCTTCAGAGGAAATGATGTCCTACCGTATGGTATCATCCAAGTGTCCTGGCTTTGGTTTGCTTAGTTGTGCTTCCGCTTGCCTTCTGAGAACAATGGCTACTGGCTTGCTGCATGATTTGAACTTTGTTGCTCTTAAAAGTGGCTAGCTGTGTTATATCATTCATTTCATATCATCAACTTGAATTAAGTTAATGAAAACCTTGTGGACTTCCAGGATGTGCCAGATGAGGTCAAGCAGGTTGCAGTGTATTTAGAAAATCTTCATCAAACGGTTCCCTCAAGTTGTTAGATGAGTACATTACCAAGAAAACCTGTAAATGGCTGTAAAAGTGCATTTCATGTAGGAATTCAAGTCTGTAGATTGTGTTCTTAGGCCAAGTGAGGGTGGGGTTTAGATGTAAATAGGGTATGCATCAAAAAGAAAAGAAGTCATGTAGTGCACCAGTGGTGTAGTGGTATCATGCTGGGGGAAGCAAATCAAAACCTCTCTGGTTGTAGAAAATCAACTTTTCAATCAAAAAGATTGTTTTAGCACAGGCCCAGTGGCCTAATGGATAAGGCATCAGCCTTCGGAGCTGAGGATTGTGGGTTCGAGTCCCATCTGGGTCACTTTATAGCTAGGATTTGAGACTGGACCTTGAGGCTTCAGAGGAAATGATGTCCTACCCTATGGTATCATCCAAGTGTCCTGGCTTTGGTTTGCTTAGTTGTGCTTCCGTTTGCTTTCTGAGAACAATGGCTACTGGCTTGCTGCATGATTTGAACTTTGTTGCTCTTAAAAGTGGCTAGCTGTGTTATATCATTCATTTCATATCATAAACTTGAATTAAGTTAATGAAAACCTTGTGGATTTCCAGGATGTGCCAGATGAGGTCAAGCAGGTTGCAGTGTATTTAGAAAATCTTCATCAAACGGTTCCCTCAAGTTGCTTCCATGAAAACCTGTAAATGGCTGTAAAAGTGCATTTCATGTAAGAATTCAAATCTGTAGATTGTGTTCCTTGTCCTGATGGGAACATGTGTAGGATGTTTCAGTTCCTTCAGGGTCTGGATAAATGTAAGCAAAAATCTTTGTTATATGCAGTGTAGATCTGAAGGAAACCATGCCAAGGGAGTGAAATACCCTAAGATTTGGACAGACAAACTCGAAGCAATGAGCTTTCTTTGCTTCATGGTGTAAACATGGCAGACATCTGTATTTCTGAAGTGTGCCAAGGGATTCTGTAGCTGAGAAATTTGTGATGCTTCTTATTTTTCCAGGTCATGCTGGGGGATAGCAAATAAAACCCTCTGTGGTTGTAGAAAATCAACTTGAACCCATTACCGCAGTATTGTTTTTGTTTTCATTGAAAAAGACTGTTGCAGCACAGGCCCAGTGGCCTAATGGATAAGGCATCAGCCTTCGGAGCTGAGGATTGTGGGTTCGAGTCCCATCTGGGTCACTTTACAGCTAGGATTTGAGACTGGACCTTGAGGCTTCAGAGGAAATGATGTCCTACCCTATGGTATCATCCAAGTGTCCTGGCTTTGGTTTGCTTAGTTTTGCTTCTGCTTGCTTTCTGAGAACAATGGCTGCTGCATGATTTGAACTTTGTTGCTCTTAAAAGTGGCTAGCTGTGTTATATCATTCATTTCATATCATGAACTTGAATTAAGTTAATGAAAACCTTGTGGACTTCCAGGTTGTGCCAGATGAGGTCAAGCAGGTTGCAGTGTATTTAGAAAATCTTCATCAAACGGTTCCCTCAAGTTGCTTCCATGAAAACCTGTAAATGGCTGTAAAAGTGCATTTCATGTAGGAATTCAAATCTGTAGATTGTGTTCTTAGGCCAGGTGAGGGTGGGGTTTAGATGTAAATAGGGTATGCATCAAAAAGAAAAGAAGTCATGTAGTGCACCAGTGGTGTAGTGGTATCATGCAAGATTCCCATTCTTGTGAACCGGGTTCGATTCCCGGCTGGTGCAGCCTGCCTCGCCTTTTCCTTCCCATGCAGGCGCAGGTTTGTTCCCTTCCTTGTCCTGATGGGAACATGTGTAGGATGTTTCAGTTCCTTGTCCTGATGGGAACATGTGTAGGATGTTTCAGTTCCTTCAGGGTCTGGATAAATGTAAGCAAAAATCTTTGTTATATGCAGTGTAGATCTGAAGGAAACCATGCCAAGGGAGTGAAATACCCAAAGATTTGGACAGACAAACTCGAAGCAATGAGCTTTCTTTGCTTCATGGTGTAAACATGGCAGACATCTGTATTTCTGAAGTGTGCCAAAGGATTCTGTAGCTGAGAAATTTGTGATGCTTCTTATTTTTCCAGGTCATGCTGGGGAATAGCAAATAAAAACCTCTGTGGTTGTAGAAAATCAACTTGAACCCATTACCGCAGTATTGTTTTTGTTTTCATTGAAAAAGACTGTTGCAGCACAGGCCCAGTGGCCTAATGGATAAGGCATCAGCCTTCGGAGCTGAGGATTGTGGGTTCGAGTCCCACCTGGGTCACTTTACAGCTAGGATTTGAGACTGGACCTTCAGGCTTCAGAGGAAATGATGTCCTACCCTATGGTATCATCCAAGTGGCTTTGGTTTGCTTAGTTGTGCTTCCGCTTGCTTTCTGAGAACAATGGCTGCTGCATGATTTGAACTTTGTTGCTCTTAAAAGTGGCTAGCTGTGTTATATCATTCATTTCATATCATAAACTTGAATTAAGTTAATGAAAACCTTGTGGACTTCCAGGATGTGCCAGATGAGGTCAAGCAGGTTGCAGTGTATTTAGAAAATCTTCTAAATACATCAGGCTGGTGCAGCCTGCCTCGCCTTTTCCTTCCCATGCAGGCGCAGGTTTGTTCCGTTCCTTGTCCTGATGGGAACATGTGTAGGATGTTTCAGTTCCTTCAGGGTCTGGATAAATGTAAGCAAAAATATTTGTTATATGCGATGTAGATCTGAAGGAAACCATGCCAAGGGAGTGAAATACCCTAAGATTTGGACAGACAAACTCGAAGCAATGAGCTTTCTTTGCTTCATGGTGTAAACATGGCAGACATCTGTATTTCTGACGTGTGCCAAGGGATTCTGTAGCTGAGAAATTTGTGATGCTTCTTATTTTTCCAGGTCATGCTGGGGGATAGCAAATAAAAACCTCTGTGGTTGTAGAAAATCAACTTTTCATTCAAAAAGACTGTTGCAGCACAGGCCCAGTGGCCTAATGGATAATCAGCCTTCGGAGCTGAGGACTGTGGGTTCGAGTCCCAGTGGTGTAGTGGTATCATGCAAGATTCCCATTCTTGTGAACTGGGTTCGATTCCCGGCTGGTGCAGCGTGCCTCACCTTTTCCTTCCCATGCAGGCGCAGGTTTGTTCCGTTCCTTGTCCTGATGGAAACATGTGTAGTTTGAACATGTGATGTTTCAGTTCCTTCTGGGTCTGCATAAATGTAAGCAAAAATCTTTGTTATATGCAGTGTAGATCTGAAGGAAACCATGCCAAGGGAGTGAAATACCCTAAGATTTGGACAGACAAACTCGAAGCAATGAGCTTTCTTTGCTTCATGGTGTAAACATGGCAGACATCTGTATTTCTGAAGTGTGCCAAGGGATTCTGTAGCTGAGAAATTTGTGATGCGTCTTATTTTTCCAGGTCATGCTGTGGGATAGCAAATAAAAACCTCTGTGGTTGTAGAAAATGAACTTGAACCCATTACCGCAGTATTGTTTTTGTTTTCATTGAAAAAGACTGTTGCAGCACAGGCCCAGTGGCCTAATGGATAAGGCATCAGCCTTCGGAGCTCAGGATTGTGGGTTCGAGTCCCATCTGGGTCACTTTACAGCTAGGATTTGAGACTGGACCTTGAGGCTTCAGAGGAAATGATGTCCTACCCTATGGTATCATCCAAGTGACCTGGCTTTGGTTTGCTTAGTTGTGCTTCCACTTGCTTTCTGAGAACAATGGCTGCTGCATGATTTGAACTTTGTTGCTCTTAAAAGTGGCTAGCTGTGTTATATCATTCATTTCATATCATGAACTTGAATTAAGTTAATGAAAACCTTGTGGACTTCCAGGATGTGCCAGATGAGGTCAAGCAGGTTGCAGTGTATTTAGAAAATCTTCATCAAACGGTTCCCTCAAGTTGCTTCCATGAAAACCTGTAAATGGCTGTAAAAGTGCATTTCATGTAGGAATTCAAATCTGTAGATTGTGTTCTTAGGCCAAGTCAGGGTGGGGTTTAGATGGAAATAGGGTATGCATCAAAAAGAAAAGAAGTCATGTAGTGCACCAGTGGTGTAGTGGTATCATGCAAGATTCCCATTCTTGTGAACCGGGTTCGATTCCCGGCTGGTGCAGCCTGCCTCGCCTTTTCCTTCCCATGCAGGCGCAGGTTTGTTCCGTTCCTTGTCCTGATGGGAACATGTGTAGGATGTTTCAGTTCCTTCAGGGTCTGGATAAATGTAAGCAAAAATCTTTGTTATATGCAGTGTAGATCTGAAGGAAACCATGCCAAGGGAGTGAAATACCCTAAGATTTGGACAGACAAACTCGAAGCAATGAGCTTTCTTTGCTTCATGGTGTAAACATGGCAGACATCTGTATTTCTGAAGTGTGCCAAGGGATTCTGTAGCTGAGAAATTTGTGATGCGTCTTATTTTTCCAGGTCATGCTGTGGGATAGCAAATAAAAACCTCTGTGGTTGTAGAAAATCAACTTGAACCCATTACCGCAGTATTGTTTTTGTTTTCATTGAAAAAGAATGTTGCAGCACAGGCCCAGTGGCCTAATGGATAAGGCATCAGCCTTCGGAGCTGAGGATTGTGGGTTCGAGTCCCATCTGGGTCACTTTATAGCTAGGATTTGAGACTGGACCTTGAGGCTTCAGAGGAAATGATGTCCTACCCTATGGTATCATCCAAGTGTCCTGGCTTTGGTTTGCTTAGTTGTGCTTCCGCTTGCTTTCTGAGAACAATGGCTGCTGCATGATTTGAACTTTGTTGCTCTTAAAAGTGGCTAGCTGTGTTATATCATTCATTTCATATCATGAACTTGAATTAAGTTAATGAAAACCTTGTGGACTTCCAGGATGTGCCAGATGAGGTCAAGCAGGTTGCAGTGTATTTATAAAATCTTCATCAAACGGTTCCCTCAGTTGCTAGGTGAGTACATTACCAAGAAAACCTTTAAATGGCTGTAAAAGTGCATTTCATGTAGGAATTCAAATCTGTAGATTGTGTTCTTAGGCCAAGTGAGGGTGGGGTTTAGATGTAAATAGGGTATGCATCAAAAAGAAAAGAAGTCATGTTTGTTCCGTTCCTTGTCCTGATGGGAACATGTGTAGGATGTTTCAGTTCCTTCAGGTTCTGGATAAATGTAAGCAAAAATATTTGTTATATGCGATGTAGATCTGAAGGAAACCATGCCAAGGGAGTGAAATACCCTAAGATTTGGACAGACAAACTCGAAGCAATGAGCTTTCTTTGCTTCATGGTGTAAACATGGCAGACATCTGTATTTCTGAAGTGTGCCAAAGGATTCTGTAGCTGAGAAATTTGTGATGCTTCTTATTTTTCCAGGTCATGCTGGGGGATAGCAAATAAAAACCTCTGTGGTTGTAGAAAATCAACTTTTCATTCAAAAAGACTGTTGCAGCACAGGCCCAGTGGCCTAATGGATAATCAGCCTTCGGAGCTGAGGATTGTGGGTTCGAGTCCCATCTGGGTCACTTTATAGCTAGGATTTGAGACTGGACCTTGAGGCTTCAGAGGAAATGATGTCCTACTGTATGGTATCATCCAAGTGTCCTGGCTTTGGTTTGCTTAGTTGTGCTTCCGCTTGTCTTCTGAGAACAATGGCTGCTGCATGATTTGAACTTTGTTGCTCTTAAAAGTGGCTAGCTGTGTTATATCATTCATTTCATATCATCAACTTGAATTAAGTTAATGAAAGCCTTGTGGACTTCCAGGATGTGCCAGATGAGGTCAAGCAGGTTGCAGTGTATTTAGAAAATCTTCATCAAACGGTTCCCTCAAGTTGCTTCCATGAAAACCTGTAAATGGCTGTAAAAGTGCATTTCATGTAGGAATTCAAATCTGTAGATTGTGTTCTTAGGCCAAGTGAGGGTGGGGTTTAGATGTAAATAGGGTATGCATCAAAAAGAAAAGAAGTCATGTAGTGCACCAGTGGTGTAGTGGTATCATGCTGGGGGAAGCAAATCAAAACCTCTCTGGTTGTAGAAAATCAACTTTTCAATCAAAAAGATTGTTTTAGCACAGGCCCAGTGTCCTAATGGATAAGGCATCAGCCTTCGGAGCTGAGGATTGTGGGTTCGAGTCCCATCTGGGTCACTTTATAGCTAGGATTTGAGACTGGACCTTGAGGCTTCAGAGGAAATGATGTCCTACCCTATGGTATCATCCAAGTGTCCTGGCTTTGGTTTGCTTAGTTGTGCTTCCGTTTGCTTTCTGAGAACAATGGCTACTGGCTTGCTGCATGATTTGAACTTTGTTGCTTTTAAAAGTGGCTAGCTGTGTTATATCATTCATTTCATATCATAAACTTGAATTAAGTTAATGAAAACCTTGTGGACTTCCAGGATGTGCCAGATGAGGTCAAGCAGGTTGCAGTGTATTTAGAAAATCTTCATCAAACGGTTCCCTCAAGTTGCTTCCATGAAAACCTGTAAACGGCTGTAAAAGTGCATTTCATGTAGGAATTCAAATCTGTAGATTGTGTTCTTAGGCCAAGTGAGGGTGGGGTTTAGATGTAAATAGGGTATGCATCAAAAAGAAAAAAAGTCATGTAGTGCACCAGTGGTGTAGTGGTATCATGCAAGATTCCCATTCTTGTGAACCGGGTTCGATTCCCGGCTGGTGCAGCCTGCCTCGCCTTTTCCTTCCCATGCAGGCGCAGGTTTGTTCCCTTCCTTGTCCTGATGGGAACATGTGTTGGATGTTTCAGTTCCTTCAGGGTCTGGATAAATCTAAGCAAAAATCTTTGTTATATGCAGTGTAGATCTGAAGGAAACCATGCCAAGGGAGTGAAATACCCTAAGATTTGGACAGACAAACTCGAAGCAATGAGCTTTCTTTGCTTCATGGTGTAAACATGGCAGACATCTGTATTTCTGAAGTCTGCCAAGGGATTCTGTAGCTGAGAAATTTGTGATGCGTCTTATTTTTCCAGGTCATGCTGGGGGATAGCAAATAAAAACCTCTGTGGTTGTAGAAAATCAACTTGAACCCATTACCGCAGTATTGTTTTTGTTTTCATTGAAAAAGACTGTTACAGCACAGGCCCAGTGGCCTAATGGATACGGCATCAGCCTTCGGAGCTGAGGATTGTGGGTTCGAGTCCCATCTGGGTCACTTTACAGCTAGGATTTGAGACTGGACCTTCAGGCTTCAGAGGAAATGATGTCCTACCCTATGGTATCATCCAAGTGTCCTGGCTTTGGTTTGCTTAGTTGTGCTTCCGCTTGCTTTCTGAGAACAATGGCTGCTGCATGATTTGAACTTTGTTGCTCTTAAAAGTGGCTAGCTGTGTTATATCATTCATTTCATATCATGAACTTGAATTAAGTTAATGAAAACCTTGTGGACTTCCAGGATGTGCCAGATGAGGTCAAGCAGGTTGCAGTGTATTTAGAAAATCTTCATCAAACGGTTCCCTCAGTTGCTAGGTGAGTACATTACCAAGAAAACCTGTAAATGGCTGTAAAAGTGCATTTCATGTAGGAATTCAAATCTGTAGATTGTGTTCTTAGGCCAAGTGAGGGTGGGGTTTAGATGTAAATAGGGTATGCATCAAAAAGAAAAGAAGTCATGTTTGTTCCGTTCCTTGTCCTGATTGGAACATGTGTAGGATGTTTCAGTTCCTTCAGGGTCTGGATAAATGTAAGCAAAAATATTTGTTATATGCGATGTAGATCTGAAGGAAACCATGCCAAGGGAGTGAAATACCCTAAGATTTGGACAGACAAACTCGAAGCAATGAGCTTTCTTTGCTTCATGGTGTAAACATGGCAGACATCTGTATTTGTGAAGTGTGCCAAGGGATTCTGTAGCTGAGAAATTTGTGATGCTTCTTATTTTTCCAGGTCATGCTGGGGGAAGCAAATAAAAACCTCTGTGGTTGTAGAAAATCAACTTTTCATTCAAAAAGACTGTTGCAGCACAGGCCCAGTGGCCTAATGGATAATCAGCCTTCGGAGCTGAGGATTGTGGGTTCGAGTCCCATCTGGGTCACTTCATAGCTAGGATTTGAGACTGGACCTTGAGGCTTCAGAGGAAATGATGTCCTACCGTATGGTATCATCCAAGTGTCCTGGCTTTGGTTTGCTTAGTTGTGCTTCCGCTTGCCTTCTGAGAACAATGGCTACTGGCTTGCTGCATGATTTGAACTTTGTTGCTCTTAAAAGTGGCTAGCTGTGTTATATCATTCATTTCATATCATCAACTTGAATTAAGTTAATGAAAACCTTGTGGACTTCCAGGATGTGCCAGATGAGGTCAAGCAGGTTGCAGTGTATTTAGAAAATCTTCATCAAACGGTTCCCTCAAGTTGCTAGATGAGTACATTACCAAGAAAACCTGTAAATGGCTGTAAAAGTGCATTTCATGTAGGAATTCAAGTCTGTAGATTGTGTTCTTAGGCCAAGTGAGGGTGGGGTTTAGATGTAAATAGGGTATGCATCAAAAAGAAAAGAAGTCATGTAGTGCACCAGTGGTGTAGTGGTATCATGCTGGGGGAAGCAAATCAAAACCTCTCTGGTTGTAGAAAATCAACTTTTCAATCAAAAAGATTGTTTTAGCACAGGCCCAGTGGCCTAATGGATAAGGCATCAGCCTTCGGAGCTGAGGATTGTGGGTTCGAGTCCCATCTGGGTCACTTTATAGCTAGGATTTGAGACTGCCCCTTGAGGCTTCAGAGGAAATGATGTCCTACCCTATGATATCATCCAAGTGTCCTGGCTTTGGTTTGCTTAGTTGTGCTTCCGTTTGCTTTCTGAGAACAATGGCTACTGGCTTGCTGCATGATTTGAACTTTGTTGCTTTTAAAAGTGGCTAGCTGTGTTATATCATTCATTTCATATCATAAACTTGAATTAAGTTAATGAAAACCTTGTGGACTTCCAGGATGTGCCAGATGAGGTCAAGCAGGTTGCAGTGTATTTAGAAAATCTTCATCAAACGGTTCCCTCAAGTTGCTTCCATGAAAACCTGTAAATGGCTGTAAAAGTGCATTTCATGTAGGAATTCAAATCTGTAGATTGTGTTCTTAGGCCAAGTGAGGGTGGGGTTTAGATGTAAATAGGGTATGCATCAAAAAGAAAAGAAGTCATGTAGTGCACCAGTGGTGTAGTGGTATCATGCAGGATTCCCATTCTTGTGAACCGGGTTCGATTCCCGGCTGGTGCAGCCTGCCTCGCCTTTTCCTTCCCATGCAGGCGCAGGTTTGTTCCGTTCCTTGTCCTGATGGGAACATGTGTAGGATGTTTCAGTTCCTTCAGGGTCTGGATAAATGTAAGCAAAAATCTTTGTTATATGCAGTGTAGATCTGAAGGAAACCATGCCAAGGGAGTGAAATACCCTAAGATTTGGACCGACAAACTCGAAGCAATGAGCTTTCTTTGCTTCATGGTGTAAACATGGCAGACATCTGTATTTCTGAAGTCTGCCAAGGGATTCTGTAGCTGAGTAATTTGTGATGCGTCTTATTTTTCCAGGTCATGCTGTGGGATAGCAAATAAAAACCTCTGTGGTTGTAGAAAATCAACTTGAACCCATTACCGCAGTATTGTTTTTGTTTTCATTGAAAAAGACTGTT
>QNUK01001794.1:0-15000 GCA_013621035.1 Clarias magur
ATGGTTCCCCCCACCCACCCTGCTCCTCCTCCCCGTATCATTGAGGGTGGTCCCGCCGTTCGCCGGATCCTTGACTCACGTCCTCGGGGCAGAGGGTTCCAGTACCTGGTGGATTGGGAAGGTTACGGTCCCGAGGAGCGATCTTGGATTCCGGCTCGGTTCGTCCTAGACCCCGAACTCATCCGGGACTACCGTCATCGGGTATCCTCCACCCCAGGACCGTCGAGAGTCGGTCCTGGACGGGGGGGTACTGTCATGCACACTCATAACACGACCGGCACTAGGACCCGGAAGTAATACGGTCGGGTTTCAGGAAGCATAAAAGGAAACAAGATGACGCATCACATCGCTCAGTCATTGAGTTATGCCCATGCTATCGCCGTCGCCTCGCTCGTCCAAACGTGAGTACTCACTTTCTTGGGTTATCGCTTCTGATTGGGTGTGTGTATTTAGAACGCGGGTTTATTTGTGTAAACTCTTGCTCTCGCTTCGGGAGAGTTCTAAGAATAACTTGCGTGGTTATCCTGCCTACTCGCGCTACTTCCGCGTTTGGGTTTACCATCCACGCTACAGGGCTAACTGCTAAGTCTTCTGCTTCATCTCCGGTTAGTCCGTGACATATAGTAGTCATAGTCTATACCTGTTTCTGCACAATCTGTTTCCAAGCGGCTTTGTGACAGTGACGGCGGTTGGAAGAGCTACACAAATAAAATTGAATTGAACTGCGTGAGATCGCTACAGGAAACTTTAGATGACCTAAAGGAGGTTTTCCTCATGGTCCTCCATTTTGACATTTTAGGTGTTTTGAGTGATCAGCAGCCTCTGGGCAGAAAACATATCGTTTTCTGTAGACACGACTTCTGCATCAGCAACACTCCAGAGATTCTCTCAGGTTTGACAAGCTCTCTCTCTCTCTACTGTGTGTGTGTGTGTGTGTGTGTGTGTGTGTGTGTGTGTGTGTGTGTGTGTGTTCCTGTAGAGAGAAAATTAGATTATGATGAATTTGTAAATGTGAGTGTGTGGCAGCAGAGGTGCGGTCAAACAGCTGGGAATGGAGAGGTGCTGTGTTACTGCAAAGATATTATTTTGGGTTTTTTCACAGAGAGATGAACAACACAAAGCAGCCTGTGTGTGTCTGTGTGTGTGTGTGTGTGTGTGTGTGTGTGTGTGTGCATGTGTGTGTTTTAAACAATAAAAAAGTTTTAAAAGTTTCAAATAAAGTCACTGATAAAAAGAGGACAGTAAGAGGAAAATAAAGCCCATGTGTGAGTTGTCATAAGCATGAATAAAAAAAAATAAAAAAATAAAACACCGGTGCCAAAACCTGGGATGAGAAGAAGATTTGTCGCTCCGTGCTGCTCAAAGTTATCATCCAGACTCTTACTGGTATCCACTGGTTCCCAGCCTTGGTCCTGGAGGAATGTGTGCTCTGCACTTGTGATTGTTTTCCCTTCTGTTCAGTAAAGATGCACTGGGAGGTGAGAAAACACTTACAAGCACAGAGCAGGTGGTCCATCAGGACTGGAGTTTGGAACCAGTGACCAGTAACCTAATCCAACACCAGGAGCTCCTCCATGTCTACACCGAACAGGGACAGTGCTTCCAGACCTTCTTTCAGGCTCAGGAAGAGGACATGCAGGTGCTCCAGTCCTATATTTGGTGACCTCCATCTCCTTGGCCAGCGGTAGGTCGAAATAATATGAATTTTCCAGTAACGAGTAAGAAAAACAGTTAGCAATAAAAATTTCAGTAAAAATGTTACAATTACTCCCTCCAAAAATTGTACAGTGGTTACTTTTGTTTTCATCGTAGCAAAGATGAAATCCGACGTTTAATATTCATAGTCATCCCTTGTGCGCATGTCAGTATTAGCATCAAGTCAAGTCAAGTCAAGTCGGCTTTTATTGTCATCCCAACCCGTATACAGTTCAGTACACAGTGAAATGAAACAACGTTCCTCCAGGACCAGGTGCTACATACAGGCAACAACATAAATTTACAACACACATTTTTACATTTTTAAGTTAATCTAAAAGAATAACTATCAAATATCTATACAAAAATACACAATCGACAAAGTGCACGTGCAAATGTGCAAACAAAGAGCTACATGACAGACGCAACAATGTAACACATAACCGTCCTTTTTTGATGAAGTATGAATTGAGGTCGTGGGAAGAGCAGCAGTAGACAGTTTACATTTTGACAAGAGGATTGTGTGCAAATAGCAGTCAAATAAATATTGTGCAAAAAAAATGGCGAGGAGCAGCACAGCACATCACTGCAAGCAGCTGGACAGATTCACATTAATTCGCTTTTACCAGAAAAACCCAGCTAGTCTGACAACTTAGCTGTGGTTGCAGGTTATGACGTCATCACTGTCACAGCTAAGAGCTGCGTTTTCAGGAAAAACCATGCAATGACCAATCTTGGAGGTGTAACAAAAAGATAATGGGACGTCTATGCCATGAACCACTTCACACCTTGTTAGACTCTTTTCTTCTGCAATCTTCTTTTCACTGACTCAGCCAGTATCCCTTGAACAACTGTTTACACTTTCATTATCATCAGTTCCCTTTATGAGTCTCTTCGAACCCTCGGTTCCCCGGCAGATGATTGCGCGCCTCCTAAGCCGAGTACTCTCACATTCCACTGTATGTTCATTGCTGTTGATCTGGACTCTTCCTCATGTTTTTGAACCCTGTCTCTGTCTTGCATTTGGATTATAACCACACTTTAGGATGCTTTGGTTCAGGATTCTGTTTGGTTTTCACTTTACAGTACATGTGAATATTTGATTCATTGGCAGTACATGACTATGGATCACCACCTGCTTTTCTACGCCTGTCTGATGCTGCTGCAAACCCTTTGGCGCTGCCTGTGCGGCGGAGGCAACTGCAGCAGTCCCTACACCAAACACATCTGAACATCTTTGCACATTTGGTGAGATCTGCCTCCAGACTTTTGAAGCTTTTTCTCGTGCAGCTTTTTTTTACACCACCTTTGTGCTTAGGTCTGTTCATTTTGACATGAGAGATGAAGAAAAACGAGGCATACATACCAACTATTTTCAGTGGAATGATGTTGAAGCCTCCTGAAAAATACTTACTGTAGATGTCACTCACTAATTTGCACATGGACTGCTTCATCACACAGTATTTGCACAGCAATTAGCAGTAGCCAGAGACAGTGGTGTGCATAGAGCTACCAATGTCAGGTCATCTCTGCCTATATGGGGGTGGAGCCTGGCACTATACTGTATACTCAGCTATATGGCATTATACTGGCATATTCAGAAAGGGAATACAGTGGAACCTTGGATTACAAGCATAATTCGTTCGGGAAGCGGGCTCGTATTCCAAAAACACTCGTAAACCAAACAGAATTTTCCCATAAGAAATAATGAAAACCCAAATTATTCGTTCTACAGCCCAAAACAATAAATACATAAAAATAGTTAATACAATATATAAAGTTAAAATAAAACAAATTAACCTGCACTTAACATGTAAAAACAGACAGATAAGTGTTTCCGTTTGTGCGCACAGGCGGCGTGTATTTCTATGTGTGTGTGTGTGTGTGTGTGTGTGTGTGTGTGTGTGGTTGTGGAATTAGCCCCTCGTCTCGTCTTAAACAGTAAAACTCCTCCTCCCTCCCACACCTCGCTTTTTAAGTTTCACAACTAACATATACTATGCAAACACTGTTTTAACAGGAAAAAAAATAATCTCTCTAATGATACTGGTGTGAGCAGACTAGTCAAGTCAAGTCAAGTAGGCTTTTATTGTCATTCCAACCATATACAGTTAGTACACAGTGAAACGAAACAACGTTCCCCCAGGACCAGGGTGCTACATACATGTAACAACATAAATGTACAACATAAATTTTACATTTTTAAGTTACTCTAAAACAAGAACTATCAATATCTATACAAAAATACAAAAATAGACAAAGTGCACGTGCAAATGTGCAAACAAAGTGGTACATGACAGACACAATGTAAGACATAACAGTACTTTTTGATGAAGGATGAATTGAGGTAGTGGGAAGAGCAGCAGTAAACAGTTTACAATTTTGACAGAAGTATTGTGTGCAAATAGCAATAAATAGCAATTTAAATATTGTGCAAAAAATTGCAAGGAGCAGCACAGGTATGTAGGTATGAGCAGATTGGGATGGGTGTGCATCAGTGTGATTGTGCATGTGTGTTTATCAGTTCAGTCCAGATGTTCCAGATTTAGTTCGTCTGAGTGATTTGTGTGTGTGTATGTGTGTGTGTGTGTATGTGTGTGTGTGTGTATGTGTGTGTGTGTGTCAGGTATCAGTCCAGTCCTTTTGTGTTTAGGAGACGGATGGCTTGCGGATAAAAACTGTTTCTCAGTCTAGATGTGAGTGCCCGAATGCTTCGGTACCTTTTTCCAGATGGCAGGAGGGTGAAGAGTGTGTGTGAGGGGTGTGTCCGGTCAGCCACAATGCTGGTGGCTTGGCGGATGCAGCGTGTGGTGTAAAGGTCTTCGATAGAAGGGAGAGAGACCCCAATGATCTTCTCAGCTGTCCTCACTATCCGCTGTAGGGTCTTGCGGTCTGACACGGTACAATTCCCAAACCAGAAAGTGATGCAGCTGCTCAGGATGCTCTCGATGGTTCCTCTATAGAAGGTGGTGAGGATCGGTGATGGAAGCTGGACCTTTCTCAGCCTTCTCAGGAAGAAAAGACGTTGTTGGGCTTTCATATGCAGAGAGCTGGTGTTGAGGGACCAGGAGAGGTTCTCCTCCAGGTGGACGCCCAGGAATTTTGTGCTCTTGACGATCTCCACAGAAGAGCCGTCGATGCTGAGCGGAGAGTGTTCGCTCCGAGTCCTCCTAAAGTCAACAACCATCTCTTTTGTCTTTTCGACGTTCAGAGCCAGGTTGTTGTCTTTACACCAGTCCGTTAGCCTCTGCACTTCCTCTCTGTACGCCGACTCGTCGTTCTTGCTGATGAGACCCACCACGGTCGTGTCATCAGCGAACTTGATGATATGATTGGAGCTGTGTGTCGCTACACAATCATGAGTCAGCAGTGTGAACAGCAGGGGGCTGAGCACGCAGCCCTGGGGGGCCCCAGTACTCAGTGTGGTGGTGCTGGAGGTGTAGCTCCCGATCCGCACTGCTTGAGGTCTTTCGGTCAGAAAGTCCAGAATCCAGTTGCAGAGGGAGGTGTTCAGGCCCAACAAGCTCAGCTTCCCGATCAGGTGTTGGGGGATGATTGTATTGAATGCTGAACTGAAGTCTATGTACAGCATTCTGGCGTAAGTGTCTTTCTTTTCAAGATGTGACAGTGCCAGGTGGAGTGTGGTGGAGATGGCATCGTCCGTTGAACGGTTTGGACGATATGCGAACTGCAGGGGGTCCATTGAGGGGGGCAGCAGGGCTTTGATGTGTCTCATGACAAGCCTTTCGAAGCACTTCATGATGATGGGTGTTAGTGCAACAGGGCGGTAGTCATTGAGACAGGACACAGAAGACTTCTTCGGCACGGGGACGATGGTGGTAGACTTAAAACATGTGGGAACGACGGCGCTGCTCAGAGAGATGTTGAATATGTCGGTGAGAACACCTGCCAGCTGTTCTGCGCATTCTCTGAGCACTCTGCCTGTGATGTTGTCTGGTCCAGCAGCTTTACGTGGGTTGACTCTGCGTAGAGTTTTCCTCACATCAGCCGTGGTGAGACACAGCACCTGGTCATTCGGCGGAGGGATAGTCTTCCTCGGCGTCACGTCGTTCTGCATGTCGAACCGTGCGTAGAAGTTATTCAGCGCATCTGGAAGGGAGCCGTCACTGTCACAGGCAGGTGATGAAGTCCTGTAGTGAGTGATGGCTTGTATACCCTGCCACATGCGCCGTGTGTCACCGCTGTCCCTGAAGTGATTGTGGATTCTCTGGGCGTGTGCGCGCTTCGCCTCTCTGATGGCCCGGGACAGTTTGGCCCTTGCTGTTCTTAGGGCCGCCTTGTCCCCCGCTTTGAAGGCAGAGTCTCTGGTTTTCAGTAGTGCACGCACCTCCGCAGTAATCCACGGTTTCTGGTTGGGTCGTGAGATGATGTTCTTGGAGACAGTGACGTCATCGGTGCACTTGTTGATGTAGCTGGTCACTGATGACGTGTACTCCTCCAAGTCGGTGTAGTCGCCGTAAGTTGCAGCCTCCCTAAACATGTTCCAGTCAGTGTTCTCGAAACAGTCCTGAAGAGCAGAGATGGCTCCTGCTGGCCAGGTTTTCACCTGCTTCAGAACCGGTTTTGAACGCCTGACGAGTGGTCTATATGCTGGAATTAGCATGACAGAGATGTGGTCTGAGTAGCCGAGGTGGGGGCGGGGCTCTGCCCGATATGCGCCGGGGATGTTTGTGTAAACAAGATCCAGCGTGTTTTCCCCTCTCGTTGCAAAGTCCACATACTGATGGAATTTAGGAAGCACTGACTTGAGATTTGCATGGTTGAAATCTCCAGCAACAATAAACAGTCCATCCGGGTGTGTGTTCTGCAGATTACTGATCTTAGCATACAGTTCCCATAGCGCTTCCTTAGCATTAGCGCTAGGTGGAATGTACACTCCGATAATGAAAACAGTGGTGAATTCCCGTGGTAAATAAAAAGGTCTACATCTAACAGTCACAATCTCCACCAGCGATGAGCAAAAACTAGAAACTAGCACAGAGTTCTTACACCATTTCGTGTTGATGTAGACACACAAACCGCCGCCGCGAGTCTTACCGCACAGAGCTGCGTTTCTGTCGGCGCGAAACGAGGCTAGTCCGTCTAGCTGAATGCCGGTGTCTGGAACTCTGTCGCTGAGCCATGTCTCCGTGAAAACAAACACACAGCAGTCCCTAACCTCACGCTGTGTAGCCTGTTGCAGTCGGATGTAGTCCAGTTTATTTTCCAGGGAGCAGACGTTAGATAAGATGATGGACGGAAAAGCCGGCCGGCTAGGATTTGTTTTTAGCCTAGCACAGACTCCCGCCCGCTTGCCGCGCTTCCGCTTCCTCGCGCACCGCTTGCGATGTCCCCTCCTCCGGCCACGGGCATCAGGCAACGCCGAGGACTGGAGGCCTGGTTCCCGAAGCAAGCCGAGGTCGCGTAGCTTCTCCCGCAGCTCATCTTGAATGAAATATGCCGGTTTATTGAGTTGCAAAAGTTTCTGGCGGTGGTATGTATGAGCACCGTTTGTGCCGGTGTCCATAAACTTTGCAAAATAAAAACGCTACGACACGACATAAACAATGTAGCACCATTTTGGCTCCGGAGTGGCCGCTGCGTGCTACTGCCGCGCCGCCATCTTGGATCCAACGGAATCACTGCTGTAAAGTGAAAAACAAAAAATAACGAATGAACCAGCACCTTACCTTTGAAAAGAACCGCGACAGAGCTGAGTTTTCTGTGTAAATAAAGCGCGTGTGTAAAGCGCCGGGGAGATCTGTGTGTGTGTCGGTGTCAAATTACGCACGTGCGCACACATAAAGTGTGTGTGTGTGTGTGTGTGTGTGTGTGTGTGTCGATGTGTGTGGGGCACAGTGTCAAATTATGCGCACGCACACATAGGAGGGAGAGGGAGATGTTGATTATAACAGTAAGAGACGAGCACTAAGAGCAGCAGGGTAGGCGATTACCCATAATTCCCGCAGCGCAAGAGAGAGAAAAATCATTGGCTCAGTTGTGATCACTTACCGCTCGGTGTCAAAATAAGAGTCGCATGTGTGATACATGATACTCGGTGCTCACAAATTAATACTTGCTCGTTTTCGAATTTATTAAAAATCTTTGCTCGGTTTGCGGAACACTCGTAAACCAGGTTACTCGCAATCCGAGGTTCCACTCTATGTTGCTTTTAGCAGTTCTTCAATTTCCAGAAACTGTGAAAGAAAAGTGTTTAAACCATCAGTAATATTGTTGTAAACCTCTCCCATTAAATATGTATGTAGTATTTATTTGACCATGGTTATTAGTTAAAAAAAAAAAGATTAATAATATATATTTATGTTAGTGATTAATGGAATATTTAATGTAATTAATGAGCAACAATGTCAGTTGTTACTGTTTGTTGTTACTGTAAATATATATTTTATTTTGTTTTGTTTTATGTTTGATTCACATAACAAATAAAGCATTAAAAAACGGTAAAAAAAAAAATCTAGTAGCTTCGTCAGTGAACTGGAGTGTGTTATTGGTCATAGGGGAGTCAGAGGGAATGCACACGCACAGCTCATTCATGTCTCTGCCAACAGCCGTGTTGTACTGAGACTAATGTACTAAATGGGAAAATGAGACAGAGACTAAGCTACTGAGACTAGAATACTGAATCTGAGACAGTTATTGAGACTAAACTATTGAGACAAATAGAAATAAACTAATATACCAGGGCTACTGAAACTAAACAACTACAGAGACTAAATACTGGCGCTAAGCTACTAGGACTAACTACAGAGACAAATCTACAGAGACTGGAACTAAACCACTGAGACTAAGGTCTCCTAAGACTGTGTGTGAGATTGCTGATTTGGATAGACATTTCCAGAACTAAGCAGTGCGTGGTGCCATTTGTTTATGCACTTGTGCTTCTACAGCTTTTCTATTTTTACCAGCTTAGACGCAGATTTAGTCTGATTACAGAGCGGGAGATTAATGATGTGTTTCTGCTGCTTCTGCATCTGATTATACACACAGCTGTGTGCGAGGAATATAAAGGGACAGTGTGATTACAGATAATAGGGACGAATGTGACGAATGTGACCAGCGGAAATAAATATGCGTTCACGGTGTAGCTGCTGAAACCAAAGTCGTCTGTTCCACAATTTAGGATGATGATGAAAAATGGGACCGAATGGAAGAAGATGTAAAAAAAAAAAAAGTCCCTTTGTTGTTCTAAGACTTTTGTAACTGATGTAATGTTAATGGTTTTAGCAGGGACATATGTATTTTTAATGTCTTCAGTTTGTTTCGACATTCAGATGGATCTCCCGTGTGCAGGGGCAAATGAACACACATTCCTTTTCTTTGTTTTTTTTTTTTTTTTGTGTGTCCTTTTTCTATGTTCGTATTGGCCAGAGATTAAACGAGCTAAGTACAACTTCCCCATAATGTGAGGTCATATAAGAAGAGACCCTCCCCTTACTTGAGCAGTAGCTGATTCCTGTAGACACTGAATCAGCACATTAGGTAGAGGAGTGAAACAGAGACAGTGTGAGAAATTATAAAATGCATTCTTTGTGCTTGGACACCTGTGTTAACTTGTCAAAAAAAAAAAGGGGAAATGTAGGACCTTAATGTTAGTAGTTTGAAAAAAAAAAAAAAGTATTATGTGTACTGAAAGCCCGGCAAGTAGTGACGATATCACTACAGCAGCGCGACCCTGAGTGTGAGATCACTTTCACACAGCAGCTCCACTAACACCATTTATTATCTACAGATTATAGTTTGTCTCTTTATTTAAACACGTATTTTGGCTTGGTGATGAGCTTGTGTTATGCAGGGGCTGATGGGTAGCGTAGTCCTGACACTGGTACTCACACTCACTCACACTGGTACATGCAGGTGCCTTATATTTGATGTGTTATTGACTCTGGACTCCTGAAGGACGCTCCACAGTGTGAGAGAGCAGCTGAAGTGTGTGTGTGTGTGTGTGTGTGTGTGTGTGTGTGTGTGTGTGTGTGTGTGTGTGTGTGTGTGAGACATCAGGACTCCCTGTATCTACACCGTCTGGTGCTCCTCTATGTGTGTGTGCTTGCACATGCGTGTGTGTGTGTGTATAATTGAGTGTTTGAGCATGAAAGTCATCGCTGTTCCATGCAGTGTTAATTAGCCCCCTGTTTACACATACAATATAGACTTCACTATTTATATTCAATGTATGCTATTTTTAACACACACACACACACACACACACACACACACACACACACACACACACACACACTCAGAGTGTAATACGATGTCACATTATTAGGCTGTATGAGAATTCTTTATTAAAATAAACCTTTTACTTATCAACAATAATGTTTATGATACTTACGCTTGTGTTTCACAATGCTCTAAAACTTTCCTGCACATACTGTATGATTTACATTAGATAACTTCATGCATTCATGACATCCAGACTATTGTAATGCATTATTACTGTAGGTCTCCGTCCTGCATCCTCAACAAGCTACAGCCGCAAAAGTTCTCACCAGATCAAGAAAAATATGATCATATAACCCCAAATCTATCATCCCTGCCAGTTTAGAATTAATTCATCCCAGAACCTCGTAAAGCTCCCATTCTCATCTTTTACTACTGCTAACATCATGAATGGCAGCTACGCTAATTCCTTTCCACCCCGAGGCATCTGGAGATTGTGCCAGATGCAGAAGACCGAGGCCGACTCCGTGAGGATCCTGAGGCACCCAGAGAAGAACCTGCTCCAGCTGGATTCTGCTTCATGATGCTTTGGGTTTATTAAAGCAACGGTGCCAAACTCCTAATTATCGCACAGATTAACATTCTACACACTGTATGATGTATGTGCATCACACTGGACACAACTACAGAGAGGACATGGATCATATCACAGCCCAGTGTTTAGGGTCATTAGAACTCACACACTCCAGTGTCACACAGATGAGGACGGGTTCTACCTGGGTTTATATCTGGGTTCTCTCAAGGTTTCTTCCTCATGCCATCTAGGGGAGGTTTTTCTCGCCACAGTCGCATCAGTCAGGCCTGATCACTAAGAAGGATTTTGTCTACGATCTTTTTTTTGTTTCTTATGTTCTGTAAAGCTGCTTTGAGACGATGTTCACTGTTAAAAGCCTTAAACAAATGAAACTGAATTGAATTAAAAAAATATGGCTGGATTTATTTTTAACAAAAGAAAACCGTATTAGATTTTGAACAATGACGTTGACTTGGAGTGTGTGTAAAGGTCTTCAGGCTTCTGAAAGAAAGAAAGAAAAGTAAAATAAATAATTTAAATCCTACGCTACTAATGTTCTCTTCTAGTGTTCACTGTTTTCCAGAATTCCTCAGAGTCTCTTTATGCTCAGCAACATTTGTCTTTTTTCTGGAACGATGTCCAACGTGTGTGTGTGTGTGTGTTTTATTGTATAGTGATGGACTGTACACAGAAGAATGGTCATAACCCTCAGCTTCATTGTTTACTCCCTCGTCCACAAATCGATCTGCACCTAAATTTCCCAGTGACTAACTACCTCATTTATGTGTGTGTGTGCGTGTGTGCGTGTGTGTGTGTGTGTGTGTGTGTGTGTTCCTTTTCCATCTCAATTTATATCGAATATTTCTGTGTGTGATTGCTTTCCTGCAACCACCAAGTGTGAAATAGAGGTGTGTGAAGGTAACACACACACACACACACACACACACACACACACACATACACACACACACACACACGCACACGCACACGCGCACGCGCACGCGCACACGCGCACACGCACACGCACACACACACACACACACACACAGTTACAATAACTATGTGACTTAATATATTAACTTCACATCAGTGCAACAGTATGTGAAAATTTCAGAATACAGAAGAAAAAATATGTATAGAATTAAATATTCAAATCCAAATACAGTGAGTAAAATGTATCAATATATTAATTTAAATAAGTATTTAATATACAGTATATATAAAACTGTATATACTGTACATTAAATACTTTTTATATAGATATTTTGGGAAATATTATTTGGGGGGGGGGGGGTCTGTGTAAGATGAGTAATAGATGTTTTTCGGAATTTCTGTCTGTTTGTTTGTGTGTTTGTTTGTGCATCACGTAAAAACTACCGAAGGGATTTTAATGTGTTTCTTACATGTGTATTTGGCCGAGCTTGAGGTAACATATAGGCTTAGTTTCATCGGGTAGAGAAGATCTGCTACTTTAAAATTAAAATGGAAAACGTCCTTTATTTCATAAAAAAAAGACCTTTAAAAAAATCATTAGTTCGTCTCAAAATTCAACATATGGCACAATATGGTAAAATTTGAATACACTCTTATGAGTGTGCAACTGAAATCTACTTAATAAACACGATCTCATGCTGTCATTACACACACTTCAAGGTCACACGTAAAATTGTTTTATTTAACATTTAAAAAATTTTGTTTATTCCAAAATTCAACAGATGGCGCTGTACTCTTTTTAAAAACGTGCTTAAAAAATCTATGCTAACAAAGCATCTCGTATTTTATACTTAAACAGAAAATTGCTTAAATTTAGACCTAAGCATAACATTATGCGCTGAGTTTTAAATAGCATCTTGTACACACTTACTATATAAAATAAAACACTCTACATGAATACGAACAAGAGACTCAGGTACAGAAACCCTAAAGTTTAAGGTACAAACATATGTTTTGACCCAAAGGTGTAATCTCTTATTTGTGAAAAATAGCAGAACGTAAATCAAAAACACTGATTGTTAAACATTATTAATTACTCAATAAGACGGGGCACACAGACTGTGGAGGAGATGACCAACGGAGATCCATTTTTTATTTTAAACACAAAACATCTCTGGGTTTGCTTTAAATTTGCCCACCAGGGATGATGCAATAATGATTTGCTTTTATTTCTACTTGTCCTACAAATGCTCTCCAATTGTCGTTATCTATCTGTGGTGGTTAAGGGTCGTGCTCAAGGGCCCACAAGGAGGGGCTGAGGGGTTTGAACTCACAACCATCAATTACCTAGTAAATACCTACAGTAGTGCTGGTTCATGTCTGGTGCTAGAGCCGGTTCAGTAGAGAACCTCACGTCCTCTCAACTGGATCTTTTTCCCCACTGGTCAGAAAGTCACGTCATTAAATCACTGTAAACATTTGTGTAAGTCTTTACTTTCTTAGCAATGTCAGTGGCAAAAGAAAAAAAAAAAAAAAACTGGGCATTGCATATTGAGTCTAATTTATTTTAAAGATAAGATTTTAGCTGTAGCTCATGGAAAGATGTTGTTTTTCTGTGAGAGCTGGTGCTTTGGTCATCTGAAAACAAAGACAGGGCTTGGGATTGGGCATTGGCTCTGAGCTAGCGCCGGAGCCCCCTTGATGGAAAACGGGTAAATGTGGATCACCAGGTCTATATATTTTTGATATGGCACAGGTTTTTCAATATTTTGCCAGATTCCCTACCTGATGCAACTTCTCCAGTGTATTAAGGCTTGGGCCTGACACTCGCTCATATAGCTTATGTAGCTTGAACGTGGGCCTTGGTGATGAGAGCTAGCCAACAGTACACACATTCCCGGGGTCATGAGGTCCGCATATTGGATTTGGTGCAGGTCTTTTTTTGATGCCCAGATGCCGTCCCTGACACAACGCTCTACAAATTATTCACGGTTGCGACTTCCACTAGGGGTGCAGGTCACTGGAATCAAACCAATGCCATGGCAATAAGGGTTATTCATTAACCTACTGCGAAACCTTTTATATATATTACATTAATAGCATGATACATGTAGGGGCAAACACTTCATCACATTCATATATATATATATATATATTTTAGCATGTTAGCAGACAGACCTCAGATGAGTAGGTTTAATTTCCTGGTTATTTTTCAGACAAAGCCAATCATGGAGATTTACGACTGTTATGTTTTGTTTTGCATCTGAGTGGAAGTTCTGCAGTGAGTTGTGTTGTTTAATGGAGTTTATTTTCTCATCTTTCCTTCCATTTAGGTTTCTTCTTTTTCACTCTTTCAGCATTAGCATCATGAGATTGCCTTCTCGTGTTCGGTGAACCGTCTCCCCGCTCGCTCGCTCTCTCGCTCTCGGCTCGGCTCCGTTCACACGACGACGTCTGGCTAATGGCGGCCCCCTTCAGCGCGGAAACCATCGTTCATCTCAAACCGCTCGACCTTCAGACGCGTTTAATTCATCATGGCTGTTTGATTTGTTATTTCTCCGTGTGACAGCTCGAGCGTCTCGGTTAGGAAGAGTCGCGGAGTACGCATTAGACTCCAATAAAGCCGCTGGAAGGAGCTAAATTACGCCACATCACTTTCTCCAATGAAGTGTCGTGCAGCATCTATTTACTCCGAGACATGAATATTTATTTATTTATTTGCATTTATTTATTCATAGAAAGTCCTATCGTGTGAGGTTGTGTGTGAGTCTCACATTGTGCTTTCCTGAAGATTCTACTTCTTTATGTGACTGCCACTATACAGGAGTGAATCAGGTCGCATCCTCAAGGTGAATGGTGATGATGATAAGTACTCGAGTCTACGCTCGGTGTTGTTCACGGGCGCAGTCAGGACACCGCGAACAGATGAGCTGAACATTCGTGGCTAATCAGATCATGTTCATATTCAGCGCTGATGCTAATCGGATGATAATGATCGTTTTGCTCCTTTTGAATGCTAATGTGAAGATCAGTTTAACAGTTACAGCCTTCGAACGACATCAAGTCTGCACCACCCACACCATCTGTGCACAACACGGCTGGGTCCGTAAGTATTTGGACGAAGACACAATGTAGGTGCTTGTGTCTCTGTACTTCAGCACAGAGGGTTTTAAATGGCGAGATGGGGATGCGATTGAAGTGATGACCTTCAGCGTTAATGCAACGGCTTTAGCATTAACCGCTTACAAATTACAGCCGTTTATTACAAGGTCTGCCTTTTTCAAAGACTCAAAATTAATGACAATCAGGAAGACACTTACTGCATTTGGAAGACGCCTTCATCCAGAGCGACTTACAGTTTTATCTCATTGATACATAAGAGGACTTGAGGATTAAGGGCCTTGCTCAAGGGCCCATCAGGGACAACTTGGTGGTTGTGGGATTTAAACTTGGGTCTTTCTGAACCATAGTGTGCTGGACACTTGTTGTGCTAAAGGACCGTAAGAGAATGATGAACTAAAAATTGCAGCAGATTTTTACATCTCTGACATGAAACTGCTCATTAAAGCAAACGAGAGATGGGACGTCACTCCTGTCACTCCTTTGGCTCACGTTTT